>OZ037767.1:21455627-22055627 GCA_964035545.1 Bugula neritina
ATAAACACAGTCATGTTATAGCCTTGACTTGTCTAAACACTCACTGGTGTCTGGGAATAAAACAATAAATACAAGTTTTCCTGTTTATACTATCTAGCAGATATCTTGATATTGTGATATGTCATATATGCACAGTAGCCTAATGTGTCTACTTGCAACTGGGGGGTGATCTATAATCTAGATTTTATCTGCATATGAATATAAAAATCATTACCGCATCACTACTTGATATTGTGGTTATTATACACTTCTTCTGTGAACTGACTATAAGCTTGCCTGGGGCCACATTAGACAAATTTCCACATGACGCAAACTGCATGCGGAAAATTTGCTGCTGGAGTTACCTGGCACGTTGTCAGCAGAAGTGAAAATTTACTATAGCTAATGATGCTTGTGTTTAACTCTATTGCTTATCTGCAGCACTTTGTTTTCATAGCTACTCAAGCTGCATTTGCGTTGTACCGCACGAAAGTGCAAAAAATCAAGAGGCAAAAGTCAAAAATGAAAACTCGAAACGCTAGAGGACTAAATAGTAATCAGCCAGTAAAACTGCTTTTCGAACTCTTCAGCACAAAGCTGCCAAATTTTTCCCTAGTTTAGATTTTCATCTAATGCGGCATTCAAGAGTAGTAGTGGAGAAATTGAGACAGCCCAGGTTTTTAAATTTCTATATACATTTTGGTGCTGGTTGAAATTCTTGCTTCTGCTACATTTCTAATCTAGAATAGAGGCTTTTCTCAATTTCTCCACTACTGCATCTACCTTTAATGTGGTGCTATGTAAAGTCAAGATATAGAGCTATTATAATCGAAATCATCTATAAGCATGTTTAGGGTGACTGAGTGCATTAGTTAGGAGTTTTGAGTTTTAAGTTTGGGGTCCAAGGCTTTATCCTAAACCTCCAACCCCAAACTCGAGAACCCAAACTAATGCACTCAGTCACCCTCTACTCTGAGCTGCTTATAGAAAAATTCATTATAGTCCGGTACTTTAGCCATGCCCTTTACCACTCCCCCTCCCCCTCCACTCCCCCTCCCCTCTCTCTTTGACTAACCTGAGATCTGGCTTCTTGCGGTGAGCTACGGAAACAAGACCAATGTTCAGAGCACTTGCTAGAGATCCTGCTATTGTTGTAGAGCTCGTGGAGTTCATCGAGTCATTGTCGTTTCCAGTAACTTTCAAAGACTTCTTGAGAAATTGTCTTCTCCGCAAAGAGCGAACATTGAATGGTTTCTTAGTGTGAGCAGTCATTTCTGTTTCAGTTATATAATCCTCCAATAGACAGCTTGACTTTGTGCGTTGTATGCGCTGTGTGTTGTGTGTTGTAAGTGTTGTGTGTTGTAAGTGTTTTGTATTGTAAGTGTTGTGTGTTGTAAGTGTTTTGTAGTGTGTTGTATGTGTTGTGTGAGAGAGATGTGAGAGAGATGTGTGTGGCAGAGTTTTCCTACAAGGCTCCTTGTAGATGTCATATACAGATGATGCCGACACTGATTTCACCTGCCAATAACAGCTCCTAGTGCTGCCAAGTGATTGCTCTCATTGGCTAGATTCTGTTATATGTGGAGTATTAGCTTGCTGAGAATGTATGTAATCATCAATTTCTCTGTCTATAATGGGAGATGTCTATGTATACAGTATATTATGTATGTGTATACAATACATATGTATGTGTATACAGTATATGTATGTGTATATAGTATATGTATGTATATATAGTATATGTATGTGTGTATACAGTATATTATGTATGTGTGTATACAGTATATTATGTATGTGTGTGCGTGTGTGCGTGCGTGCGTGCGTGCGTGCGTGCGTGCGTGCGTGCGTGCGTGCGTGCGTGCGTGCGTGCGTGCGTGCGTGCGTGTGTGTGTGTAGTTATATGCATATAAATACACATAGGTATAGCCACTATATATAATGTTTCCACTGTATATGTGTTTGTATTGTATATATGTTATATGTAACTGATATGTGCACATACATATGTACTGTATATGTATATGTGTAATGTGGCTGCATATATATCTGTATTATTATATAAACATTATTTATAACTAATTAGTTAATGCATTTACAGCTGCGTAGAGTGCAAGCAGTCTATTTTTACAGCTACTATATGTTAACTGCTTATATGGATGTTTTACTTACTCTCACATCATTCAATTCATTAGGTAAACTGGTGTTTATAGGGTGAGTTGATGTTGTTTGCCAGGTGCTTCAAGTTTACCAGTGATTTAATAGTGGAATAATTAAAACACTGCTATAGGCTACACTTTTTACAAACTCTTCTATGGACACTACTGTACGATACTGTACTAAATTTTGTGTTTATTGATATAATTTTTAGGATAGCTTGTGACCTGCTACCAATTACCAATTACTCAAACAACACTGAAAGACACTGCATGAGGGTATTTACTGACAGCACTACTACACTATGCAGACTTTACACTATGTAGACTGTAAACTGTATAGTGTAGACTGTAGACTGTAAACTGTAAACTGTATAGTGTAAACTGTATAGTGTAGACTCTAGACTGTAAACTGTATAGTGTAGACTGTAGACTGTAGACTGTAAACTGTATAGTGTAGACTGTAGACTGTATAGTGTAGACTCTAGACTGTAAACTGTATAGTGTAGACTGTAGACTGTAGACTGTAAACTGTATAGTGTAGACTGTAAACTGTAGAGTGTAGACTGTAGAGCATAGTATTATGTTTACAATATCACTGGTTAACCAAAAATAATAACAGTAAACACTGTCAGGTATAAATTATGGTTGTTTTATAGAAATGTAGACAAAGTTTTAGTTGTCAAACTAAAGTCTATGCAATAGTAATAGGCTAAAGTTAAAGTTTGCAGTTGTCTTTCCTATGCTAATTCTTCGCACAAGATTAGACAACTCTAAAAATACTAGCCAGTATTACTAAATTGGTAGAGAAATTATTGCTATTCAGCAGCTTTTGGAAATTGCAGTAAATTTTAAGTTATATACTTGCAGAATATGCCAAGACGTATAATGTATCATATATATGATAATATACTATATAATATAATACTATGTAGCATGTTATGTAACATATTGTTTAGTACATTTTAGTATATTATATACTATGATATTATAAAGTCTTTACTGTATAGTATATTGTGTAATACAATAATATATAGTATTTTATGCAGTATATTGTATGATATATATTGCAAAATAGATTGTATAGTATGCTATATCGTGTATTACATTATACATTATATTATAAAGTAGGTTGCTCGATACAATGAATTTATAACATATTATAAAAAATTACTATATAACATGTAATATATTATAACATATTATATTATATATTATTATGCTACTCGTACAAGACCACAGCGTCTAGGTAATAAATAGAACATATTATAGAGATGCAGTTATTGAAGCATTAGCTGCAGGTCTTTATAGCTATTCTATGTAATACATATGACTTGGATTTTCTTTCTCTTTGAAACCAACTGTGGGAACCCAGTAAATTTTTTTGCTTACTTTCAGCCTTTATTGCTTATATACAATACTATAAAAACGAGTAAAAATACGTTTTCCTCACTTCAGTGTAAAGCAAGCTGTTTAACTTGTATCACTCTTTGCGCAGGCCTCCATTTCCTAACGTAAACAAAAGCACGTGGCTACGCTTCTACGCTCATTATTAATTAATATTGCTGGCCTCTTCCAATCGCGGGAGTTCGTATGCTGGGATTCAATACAGCATTTCATAATAATATTATTATAATCTGCGAGTAGTGATTGTACTGATTAAGATGCGTAATATTAGAATACTACTAATAGACTCCGCTGACAGCTCACCTGTACCAGTGCTAGTGAGTTAACTGAATTATACTGATCAGAATACCACTACCAGCGTGAGTGACTTTACTGAGTTATACTGATCAGAGTGCTACTGCTAGGGATTTGACTGAGAACCAGTGCTAGAGATTAGTGACCAGCTGATATTGACATGTATTGAAAACTAGAAGCTCAGCTGCCGGAGCATTGGGTACTCAGTGCGTATTTTAACTATAGGCATAAAGTCAGCAACAGACAGGCTGCAAGTGAACATGGGCATCTTACTTGACGTGATGTTCCTAGCCATTCTTATGGGAGATGGTGTTTCTACAAGTGGTAAGTGCATCATAATTACTACTACTAGTACTACTAGCCCTAGGATGAACTGGTACTAGTAGTAGTTGGGCACATCATTAACCTGGTGTTGACTGTTGATCTGTCTTTGGTGTTGCTCATGCTGATATTCGTTGCAGGAGTTAATGTAGCACGTTAGTATTACATAATTCAGTGTGGAGTAAATACCAAATAACATGCAGTTATACTTATATCTACTCATTACTGTCATAGTGTTATACTTATAGTTATACTTTCAGCCTTAGTCTTGTAAATTTAATTTTGCAATAAATGCTTTTAACTTACAAATAACATTAACATTGCCAAGTACAGTTCATCAATGTAATTAAGTTTATTTAACAACGTAACTGCTGTAAGTTTATTGATCAGTGGATAGGTTTGGTAGCCTTTTTCTTCTAGTTGCTCTACTCACTGCTTGTAATGTGCCAGATATCATGTAGATACTGGGATCTTTGCATAAATATGTTCCTACCAGTGTAGTGCAATATCACATTGTAAATATATTCCCATATTTTAATAAATTATCATACCCTAATACATTATCATATTTTAATGCATTGCTATTATATATTAATGCATTGTTATTATATATTAATGCATTGTTATTATACAATAATAGTAATAGCTGTTCCCATGCAGAGTAATCTGAAGTTCAATCAACTACGAACTTGTGTGGTAATCCATCACCTCTGTGCTGTGTACCACGAGCACTACTTGCCACATTTATCTTGGGTGTATATGCATATAGTGGTGTAATCAATATTAACATCTTGCGTGTTTAGTTTCATTCATAAAAATACTGCTGCGGCCTCCAGGCTTTGGTTGATAACTAGAGAGTAATTACTGGACAAAGTATACACATTATCTCTTCAGAATGTGCTAATTGTTTTGCATGTTCCCAATATGTCTCCCTCTTCCACAGAGCTAGTTGGACTTGTACTAGGGAACTTACTTGGAATCAGACTATTTTAGTTACTTGAGCTGAACTTATCAAGTTGCTTAGACTTAAACCAGTGGAGTTACTCAGATTTGAATTAGTGAAGTTCCTTTAGTTGGTAGGACTAATTGAATTACTTGGACTTTGTACTAGTGGAGTTACTTGTAGAGTTACTTGAACTAGGGGAGTTACTTCTAGAGTTACTTGGACTAGTGGAGTTACTTGGACTAGTGGAGTTACTTTGTACTAGTGGAGTTACTTGTAGAGTTACTTGTAGAGTTACTTGGGCTAGTGGAGTTACTTTGTTCTAATCTAGTAGTCTAGCTAGTGTAGTATTCTATGTACTCTACCAGTTGCACTGTAAACTCAACATCTGTTACCAAATGGATATCAACAGTTAACAGATAATTGATATATAGCTGGCATCTGCCTTGCTAATTACTCTGTAAAACATGTAAAAGCTGGAGCCGTACTTCGCTGTTGATATGTTTCTAGGCTTGGGAATAGTCGATTTCACAGACTCTGCGTGCTTCGTGGGTGATTGAATTTACTTGAGGGTTTCTATGATATGAAATAAACACTCGTCTGGAGTAGATGCTTTCCATTGTCCTGCTAACTCGTTTCTTAGCAAACCTCTCAAATAATTCTCCCTAGCACTCTTGAACCATAGTACTAGCACCCTGTAGCTGTGGTAATAGCACCCTGTAACTGTAGTACTAGCACCCTGTAGCTGTAGTGCTAGCACCCTGTAGCTGTAGTACTAGCACCCTGTAGCTGTGGTAATAGCACCCTGTAGCTGTAGTACTAGCACCCTGTAGCTGTAGTGCTAGCACCCTGTAGCTGTAGTACTAGCACCTTGTAGCTGTGGTAATAGCACCCTGTAGCTGTAGTACTAGCACCCTGTAGCTGTGGTAATAGCACCCTGTAACTGTAGTACTAGCACCCTGTAGCTGTAGCGCTAGCACCCTGTAGCTGTAGTGCTAGCACCCTGTAGCTGTAGCGCTAGCACCCTGTAGCTGTAGTACTAGCACCGTGTAGCTGTAGTACTAGCACCCTGTCGCTGTAGTACTAGCACTCTGTAGCTGTGGTACTAGCACCTTGTAGCTGTAGTAGTAGCACCCTGTAGCTGCCGTACTAGCACCCTGTAGCTGTAGTACTAGCACCCTGTAGCTGTAGTACTAGCACCCTGTAGCTGTAGTGCTAGCACCCTGTAGCTGTAGTACTAGCACCCTGTAGCTGTAGTGCTAGCACCCTGTAGCTGTAGTGCTAGCACCCTGTACCTGTAGTACTAGCACCCTGTAGCTGTAGTACTAACACCCTGTAGCTGCCGTACTAGCACCCTGTACCTGTAGTACTAGCACCCTGTACCTGTAGTACTAGCACCCTGTAGCTGTAGTACTAGCACCCTGTACCTGTAGTACTAGCACCCTGTAGCTGTAGTACTAACACCCTGTAGCTGTAGCACTAGCACCTTGTATTTGTGATATCTGGAGGATGAGTAAATTGATGTTCCAACATTGGATACTAGTATAACTTACTTTTACTTACACAATAACCATTAAACCAACTTTGCTGAGTCTGAAAAACTGACTACACATAATTTATACAAGGTGCTGTGTCTTTACTGTTATTACATATTATGTTGATACAAGAAATTAGTTAGCACTGCAAATATTTGCATAGAGCAGTCAACAAGGCTGGGCTATTGTCATATATGGCCTTATCCTTTCTCAAATTGTCAGCTTGTAATTTTATTCTGCTGAGACTTTGACTCCTGGAGCTGGTGTATTCTGCACAGTTTTTGTTTGGTTGTAAAATATTTTTGTTAGAATAGAATAATATAAACAAAGTGCTGCTTGAATGATACAATGAGCAAGGTATGCCCACATTGCATCATTCTGTTACATAACAGCACAGTATTCCTTCAGCTTTAGCTCGCTCTACAGTAGCTCTAAGTACTCAGTAACTCCAAGTACCCAGTAGCTTCAAGTACTCAGTAGCTTCAAGTACTCAGTAACTTCAAGTACTCAGTAACTCTAAGTACTCCGTATTTTCAAATACTCAGTAGCTTCAAGTACTCAGTAATTTCAAGTCTTCAATAAATTCAGGTACTCAGTAGCTTCAAGTACTAGAAAGGTTTATGTACTTCGTGATGTGCTCCTCAAACACTTAACCTATCAAATGTTTATTGAGTTTATTTACAACTTTTTGATCAAGTTTATGCTCTTCAAGTCTGTATAGTCTACCCACCAGGTGTTAGTCTTTGCTATAACACAGACATGCAATCTTAGTTGTTTCATCTTTTTCAACTAAAATTTAACTATTTTATTTTAAAAAACCATTTTGCCGTCTTCAAGAGATGATAACTTCTTGAAGCTTTACCTGCATTTTACTTGATGTTCCTCAACATGTTGCAATCTGCAAGTCCAGAATATCTGCAATGATGCAATCTACAGTTCTGTGAAAACTGCTAGATTGTCATAGTTTTGTTAGGAAAAGGAGTAAAGATAATCTTGAGGTAATAAATGCCAGGGAACCTCTTACTGCTGTTTATACTACTAATTGACTATGTTATAATTTGGAGGATAGAATTTCTTTCAAACTGCGTTTTCTATTCATTGTTTGAGCTAGCAGTGAAGTTATGTTTATTGACTTAGCTTGAAGAGCTTGAATTTCAAGCTAGTTGATAACAAGTGGTGAGGATTGTGTAAGCATTATAGCATTATGTGACTATAGCTAATATTCAGATTTTATTGGATTATTAGAGAGAGAGAGGGGGGGGGGGTGTCAGACAAGTTATAGCTTAGAGTGAAATTCATCTTTCTACTTTGCAAGGCTAGAAAGATGTCACAATAAAAGATATTTGCCTCTGCATATTGCACCTTGAGAACATAATTGAGTTTTACTAAAAATCTATCAACTTATCGTGACTAGCTGAAGTTTGCTTGTGATTTAGAAAAGCTGATATTTGAGCTTGTTTGTAGCTTTCATTCTCCCAGATGGTCACTAGAGCCATTGTTATAATGCCACACCCTACAAAACAATCACACATGTGACTATTTATAAACTCAGCTAGAGGCAGGTGCTGCTGTTTTGTATGCAGCTATCTAAATTGTTTGTACAAAAAGAAGTCATTAACAACACAAAAGAAGTTAATATTGAGCAGATTCTGGTGTTGATAGTTAAATTCATGGAATTTCTAATAACAGATAATCAGCTTGCTTATAGTTTTGTCTCATTTATGTTGAGTTTCAACAAATTGATGAGTTAATAGATAAATCATTGCATACAGGTGGTACAAAGTATAGTTTATGAATGCACTGTTATAGTATTACATAAAATGTACAGTACAATGTACAATGTATTATAATATATTGTAATTTAATATAATATAATGGTATTGCAGTATAAAATATTGCAATGTGTTGTAATATATTGTCACATAACATATATATCAGTATTGTCATTGTCATCATATTATCTAGATTCATGTGAACTTGTTTTCATCCCATTTTTTATCTACCATACGTTTTAAACTGTCTTGTGCATTATATCACGTGCTATGTTACACACTACAAAGTTTTTCGATTTAATTCAAAGTTATCTTACCTTACCCCATTGTACAGACAACTCTGAAATTTCATAAGCATCTGTTAAAGTAAGACATAGAGAGTACCAATAGCTCTATAAAATTGACCGACAGCGGGTTATCATCAGCAGTATACACATGACGTATGAAAATCAACATATTATTGTGAGATACAATATTTTTTATGTGTGTTTTAGTTACCAGTGATAGCCTGAGTGAACTAGAGTTCAATGGATGTGAAGGTTGGGAGGCTGTGCTGAGGTGCCCGGCCAACATGACCTTGAATATATTGGCAGCAGAGTTTGGGAGGAAGCTGCCGAGCTCTGTAATGTGTCCATATCAACATTTACCTAAGTACCAGTCCCTACCCTGGGATCCTATGACAGAGAACTTGAACTGTGTATACAGTGACGCCCTTCAGGTAACTATGCTGCCGGTATGCCAGTACAGAATATAAGTAAGTTTATAGTGTAAGTAAGTAGTGTAACTGTATAGTGTAAGTATATAATATATAGTGTAAGTATGTAGTGTAACAGTGTATAGTGTAAGTATATACTATATAGTGTAAGTATGTAGTGTAACAGTGTATAGTGTAAGTATATAATATATAGTGTAAGTATGTAGTGTAACAGTGTATAGTGTAAGTATATAATATATAGTGTAAGTGCATAGTGTAATTATGTAGTGTAAGTATATAGTGAAATTATATAATGTAAGTATAATATATTGTGAGTGTGTAGTGTAAGTATATAATGTAAATGTATAGTGTACAGTGTAAGTGTATAGTGTAAATATATAGTGTAAGTACGTGATGTAAGTATATAACTTGTATTTGTTAGAAAGTGAAAGACCTGTGTGAAGAGAGAAAGGATTGCAGGGTGAAGGCATCATCTGACAGCACGTTCTCCCCTGACCCCTGCCCTGACACTGGGAAATACTTGAAGATAGTTTACAAGTGCATCCCTGTACAGAGTGAGTGTATCTATACACTGTTACATAGGTACACTGTTACATAGTTACACTGTTACATAGTCACACTGTTACTTAGTTATACTGTTACATGGGTACACTGTTTCATAGTTACACTGTTACATAGTTAAACTGTTACATGGGTACACTGTTTCATAGTTACACTGTTACATAGTTATACTGTTACATAGTTACACTGTTACATAGTTACACTGTTCCATAGTTACACTGCAACATAGTTTCATTTTTACGTAGTAACACTATTACAGGGTTATACTGTTACATAGTTATACTGTTACATAGTAACACCGTTTCATAGTTACACTGTTATATAGTTACACTGTTACATAGTTACACTGTTACATAGTAACACCGTTTCATAGTTACACTGTTATATAGTTACACTGCTACATAGTAACACTGTTACATAGTTACACTGTTACATAGTTACACTGTTACATAGTAACACTGCAAGCCGCACAGGTGGGTAGCTGAAGGTATAGCTGCACATTATAGTCTTCACAGGGTTCTCAGTTTATTGGTATGTCACAACATATTCACAGCGGCCTGCTTTCATTTAAATGTTCGTATCAGATACTCTTCTCATAGCAAATACCCTAATGTGTTATACTATATTGCTTTTCTGAGCTGGAACTAGTAACCAAACTGCCAATTTCTGATGGAGAAGGAGGGAATGTTTTATTGTTAACTGCTAGCCATTCAAAAAGTAGCCTGTATATAATCTATAGAAAATATAGCTGGAATATTCACAGTTATAAGCTGAGTTAGAGTAGTTGTTTGTGTTCTACTAAATTAGGGTCTAAGTGTCAGACTGTCTGCTAGAATGAATCATACGAATTAACTATTGTCTCTAACCACCAATAAACAATGCTGAGAATAAATAGCAGACATCACTCCCTTCTCCTTCTATCTCCCAGGATTATCAATGAGATTGGTTTGTTCGTACTGCAAGCATGTCTTTAGTCAACAATCAGTCGAGTGTTTTGATTTTCAAGAAAACAGCACCTTAAACAAACACCTGCAGTTCGTTTTATTAGCTATTAATTTTATGATAAGAACTTAGTCGACATTGTTAAAAGTTCAATCAATATGATGAAAGGTATAACGCTGGTTATTTCCCTTTAATCTTAGTGATAGATAACAGCCAATCAAAAGAACGGATTTGTAGATAGATTGACAGTTAGGCCAATAGGAGTTTGGAGTGGTACCGCTATAACACACAATAAGACGCATCATGCTGCGTTCGCTCATTCATTCATTCAACAGATAATTCAGTGGGGATTAGAACATGGTCAGGGCGATTGGTGCTTAAGTGAGGAGGGAAAGAAAACGGGTGCCCATATTTCTGCAGAGGATACAGCTACAATTCTAACGAAACTTTCTTTGAACTCTTCCAACCATCTTGTGAAGTAGTATAATATATTGATTAACCAACCACAGTTACGTGGCATTACTGGACATTCAGTCTCCAAGTACATCATGTCAGCATTGTAAACTGGCAGAGTAGAAATGGTGTATAGATTGCTGATTTTGCTGCTGCTCGTCTGTTCAGCTGCTGTCGTAGTAGCCAATCTCACCAAGGCACCTTTTTCTACTACTAGCACTTACACCTACAGTGAGTTGATTACCTTCAAACTATAAGTTGATATGTTATTAGGTCTAAGGATGGGAGCTTCATTTGTTTTTCAAACCTTGGAGGACTAAACCTTTTGAATTGTTGCAGCTCTAAGTACTTACCCTTATCAGGGGTGTAACTGAGGATTGTAACTCAGGGTTGTAACTCAGGGGTGTAGCTAAGGAGTGTAACTCATGGGTGTAGCTAAGTGTTGTAACTTAGGAGCCAACCTAAATGCTAATCACTCAGTAACATAAAAAGGAAAGGATTTAGAGCTTTCGGCAAACATTAATGGAACCTAATACTTGCGATATCTTAGAAACAAACTTTTTTTTTTACATAGTTGAAATTCAAAATTCCCTACACTTATAATAAGCTATCTTCAACTTGCTGGATTTTAGCTGGCCCATTTGGCTGCGCCATTTTGGATGTATGTATTTTTGGAATGACATTTTCGAAAGGTGGTGTTACTATAACTCAGGGGTGTGACTCAGCATGCAACCCGTTGAGTTAGCAGGAAGGACGCAGGCAACAGCAGATAGAGTATATTTGCGTACACCCTGAGTTGTTTTTCTCAGCTGCATGAATGATCTAACAGTCCCATTGTATTTCCTTTTCTCTCAAATAATGTGAATGTGTATTCTTAGCTATACTTATTTATAACTTATACATCAAGTTACTGCCAATGCTTTTCCCAGGACCCAAAACTATGTGCTGTTGACAAAGTACACTCTACAGTGTAATGTATGCCCTCCATCAGGTGTGTTAAGTGGTTTATAATTAGTACTTGGACGCCAGTGTGTGGTCGAATATCTACTACGTATGTAAAACACTGCCATTTAACGGACCACATTTATATTATAGTATAGCTTACCTTTTATCTTCATGAATCTTACCTGGAATTCTATGCTTACAGCAAGTAATATTTTATTGTCTGGTCCCTTTACTCCTACCCAGTCCCTAGTCCTCCTTTTATCCCTAATCTAGTTCTCAAAATTACTCCCAGGCAATAAAAAATATTGCTACTTTACAGACATTCCCTGCATTCTTTCTCATTTAATGCTTATTGCTGATGAATTTATGTATTATAAGACAGGAATAACAATAAGAGCTAAGAGTTAGCTGTATTAGTTCTCATGATAAGCAGATGAGTCATTAGTAGGTGAGTCATTAGTAGGGGGGGGGTCATTAGTAGGTGACCCCCCCTACTAATGACCCCTTACATTAGTAAGGGGGGTCATTAGTAAGTGAGTCAACTAGAGTAGGTGAGCTAAAGCTGGAACTAATGGTGCACAAAAATTGTTAGGAAACCAATTTGCTTTAGCTAAGATAGTGCTGTGCAATATTTTATTACCTCGTAAAATAATATGGGGCTCGACAGCCAACTGTAGGCTAAACTTCACCCATGATAAACTAGCAGTATCATGGGTGCTATTGTGGTGTATATTATATCATGTATCATGTATATCCTGTAGACAAGGAACAGTCAGAGACGGTGTGTAAAGACGAGACGTTACAGCTATCATGTGACAAAGGAAGGCGACTTCTCATATCTTCAGTTCGATATGGATTTGATGACATGATACCTCAGGCCTGCACATCTCCCCACTTCTTGCTGTCAAATAAAAACACAGGTTAGTTAAAATATCTACATTGAGAACACAGGCTAGTTAAGTAATTATTTAGAGTTCAATACCTATATATTCAACAACAAATTTATGCTTATATAAAAACTCATGCAAGTTTATAGTCGTCATCCCTATGAGAAACCCCTGATGGAAGGGTTTTTTTGTTAAATCAGGCTAAGGACTTATCCATATGTGGCACAGGAGCAATTATGACCGGATGCTCTTCCTAAACATCACCAATGGCCTTTATCCTTCGAACCCATGACTTCATGTTTACTAAGTCTAACACTCTAACCCCTAGACCACTGCTGCTCCCTTTCTGCTTATATGTTCAAGGCATGGCGTGTGTTGAACCATTGAAACATAACTCTAGCTACTGATAATGCTGATACTTTGCAGAATGTTTTTCCACCAATGCTGCCATAGAAGTTGGCAACTTGTGTCACAACAAGAGGGCCTGCAATATTAAAGCCAATGCTGAAAACTTTGGTAGTTTTTGTCCAAACATTGGGAAATATCTCAAAGTCACCTACAGTTGTGGTAAGAATGGTTATTTTGAAAAAATATGTAGTCTTATTCGTATGTACCATATGTAGTGGTGTGTGTAGTAGTGTGTGTATTACTGTATGTAGTAGTGTACTTGGTACTGTGTGTAGTACTGTGTAGTGCTATGTATGTAGTATTGTATATAGTAGTGCTGTGTGTGATACTGTGTGTATTCAACAGTGATAAATCGCTGACTAAGTTATTACCCTATAACCATGTGATCTGAGCATAATCTGAAATACATCATATTTACTATTAGTAACTGTAGTGTTGTTGAACCAATAACTGGGTGTTTTAGTGGATGCTACAAACTTGTATCAATGTTTGGATTCATATAGCCCTGCAAGTTTTGTGCATTGAGAGTCAAGAGAAAAGTCAATACTATATCATTAGATTGTTTGTTTTCTTGTTGACTCTAGATGCCAGCTATTAAATCTTAACACAGTAGCATAATAGATTCTGCACTCCATTCTACAACATTGGGAGCTGCTTTGTGGGCTTTAATTCGAATCTACTACTAATTTATGTTTTTATTTCAGTACCAAAAGGGCTTGTGAAACCAGACACAGCAGTCAAGGTTTCTCCTCTGAAAGGTGAGTACCATGTATATACAACATGATATGTATTGGTTGTTATATTAAAATGAACTCCTAGTGAGTTACAGTGAGACTAGTGAGTCATAGTGATAGACAAGTGAGTGATAGTGATAGATGAGTAAGTTACAATGATAGTATATTAGTGAGTCATAGTGATTGATGGTTAAGTGAGTTACAATGATATAAGAGTCGATCATAGTGATAGACTAGTGAGTCATAGTGATAGATGAGTAGTTTATAGTGAACATGAGTAAGTAATAGTGATAGATAGTGCAGCACATCTATGGTAATTGGCTGAGTGCACAAATTAGCTTTTCAATCACAAACATCTGGGGCTACGCTGACATTACTAACACCCAAAGTCAAATGCTGTTCATCTATCAATGGCTGTAAACATTTCAATAATTCTTGCACCTGGTTTTGATTATGATGCCTTGTTTATATATATGTTACTTTTGTTGTCAAGCTAAGTACTCACAGCAGGTGTTGTGTGCCCCTTGCTTATCTCTATGCAGTGCATGCTCAGTTCTTTATCCTGGACTAATTCTAACAAACTTAAATGTGCCAGCAGCCGATAAAGATTTTCTGTCAATTAACTTACATTATAATTTTCCCTGTGAAGTATGGTTTCATTTCTCCATAGACAGACAACTTCTCATGTTACTAGTGCCAGTTGAAAAATCTGCAATCCTGCAGGTACTGCAATAAGCCTTTTAAATTTTATTTTATTAAAGTTGTTGTAATGAAAGTTTAGTTATAATCAGAGTTCGTCAAGTCTGACTATGGATGTTTACGCTGTTGGCAGTTCTGCTATAATCGTAAATAGGTATATCTTGTACCCCTTAATTTTGATCACTGGTTCATACTAGTGTTGTAACAGTTAATACTAGAGAGTAGAGTAGTAGTAGTAGTTGATAGCAGGGTAGTAGTTGTAAATACTAGAATAGTACATGGTAGTTAATACTAGTGTTGTAGTAATTAACACTAGAGTAGTAGTTTATGTAGTGTGTTACGATTTAACAGTTTATTTCAATTAATTAGATATGGGAATAGTTTTTAGTTTAATGTTCTTTTCTACTGTATTCACTTCAATAAAATTTGCAGTAGTTATATTCACCTGCCCATGTCAACAGTTGGTATCACTATGATATAGTAGTGCTAGTATCACTATGATATAGTAGTGCTAGTATCACTATGATATAGTAGAGTAGTGAGTGTTAGTATCACTATGATGTGGTAGAGTAGTGAGTGTTAGTATCACTATGATATAGTAGAGTAGTGAGTGTTAGTATCACTATGATGTGGTAGAGTAGTGAGTCTTAGTATCACTATGATATAGTAGAGTACTGAGTGTTAGTATCACTATGATAAGCAGTGAAGGTTTGCACGTTACAGATTCTATGCTGGAAGATGCAGGATGTAACTGTACTCAAGTAGTACAAGCTGATCACAAGCACACACCTTCTGACTCCACTCTTGTGTTTGGATGGGTACACTCTGTCTCTTACATTCGAGGTGAGGTGTTGTTTCACTCACATAAACCACGCTATAAAGACTGAGTATTTCCACTGTGTGCTGCTTTTTGGAGACACTGATTATGATATTTCCCCACATCGTGTAATATATAAACACCCTATATGCACCGTTTGTAGCCAACCAAGAGAAGATAATCCTTTATGGCATGCTGTGTGGTTGCCTGGCCTTTATTTGTGCTCTCGTAGCATTTATTGCTAGAATGTTCTATGTAAGATACAGAAAAGTTCATCAACTGGCTGGTCAACAGAAGCTGAATGTCACTGAAACTAATGTGCAAGTACGGTGACCTCTATACTACCTTCTATGCTTTCCTCTTTACTACCATCTGTATTGTCATCTATGCTTGCCTCCATCCTATGCACTCTACTATCATAAATAATACCCCCTGTAATATCTCTACCCTCCCCACTATACTACCCGCTATAATGTCTCTATGCTGTTCACTGTACCTGCTACCTTTTATGTTATCCTCTATACTACTCTCTATATGATCTACTATGATATCTACTATAGTCTACATTATCCTCTTATTAAGTTTAGCACATGATATATCACACTGTAGTGATGTAATATAACTGCAGGACACAAGTAATGAAGAGAACACATACATAGCTGCAGCAGATCCATCGGATATGATGCAATACAACTTGGGGTACAGGAGTGAGGTCACCAACAGACTGAATAGTGGGCCCAACTCATACCGAGGCTCCAGTGCCAATCGAGTGTACAATAACTCCCTCGAAACTCCCCGATTCAACACCAACAGTCTTACCGTCACAAACCCTTTACATGGTAGTGAAAACCGTCGGAACTTTAATCATTCTCCCCTAACAACCACCAGTACAGCCATGAACAACTCCCCCAACACGGCTGTCAGTGAAAACAGGAACACCTACTACGAGAACAGTGCTGACGATGAGCATACTAATGATGATAATGACCCAATGCTATGTAAAAGTCACTCTATCATATATAATCAGCCAGACAGCGGTCCCGATGTTAGACCTAGAACTAACTCTTTATTCGACCGTCACAGCTGATATTACGCCGGAGAGGGACACCAGGAGAAAGAGGCTATAGTGGCAGCCATAGCTGAAGCAAAGCGTAAGTTGGCAGTCAGTCAACTGAAGCCGCATCAGCAGGCCTCGCAAGAGAAGAAAATTCCATATATAGATGAAGAGTCATCTAGTGGTACTTCTTTCTCTCACGCCACTTACAGCGTCTCATCTCAGTCCAGCGTGTCTCTCTCCGCCCAAATAGAAGCGGCTCCTCCGGTGCCACCCAAACGCTATTATGCTAAACTAGATGTCAAATTTCCTGGATCTGTGCGCTCTTCCATCAATAACAATGACTCATTAGATACCTCTAACTATGGTGATAGATTTGCCACTATCCGCTCCACAGCTGTGTAGTCACGCTGGTAACCATGATGGCTTTACGACAACCACTCACCACATGTATTCCCTTGTCTACGCTTCTTACCAAAATTTTCATTCCAAGTAATCTGAAATTGTCCAAATTATGCTGCCATTCTATAAAGTATGGGATTTTTTGCTTCATCATTTACCACTGAATTAAGGCTGCGTAATGTGTACTCCTCATAATATTTAATCAATGTATAAAAAACTGAAATGTCAGGGCATTTAATCTTGTAGTACTTTCTTTTATTTTTATACTGTTTTTTACTCGGACATCTGGTCATACTTTTAGTTTCTTAAACTGTACTTAAAATAAATTAATAAATTGGGTTAACCAACCACCATAGTTTGAATTACTATTTATTATTAAAATTAGAGTAAGTTTCAGCCTATACTTTCATAAGTTTAACATGGTAAAATTGGTAAGAGTTGAGCTTGTTTATTATATCATTATATTGTAACTGAAAAGCAATAAGAATCTGGCATTCGATTTAACTGGAAAATAATACTTGCATGTCCACCTCATTGACCTGTGGAATGAAAGTATGACCCTAATAGAAAGATAGAATGCAACAATCACTTTACTTAATGTGAATAATCATGTGACTGCAACCACATTTGTCTGTGCAAAATTATTAGTAAATAGAGTATTTTAATTCAAATAACATTTGCTCTCTTGTATACAGACACTTGCATGCAGATACATACTACAGTAACGGTAGCTTCAAAGTTTAAACGATCAAAAAAATAGAAGCAGTTGAACTATTATAAAGTTTATTCGAACCATAAATATTTATTCCGTCTGCAAAAACACAATTTCCAAAAACTAGTGAACAGTGACGCCAAAAGTTTAATCCGACTTGAATAAATCTTTTACAGTTCAAAACTCTCTAATAACTGCTTAGCATTATATTTAGTAGCATTATTGAGTAATAACATCTAAACATATAATTTCACGTCCATTTAGCGTTGGAGGAATGTGAGCTGGCCCGTTATACATGGACATACTCAATCTGGTGATGAGTGAGCAAGGTCTCCTAGTCTAATACGTTAGATGACTTGGACGAACTTTTTCTGGAACTTCTTCTTGTACCTGGTTGAGAACTGGAAGGAGTAGGTTGGGCAGAGGTTAGGAGTCTCCCAGATAGTTTGTCCCAATCTAAAGATGAGAGAAAAGTTGCTACAGTTACTAATTGTGCATGAGCAAAAAAACTAGCCCATAAACCAGGGATTAGCCCCAGGACTTGCCTATAATCTCAGATGGCCTCTTGCTATGATGAACAGACTTGAGAGAGCTGGAGATGGCATTCTGCTCAGCTACAGATGGAGTGACGGAGCGTCTCGTTTCTGTGTGGTATTTCGTGACAGTACCATCTAAGTTTGTAACTTTCTTATTCTCTTCAATGATTTCCTCCACAACATTCGGATCTTCTACTGGGTTGACGCTAGGGTCT
This sequence comes from Bugula neritina, assembly GCA_964035545.1. Classification (NCBI taxonomy): domain Eukaryota; kingdom Metazoa; phylum Bryozoa; class Gymnolaemata; order Cheilostomatida; family Bugulidae; genus Bugula; species Bugula neritina. The sequence continues at coordinate 21,474,112 of OZ037767.1, forward strand.
GGAACAGCCCTGGAAGTAATAGTGTAGTTAGAGTATAGTATATATATAGTATAATATATAGCATAATATATAGTATAGTGTATAGAATAGTGTATAGTATATTGTATAATATAGTTTATAGTATGGTGTAGTATAGTATAGACTATAGTGTATGGCATAGTGCATAGCATAGTGCATGTGGTATAGTGTATATCATAGTATATAATATAGTGTGTAGTGTAGTGTATAGCACAGTGTATAATATATAGAATAGTGTATAGTATAGTGTGTAATACATAGTATAGTGTATAGTATATAATATAGTGTATAGTATATACAATAGTAGAGTATAATAGTATAGTATACTGTATAGTATAGTATAGCATAGTATATAGTATAGTCTAGTATATAGTATAGTCTAGTTACATATCACATAGAATAGTATATAGTAGATTAGTAGTAGGTATAATATAGCTATCAGAGACAACACTCACTCAGGGTTGCTACTGGAGGCCTTTCTGCTGTGTACAATACTGCTGATCTGTAACACAGGAAAGGTATAGAATAAAGAGTATGCAATAAGTAGTTGTCAAAATCAAGGGCCGGTCAAGTGATGCATGAAAAAAGATTTGCCCCTTGCAAAGATTACCAAGAAACTCAATGTTGACAAAATAACATGAATCAGCCGTAAAGAAATAAAATATAAAACATAGAATTTAAGATAGAATTGAGAATAGAACAATCGTGATGTAGAATATCCAAAGCATGAGTCAAAATATAGACTGTATGAAGTAGAGTATAGACTGCATAAAGTAGAATATAGACAGTATGAATCTCAACACAGACTGTATAAAGTAGTATATAGACTGTATGAAGTAGAATATAGACAGTATGAAGCAGTATATAGAAAGTATAAAGTAGTATATAGACTGTATGAAGTAGAGTATAGACTGTATGAAGTAGAATATAGATTGTATGAACCAGAATATAGACTTATGAACCAGAATATAGAATGTATGAAGTAGAATATAGACTGTATGAAGTAGAACATAGACTGTATGAAGTAGAGTATAGAAAGTATGAAGTAGAATATAGATTGTATGAAGTAGAATATAGAATGTATGAAGTAGAGTATAGACTGTATGAAGTAGTATATAGATTTTATGAAGTAGTATATAGAATTTGTAGTATTAAACAAACTGTTGATGATTTTCTTGACTCTGATGGTACTTTAGTCTTTTTAACAGAAATTAGCACTAAGCTCGGTTCTCCGTTTCCTGGCGGTGGACGCGGCACAGTTGGTGGAGGAGGTGGAAGTATCTCTGGCTTAGGCTGAGGTGCTGGTGGTGGCATAATAACCTTGACCTCAGTAGGGGGTGGAGCCTGTTGATAAGGATTGTTCTAGCATCAAAGTAGTTTTATATTTGTATATATATTTGATATCTATTGTATACACATATATGGTATGTGATGTGTGTATTGTATATTCGTGTTGTATTTTAGACAAATGATATATATTAGTGATATATGCTATATTTTAGCAATATATATATATATATATATATATATATATATATATATATATATATATATATATATATGTATATATATATAGATATATGCTAAATATTAGTAATTTATTATGATATAATATATAGATTATATATCCTATACACTAGTGATAAAGTATTCTAGTGACGTAGAGAATTATCAGCACACCTTTGTTACGGAAGCCCCAGATGGTGGTTGTATAAACACAACTTGTGGCTGTGAAGGTCGGGCTGGCTGAGGGGCAGGAATAAAGATTGGCTGTGGAACAGCTACAGGCACTGGTTGGTAGATGACGTTGGGAGGACCAGCCTTCAACGTATAGCACATAAAAATGAGTATTATACTCTAAGGTTATGTGGTAACAAGAGTGTGAGGTCATGTGACTACTAACTGTGAGGTCATGTGACTACTAAGTGTGAAATCATGTGACTACCAAGTGTAAGGTCATGTGACTACTATCTGTGAAGTCATGTGACTGATACGAGGTCATGTGACTACTAAGTGTGAAATCATGTGACTACTAACTGTGAGGTCATGTGACTACCAACTGTGAGGTCATGTGACTACTAAGTGTGAAATAATGTGACTACCAAGTGTGAGGTCATGTGACTACTTTGAGGTCATGTGATTACTACGAGGTCATGTGACTACTACGAGGTCATGTGACTACTAACTATGTTACCATATAACATAGTGATGAACTCACAGAAGCTGGAGGAACACTTGGTATTGAATTCTTTCCTTTCTGAGCATCTTTCTTCGCTTTAGCCTTAGATCGGTCTTTATAAATATACTTCACTTTTCTGCAGACATAAAAAATCTTTTGACAGAAAGAAGTGCTATCGTTATATGCCTTAGGTTACCAGAGGCTTATTGAAAAACCTTTTGTTCATCAATACCATCACCATGTAACAGGGTTCATAGAACAGTTATCCAGGGTCAAACTAGAGACCATGTTAGTGATATGTAACTCATGAGTGAATGACAGTAATGAGTTTTTACTTACTGTAGATTCAAGTTTAACATCTTGTATTTCGACAAAGCGATTTGTATGCTATAAGCAAGGAGGAGAGCCTTTGGGCCCTCATCTATAAACTGATCAAACTTGAGATGCATTGACGTGGGCTCTGGGGTTATGTATCCAATATCTCGGTTCTTTAATACAGTGCTTATCTGCAAGGTGGAGAAGTAGGTGGGGCTAACACAATTACTTGTATACTCACAGAATCATACAAGTAGGTGGAGCCAACACAACTAATAGCGAATCATAAAAGTAGGTGGAGCTAACACAGCTAACAGCAGAAAAATACAAGAAGGTGGAGCTAATGCAACTAATAGCAGCATTACACAAGTAGGTGGGGCTAACACAGCTAACAGTAGAATCATGCTAGTAGGTGGAGCTAGTCATACCCTGTAGGTAGGTGGACCAAAGCAGTTGAGAGTTCCAATATTTGTCCTGTTAGCCACATAAATGGGAATTTTGTGATGATCGTAAAAAACCTGGTCCTTAACTATGCCAATCGGCTTTTTAATGTTGACATAGGTATCCAGTTGCTGTAAAATATTTTCACACTTCAATTCACCTAACTATATGCAGTTATATGTTGAATCAAAAGATTTTCTCAAAGTCTACTTTGTTGCAAGGTAAGAAATAAACAAAAACTTGTAAAGCTATATAATGAATTAGTAATTCTTACACCAATTCCATTCCAGCCATGAATACAGAACCTCACAATACCATATTTATCCTTCACAATGATGTCTTCCCTGAGAGAAGTAATTTCAGCAGTGAAAAACTGCTTGTTGTCTACGACATCTATGATTTCAATATACTTGATGCCTTGTCGATCAAAACCTACACCATTACATAATGGCTGTCAATATGATATGGAAAGTTACCCTGCCACTATAACTGTGATGGAGTTAGACTATGTAACTATGGTAGAGCTAGACTATGTTAGTGTTACTATGATTAAACACAAGTAAATCTGAAACTGACTTACCTATAGGGCTAACTCTACACTCTTCAATATGATAGAGGTAACTAAGCCCACGAAACACAAACTCTGGCTTGCCCACAGGCCTAGGGCTAGTAGGTGCAGCCTTCTCGTCCTTTGCTTCTACCATTCTCAATATATACTATGTTACAGCTTTGATAAACTATCAGAAAGCAGCCCTGAGCACTGCTTCTACCCACAATCAGCAAAACTCATTACAAAAAATATAGTAACAATAAAACCTAATAACAATTCATTGAGTAACATTTTTCAAATTTTATTTTATTAATATGTATTGTTGAATTATTAAATTTTTATACAGAATGTTAAAGTAAAAGAAAGAGCATATTAATGATTATTTATACATTATGTATACAGCAAATAAAAAGTTCAAACATGCAATACCACGATGACATTTTACTCAAAACTAGAAACTAATGTCTAAAAGTAAAAATATAATAATAAACGCAAGGAAGCAATTGGGTGATAAAAAATTAGAAACTACCACATATCACAGTACAAAGTTTAAAATTCACACTCAAATCACACCACTAAAATGGAAATGAAGGCAGCAAGAATATTTAAATTAAACACAAGGTGTTGCTAACATCACTATCCAAAAGCTGCAAATAGTACATTTTACTATATACTCGTAAATAATGAATCGAAATTACTGCTACAGAGTGTAAGTAAAATTATCCACTTATAAATCTCACCTAGCATCTTTTAATAGTAAGTTAGTCACTAATAGTTAATGAGTCACTGAGTGTTGTGTGAGTCACTAAATTAATGAATTGGTGTTTTATTGAGTAGTTGGGATTGAAACTGCATTGAGTGACTCATACCCAGGAGCTGATTTGTGATGTTTTTTATCTCTCTTTTGTAAAGAGTTGTTTGGTCGAGTTCACGACTACTCACAGCAACTGAAGCTTTAGACTTTCTAGCTAAATCTTCAGCCTCAGCCATTGTCTGCAATAACATATAGAATAGCAGCCTGACTTTATATACTGGACAACTGCTTTCATGAAATGATAAGTTTTAGTATTATCCAATGTTGGCCCAAACATTCTAACATTACATGCTTTTATTGAAAGTTAGTATATATGTACACCCTCAGCAAAAGTTGAATAAATATTTTTTAAAAAGCGAACTCTATTTTGTTATCTGATTCTCATGTACACCTAATGCCACCTGTAGCTAGAAAAGAGAAAACAAATCTTAGGCAAACAGATTCTACAGGTTATCCTAAAAAAGACCTACATACCATCGTAAATTTAGATTTGAGTCTCTTAGTCTCATTGGCGAGATCTACGTTTCTACCGAGAGGCAATTTGAGAGGACGTTGATGAACCCATCCTTTCAAGCAATGCTGTAAATGTATTACTAACATGTATATAACTTAAAGCAAACAACATGTAGCAATACCTACTCATGAAACAAATTATTTCAAGATTGGAGATAAACTAATTCAAACAATTGGTTTTTTCACCAGTCAAAAATTATAACTTCTATTATGATCTTTTATTAAATTGAGAATGAATATAGCCTGTGATAAGCTGTACCTTTGATAAGGCGACGGAATCAGCAGGATTGAAACTTTTCCTCCTGTGGGGTTTGACTTTGTGAGGTGAACTAAGGGTACATCGAGGTATGCTCACCCTAAATGCACAAATTTAATCTAAATGTCATAGAAACTCAACTAGTATCAATTACCATGAAATTTCAATCACCTGTCACTATCGCTCAACTACTGCTATCTGTAACTACCACTCAACTACCATCACCTGTCACTCACCTTACAAATCCAGGAGAAGTAGTGGAAGGCAAGTGTTTTTTCTTGTTGCAGACAGCGCACCTGCTAGCACCTGACTTGTCACTATTCACTGGTACTGCATATAGCCTAGGATTGACAGTGAAACTGTGAATACCTGTTAAAACACGGCCAGTGTACAAAATATGATATATGCTATTGCATAGTTCATAAGCTGACTCGATTACAGAAGCATGAGGCACAACTCGCTAGCTGACTTACACGTATGATTGGGAGACGCTGTCTCTGATATGATTGGTTGAATATTGTCAGTGTCGACTAATGACAAGTGACCATAACTACAAAATTTAAATAAAATATTCCAGATGAACTCAGCTGCATGCAGACCATCATAAGCATAGTTGTAGAGAAAAGGTTTGTTACTGTTTACCGTTATTTACTAGCTAGTTACGCAAAGAGAGCTAACCTGCCACCTTGACCGGATATGACATCATTCCTACACTCGTCACTGTGGAGTCGTCTGAACTCCTTCAACTCTCTGAAGTATGATTCGTGTTTGTCAGTAACTTCAGACTCAGTGGACTGGTCAAGCAGTGCAGCTATCCAGTCATAGCCCATCAGTCTTTGCTTCATCACATTCCGGGTTGGAGTGGTAACTGGAGAGCCTCGAACCTGCACCCAGCAAAGCAAATGAGAAAAATATATAAGTCTTCTCAATACACACATACATACACACGCAAATAATTTTTGAGTAGAAACATGAACCTTGGAGAGTGAGGTTGGAGTTGACATCGTGTTGTGATCACTAGATGTCTTTTCTACTTGATCACGGATCGATGACTGACTGGCACTGGAGCGGATGTTGTCAACTTTGGAGCGCAGAATACTGATGTCACCATCAGATCTATTTTGACAATCCGAGACAAAGGAAACACCTTTCAACTCTTCAATTTCTAACAATGAACAAATAAAGCAGAAGTATTAAAAACAATATTAGTAGCAGTAGTATAGTAGTAGCAGTAGCAGCAACAGCAGTAGTAATATTAGTAGCAACAGCAGTAGTAATAGTAGTAGCTGCAGCAGTAGTAATAGTAGTAGCAGCAGCAGTAGTAATAGTAGTAGCAGCAGCAGCAGTAATAGTAGTAACTGTTACCTGTTTTCTCAGCAGTAGGCAATCTCCTACCAACAGACTTTAGGCAGACATTCTCACTCTGATGTGATTTAGCCTTAGAGGGATTCTTAGCCCGAGTCCTCGTACGTTTTGCCCGATCCATCCAACCGGGTGTATGAGCAAACTTTGACTCAACCTGCCAGTAAAGCTAGTAAGTATAATTTTTGTCTCATATTTCACCGTAATATTTGACATAACTAGTAGAAAGGTGATTACTTGTCTACTCTCATTTTTCTTACCTGAACATTGCTGTCAATCAGCTTCCGGTGCTTCAGTATAGATTTGGGTGTTTCATAGACAGATTTTGTGCTCTTAGCAGCAGGTGGGGTGTGGGTTGTGTTAGTCACATTCTTGAGTGATGCCCTTTAGCAAAGACTTAATGGTAATAAATTATAGGACAAAAAGAAGACTTGAAAAAAATTCTTGTAAGTTAAAAAAGGGGTGCCAGAAACAATATTTTGTATACTAAAAGAGAAATATTAGAGATAATATTATATGTACTAGAAAAGAAATATTTAAAGACAATATTCTATATATTAGAAGAGAAATATTTGAGAATATTATATATATAAAAAAGAGAGGTATTGGAAAAAGAAGGCTATATAGATACTATATAGATAATATATATACTATATAGGTACTATATAGACACTGACCTTGGAGGGTCAAGGTTTCCAATGGTGTCATTGAGAGGAGGACAACTCTCTTCACCTACCATTTCCTCAGCTAATAATGAAAATCCCAATGCATTCTTAAATATTCATATTAGGCAAGTGGCAAAAGAGTAATTTAGTATAACTAATTAAAAGATTCTTCAATGTGAACAGTATTTCGGCAAAAGTAAATAATAACTGACCTAATTTTCGTCTGATTTCTCGGTTAGTCTCAGGGCTGGTTTTGACTACTTGTAGATCATTCAGCTTGTCTTTCAAAACTCCTAAATCCTCAAACTGGGGCGATGCTGTTTTCTGTAGCTGAGGTGATGCTGTGTCCTGTAGCTGAGGTGATACTGTTCGGTGTAGCTGAAAAGAAGAGTCCATTACGAGTTTTTCTTCTGGCCACAGACACGTTCGCCTACAAAGAATTCAACACAATTGAGATACAACACACTCAATATTTATTAATATAACATGAAAAGCTGCAGTAAAAAAACATTAGACATTAATTAGCACACACTTTTGGATTAACAAACTAAAAACTCGCTGAATAAAGCTGATATATGCGCATCAGAAAAAATCTCAACACTAGAACATACTAAGGATTTTATTCTCGCAACAATAAGCAATATATTGATGCTCTTTTTATATTTTTTGTCATGTTTCACTGCAAGTTATACTAATAGTTTACAGGATATCAAGGTGAGAAAGATCGCAGATCTGCATAACCTCTAGTAAGACATAGAATATATACGAGGTAACCTTGAGAGAATGTACGCTTGTAATAAACATAGTAGTGTTGAAACATATTCCCCTACTAGTGAGTTACGTTATGTTGAGCCTTACCTGAGCTGTGTCATGTTATTATTGTTAACATTAGCTGCTGCAACGTCTAAACTGCTTCTACTTCGGCTGGATAAGAAAGGGTCACCACCTTCATCATAGCCAAGGTCTCTTAAATTGAAATTTTTTACCCGATCTATATTAACTTGTAAGTCATCCAGTCCTCTGTAAGCAGTAGTCAATCAGTTTGAAAATGAATTAGAAAAAATTCGAGCAAGAGATTACATAGATTGGCAGTTTTTGTAGAACAGAAAAGGCTATGTGTATATCAAAGCACAATATCTCACCTCACTAGAGTCTTCACGCTTTCAGTCGACTGACGTACAAATCTTTGACTCGCATGCAGTCTGCTTATTAAATCACGATTTCTTGACCGCAATTCTTCTTCAGCCATTTCTGTTGAATCTAAATTTGGGTGAGAACATGGATATAAGACTGTCTTAAAATATTGCTAAAATATCAAATTTGTGAATGCTTCATTATAGTAAGAGTAAAAAACCAGGAGGTTAGGTAATATTAGCAATATACTGTTTTATTCTAATTTACTTGTTGAAAAATACAGTATGTTTCAAGAAAATCAAGTCATAATAATATATATTTTCATGGCATGGCACATTTTCACATAAAATGAAGAAAAGACTAAATTCTACCTATGTAAACTAGACTTTCTAAATGTTCAGTTTGTAATTAAGCAACTGTTATTGGTCATTTAATAAGCATATTAAAGCCTTGCATATTAGAATAAAAATAAAAGATACCGGTTACCAAGGCCAAAAAACTCATACAAGTTTATAGTCGCTATCCCTTTGAGAAACACATGGGTTTTTGTTAAAGCGGGCTAAGGACTTATTTAAATGATGGCACAGGAGCAATTATGACTGAATGCTCTTCCTAAAATCACCAATGGCCTTTCTCAGGGCTTGAACCCATAACTTCGTGTTTACTAGGCAAACGCTCTGACCCCTAAACCACAGCTCCTCCCTAAAGTTACTAATGCCAGTTTAGCTAATAACTATTATTATGTTAATGTAACATTTTTAGTTGGGTTTTCACATTAAAAATTCATACTAAACATTTTTTTATTAGATTAATAGAGAACCACATTCTAGATGTTCCCTAATGTTAGATTTGCTTTTTTCCTAATAATACTTATTGTAATTGTTTCTTAGTTGAGTTAAAACTAAAAGCCAAAAAGGAACAACGTAAAACAAAGAAGTCAAATTAAAAGCAGCTGAGTCAGAAAGGGGCAACAGATATTTCAACTAGCTTCCATTACTATAACAACAACTAATTAATTTACATTGTAAATTTTATCATCAACTATGCATACCAATATAATCATCATTCATCCTTGACAGCCATCATATTAATATAAGCATGAATGTCATGATTCACCATGTTACTACAGCTATAGTCTATAAGTATTGTTATATTAAATAATAGTACTTCTACTAGTAACTAGTTAACCAGTTTTATTTTTTATCACAGGTTCACGATGATATTATTATTAAATATAACAATGAGCATAAACTTTACGCATACCTAAACTAAAAGTTTAGGTCAGCATAATAGTAATAGGGTATAAATATCTATTATTATAGCTTCAGACTTGATATTAATTACTTTTATCACTAGTTAGTGTAATGTATTGTACTAGACTTAGCAGTATTTCATTTTCAATCATTCATTGATTAACTGAATTGAAATTAAAATACTATATAATCTCAAATTCAATAGTTATACTTATAGTTATAGTAATAGACTTAGAGGTAGTCATAATCATTATTGGATATCCAACTTAAACAATAGTCTATCCTAATTAGGTTATTTATAATTATATCAAACTCAATAGTTAATTTTATATCATTATTATATTAACACTATTAGTATTAGCATTAAAAATACATTTATTTTAAACAAATCAGCTAGTGACTAGTCTTATTATTATTTAACAAACACCTGAACTTAGGTAAAATTAAACTCTAGCTTTACGCATTGTGACTGTAGCACTAGTACTCACTACTAGTACAGAGTATTATTGTATAATTTTACTTTGAGAAAAACTGAAAGTCAAACTCAAAGTGTTAGTCAGTGTCACACTCTCAGTCTCACTCTGACTCTCTAACTTTCAGTTAATGTTATTCACAGTGTGAGTTCAAGTTGTGTCAGTGTGTGACATTACAATAATTCATTGTAATAAATTAATCGCTCCCCAAATGAACTGCTATTAGTAGAGTATTACTATTAGTATTAGTAATAGTGTTACTGTGCGTATTGCTAACGCTAACAATAACAGTAATTGTAAATTGCTAATAGTAATAAAATTTGAAAACTATCCTCAAACAATACTTAAAGCCTCGATTCTATGACTAAGACGTGAGTTGGTGAATTATACAATATAGTCAAGGCTCATATCAAATTTGGAATGGCTATAAGGAAATTTGCTATGGTCAAGGATAGTTTTCACTCGCACTCGGGGAAAAAAGTCCACCACGCTCAACCGTATGTTCCAACTTCAGTCGCAATTGAAACTTTAGTACCGTCATTGTGGTATGTGCTGATACTCGAAGTACCACTCTCCTCTAACGCCGTTTCACTTTAAGCTTTTTTTGCATGTATCATTCTATCTTGAATTCTCAACATCTGAACTTGTGAATATGCTGACTTCTGCGTTAGTGATTTTAGCTGAAGGCGCTGAAGAAATGGAGACAGTAATAACCGTTGACGTTCTAAGGAGAGCAGAGGCTTGTACTTATACAATAACATTAACAATAACATCATTATGATTAACTTATACTTATACTTATAGTTATAGTATGTCTAGTAATACTATTAGTATTAGTAAAAGTAAAACTTGAGCTTAAACTTAAAGTTAAACTAAAGTATTAGTATTACTTTTTTGAATTGAAGATGCAATCTAAATCACGTTAGCGGTTAGACCACTAAATTAGTGTAAGCGACGTGCCTCGTTTGGTGAACAGAATTATTAAATGTAATTAATACTTTTATGACATAGGTGCAGTTCTGTTTTAAGACTTTGGTGTCAGTACAGGGCCTTATGAGGCCTGTCGGTGAGCAACATTTGATGTTATTTTCATATCACGTATCGTTCTGGGTAGGAAGCTGTTATGAAATAGTGAGGTGTTAGTCCTGAAAGTGGTGGGTATGCCATTTGACTGGGACCTGGTGGTAGCTGATGTAGTGGGCTGGTCCATGAGGTGTTCATACGATTTTGACAGTGAAGGATGATATTCCTCTCTGGCCAGGATCCGCATCAAGAGACTAAGTCGTAGGTCTTTGCGCCTGTTTTGCAGGGGGGTTAATCCAAGCCTAGATCTTGCCTCATCTGAGCCACCCTTGCCTTTAATACCTGCCACAAATCTCACAGTCTGCTCTTGCACTTGCTCGATGTCTACTACAGCCTTCTTGGAGTTAGGGTCCCACACAGCAGCAGCATATTCTAGGTGAGGACGACACAGGGTTTTGTATGCTATTAACTTCGCCTTTTTTGGTGCCCAATACAGTGCCCTTTTAATCATCCCAAGTTGTCGCTTCGCTGTGAGTAATTTTTGCTAGATATGCAAATATGTATTGTGACACCAAAATAAAACGCGTGGTCAACAACTGTGAGAGTTTGACCTCCAAGTGAATAGTTATGTGTGAATTTCTTGTCACTGAAGATGATGATCTTGCTTTTCTTCACATTGAAAGACATACCCACACTGCATGCCCAGAAGTCCAAGGAGTTCAGGTTGTGCTGAAAACGGGCTGTGTCTTGCTGGCTTGTGATGGTCTGGTACATTAAGGTGTTGTCTGCAAGTAGGGCGACTAGGCAATCTACCTCGTTTGGGAGGTCATTGATAAATATCAGGAAAAGCACAGGCCCGAGAACTGATCCCTGAGGTACTCCTGACGAGACTGGGAGACTGCTTGACACCTTACCATTAAGTATTACCTGCTGGGACCTATCAGAAAGGAAGTTATATATCCAGTCAAGTATATGTGTGTCAATTGTTCCAGTCATTGAGAAGTTTTCCATTAGAAGTGCATGCGGCTCCTTGTCAAAAGCTTTTGTGAAGTCAAGCACCGCAGCATGAGTGCTCAAGCCCTTATCTGCCTCACTGAGAATATCATGCATGGTGGCACAGAGTTGTGTCTCACATGATAACCCTTTTCTAAATCCGTGTTGTCTGCTGTGGAGAAAACCATCTGTTTTTCTTAGTAAATTGCCAAGAACGATGTGCTCTAGTAGCTTACATGGAATGCTAGTCAGGGAGATTGGCCTGTAGTTGTTGGCAGAGCTCCTGTCACCACTCTTGAAGATAGGGGTGACATTGGAAGTTTTCCAACTGTCAGGAAGTTCACCATGCTGTAAGGACTTGTTATAGATCTGAGTCACTTGTAATTTATACTTATAGTTATTACTTATTAATTATTAGTAATGATTATTAAATTTAATTTATGAAAATTAATATTGACAATGAAATCAAAATAAATATCATTAGGACTATGATCATACCTTTGAATACTGTTGAACGTTTGAAGACATAAAACACTTGGAAATACTCAAGGTTACAGAACTAAAAGTAGAAGTGCCTCATCTGTTTTGCAGTGTCAGTGTGGGCTAAAGGTTATGTGGTAATTGTGTTGATTTTTCTCATATTGACCCTCTGGTGTTTCTAATGGTTCTTGGTAAGAAGCTACCATGGTATATTTGTGAGTTTGCATAAATACAGCAGACCTAGTGATTATTGCCATATTTTGGCGGTTCTCGTGTGATTTCATCTTATACCATTGCCAATATTGAGTGTGTTATGGTGGGTTTGTACAATTTAGAGTTATTGCAAACTCACAGAGTAATATAATCTTGTGGTATTCGGGTTAGCTCGGGGTCGGTATATTGATACGTGTAGTTTGACTTGCGAGATAACTCCAGCTCCTGTACGTCTGTATGGGAGTAGAGTTAGGACTCCAGGTTAGGGTATTTGTCGGAAGGTGCTCCTCAGTCTAGGATCTTGGACCAGCACTCACTAACATACCCTAATACACTTTATTGTGTTTGCACGCATTCTATGTCCACAATCCTCAGTCGCTCTTCAGTCAAATTCCTCAATTTCTCAATCTCTCTCATACACCCTCTGTTTTATAGTTGCAACTCCCACACAGGCCACGCCCACACTATATCTATCACCAACAGGCAGTGCATACAGGTGTACAATGTGCTCTTCAAGAGAATTATGAACATACTCAAAATGATGCAAATATTACAGAGTTGTGTGCTCCCCATACATACAACAGTAAAAAGAGATGACATAAAAGTCCTGATACAACAAGTGTTGTTCTTCCTGTAGTATTTTCATCAGGAGATTGAGTAGGCAAGTCCTACGTCTCTGTTTGAGAGGTTGAAGGCCAGGCTGAGAGCATGCCCCGGTAACACTTTCTCGTCTCTTTAATCCAGCAATATACCTCACTGCACTGAGCTGTAGCATTTCCAGAGTCTCAATGTATTACTGTTATTATTAGCTTTTTGACTAATTGCAGTCAAAAAGTGGTGGATAGCAACACATTAATAAAAGTGGGTTCAAATTGGGGGGTTGCACCAACAACCCTTTTTTATTTTGACACAAAATTTAATGGCTAATTAACTCAGGTTGTATTTTGAAAGGCCATACCAAAGTTCATAGAAAAGGTTTGAGCAAATAAACTGGCCGATCCACTTGTATGGGGCTGATTTTTTCCTCGTATCCTATACTTCAGCAACCGGAGATTTACCCACCTGTAAGAAACAACACACACAGGTTAAATGTCTGGTGGCCAAATCACCAGCTAGAGGTTATTGCAGACAAACAGTTAGAATAAGAACTCTAAGAATGCTACAATAACTGTCACGATAATAATATCGGACAAAATACAAAGCCACAATTCTTTATTAACAAGTAGATAACAAGATAGTCAAACTAACCTTTTGTTCTCTATAGAATGCTTTTTTTATTTACAAATTATGTATGTGAACAGATTGAGAAGTTATATATCACTATCATATTTTGTTGATGGTCTACGGGGCATGTAGCAGTCCCATTAAAGCAAAAATAGTCGGCAATAATAAACAAATAAAGTAAAAGCTTATCCAGATTGTCCTTTCAGATCAAACCACATTCTCAGCCAACACCAATTTTCAATAATAACCAGATGTTTACAAACACACACACACAGTCATGGGTTGCTACCACCATTGAACTATAACCCCCCCCCCCTGGAATGGCCAATGACGATTTTTAAAACGTCCAAATAGTTCGGCTGTATTGAGTAATTCTTTTTTCGGGCCCACCTACTTTTTAATGTAAAAGTAATGGTAATTGTTATACTTTGCAGTAACTATAAAGCTTTTGGCATCACACCACACAAATAAACAATCCCAAAATCTACTCAATTCTTATCTGCTGGTAATAAGGGTGAGCTATAGCATACAGAAATAAAGCTGGTAGTTATAAAAAGCAAGTTGATATCAAGTGAAAACCTGATGTAGGATGTAACATCTATTTAAATTCAGCTGCTGGTAATAATTGTTGGCTATAAAATAGAGAAATAAAACTGTTATAAAAATATTTTACTTTGAAACAACAAAAGCAAGTAGATATCAATTAAAAACCTGATATATAAGTAATACAAATAAAAACAATAAATAAAAAGTTTATTGACCCTTAAAGAAAACACTTATGTTATTTTTTTGTCGACAGCTCACTTTATGTAGAGCATTGTTTTTAATTTAGACAAATTGTGTTGAAATAAATCATAATATGTTTCAACAATGAGGTTGAGTAAAGTAAAATAGTGGATCTCAATGCCAGTAAAAGTTTCCAGAGCATGCTTTTCAATGCCAAAAAATATCGTATCCACCAATCTCCTCTTTCACAGAAAACTGAAGTTTATGAAGCTTTATACGATGATGGCTGCTTTTCAAATGCTTTTGCACACACAGACATGCTGTTATCACTCCATAAAATGGTAGAATAAGATCCCCATTATTTTTGACATGCAAGAGCACTTTCAGTTGATCATACTTTCCAGGAGAGAGCTGGTCATTTACCATAGTCTGTCCACAATTATCACAAGCAACTTTTCTTATGGCTTTTCTCACAACCCATCCCAAAATATAAGTCACAATGTTTCCTAGAATAGAGCCTGATGGAACTTAGAGATTTTCAGGTGGCTTGAATAAATTGTCAAAGAAAATATCTTCATGGTCTTCGTTGGCTAAAGGTGATAAATATGTTGAAGAAGCCAGAAGAGAAGTGGTAGTGTCTAATGCTTTTACATTTCCTGTTGTACTTGGCTCTACTCCACATCAGGTGATCAGCCTATGAAATATGTACTGGAAAGCTACCACTGAAGGATTATTATTCCATCCTCCCAGAACCAATAAATTATTATTAAATAAATGATCTAAAGTTCTATATAGAAAATGCAACAAACTTCATTTTTCATCTGTTTCTAGTTCTGAGTGGTTTATGCTAACTTTTCATCCCATTCAAATTAGCTGATGCAGCCACTTTTGTTTTTTTAGTTCATTTTTTAAAAATTAATAAAGTGCATAGGCAATAAAATGTATCACCTTTATTGCGACTTGTTGCACTTGACAATATTAATTAAATTTCTCTTGAGATGATCTTGTGAGAATTTGTACATGGGGAGATATTCAAAAGTCTTTGGCTCCAGCAAGTGCTCAACCAACCCAAAGGTTACATCAACACAGCACACCATCCCAGTAATACACAAGTGTGTGCAACAAGTAATCATTGCTAACAGTTGAAAAGGTTAAAAAGCTCATTATTAAAAAAACATTACTGCAAATGCTGTTGAAAATGTCAAAAATAAAGCACAATTTTTTTGTAAAATAAACATTTTAATATGAATGCCTTCACCCAATACCTTTTGGTGCTATGTAGCGGAGTTTCACTAGCAGTCTTTAGATTCAGTAAATAATGCTTAGTGCTCATCAAAAATGGAGCTACTGCATCCATGCTAGCCAAGCGCAAAAGCTGTTTATATCCTTTTGCCATCGGAACGGCTATATAAAAGATCTAACAATCTGTCTATTCGCTAAAACGACAAAAGTATAACATGAGTAGTTTGTGTCTTGATAGGTAACAATAACTCGCACAGAACTTAGATTATCAGATTATTACAAACCTGGATAAATTCCACCACACCACTCTGCTGGAACTCAGGTAACCCCTATTAGACCTACTTTCAAACAAAAAATATTTCAACTGCTTGAAAAAAACTACATTTCATTCTCAGCAAAGCTTTTAAGTATTCATAATAAATCTTACCTTCATTTTATTTTGCTGAAAGTCAACATGCCGTAAAGTGATTTTGTTGCCTAATCTGAGACCAACCTCTCTTTGTTTGCTGTGCAGCTTCTCAATGTAATCCCATCTTGTTAATCCAGCCTCATTCTTTTATAGCACCAAAAGCGTGCACCATGTTTCGAGCCAACTTAATCATATGGCAAGGATTTAGCAAAACAAGTATCTTCTGACCATTTAAAATGAAAAATGGCCTAACACTTTCTTTCAAATTCATTTGGGCACCTAGACCCCTGCACATAGTTAAATTAGAGGCATGCCAATTCATGGTAATACAGGGGATGGAAAAACATGGTGATGAAGTGTTTCAAGATTATGGAGTAGTAGCTCTTGTAATGTTTTGGAGCACAAACTTGCAGTGAAGAAATGGGCAACTGGAGCTTTCCATGACCCTTTTAAACCAGTCAACATAAAAATTAGTACTTCACTTGCTTCTTTCCCATCTTCTTCTGGGTCATGGCCTAAATCGAAATATACTAGCATGGTCTTGGACTTTTGGTCATACAACATTTTCCTAATGCTCATAGAATCCAAGGTTAGACAGTAGCTAAATTATCAACAGAACCACTTTGACCCCTCTATTCAACATTAGTATAATAATAAAAAATATATTGCATTTATCAACACTAAATTAATAGCAAACAAGATAGATTTTATGATTTGCATTATATGGCGAGCTTCACTTGCGCCCTAATTTTACTAAAATTAAATATTGTGCAATTGAATTGGTTTGTTATATGCTTTTGTATTAATACCGCCAAGGTTGTACTGAATTAACAGTAAAACACTACTATAATATCAGTTAATCAAAATTAACGTATATGATTATTCGTATATACTTATAATGAAAGCTATATTTTAATATCATTGCTTCTTTGCAATGAAATTTTTTTTAGATGGGTTTGGATAGTTTCATTAAATATCCATTTCCCTTTTTTGCTAACCTTCCAGTTAGCCGTTTGATATTTATTTCTCTTCCCATGTCTATCCTTTTTCACTGTAGCCTAGCTGCATGTTTGGTTTAGGCCTTGCAATCACCCTCAACTGTTTTTTTAGGGTGTTTGACAAGGAAGTGAGTATATACCATTCTCCTGGTTCAACCATTCAGCAAAATCAGTGCTCCATTACTTCATCCATGAATTCTATATATTCACTTTTGAAACTCATCATTCCTAAAAAGTCCATATGACTATATGACAAATCTTGTGAAATGAATGAATAGGTAGAACCTCATGGTAGCTTGTCATATGCACTTACAATTGATGATGCACAGAAGCCTAAAATTGAAACTGAAGTGTCAGCATAGCTCCCAGGGCGCTGTGCCATAAGATATAAATATTTGGCTGTTTCACTACTTGATAACCATTTAGCATAACTATTAAAAACTTACTCAGTAGCTTTAGCGGTATATACAGCACACTTCATATTACCATCAAAGCAACTAATCATGTTTAATTGCCTATTGCTGCCATAAGCATGCAGAACCTCACTTATTGGCTGTAACTCAACTTTCTGTTTAATTCGATTATAGGCAGCCAAATTTATTATATTGTTACAAGCTCCTGTATCAATTAAAAATGAAATGATATCACCTGAATCAGCTACTTCACATTTTTGGTATTTCTGCTTTTCTTTGCCTTACACCGAACAGTGCCTCTTTATCTTCACCTCTACTTTTCCCACTGCATGGTGATTTTCGTACCGTTACTTTAACCTGGCAAAATGCCTTTTTCTGCTACAGTTCTTGCAGGTTTATCCTTTGCTGGACAACTGTTCTTATTGCAAATACCATGTAGTTTATCCAAATTTTCTCCTGTAAATTGAAGTTAATCTGGTTATTTTTCTCACTTGTGCACATCTGCATAACTGCATTAAATAGATTTACTGACAAGATGCCCCTATTTTATTTATTTCAATTTTTTTCAAATAGTTTGTCTCCCAATACCAATCTTATATTATTCAGGCTATAAAACTTTTCAAGATAATGTATTGGATGCTTTGGGGCCTCCAAACAGCTGGATGGCTCACTTTATCAAATTCCTTCCTTGTATTTAGAAATGTTATACTTAAATTTTACTTTTAATTTTGGCTTTTCAATACATTTTTGCAAGAGGGGCTAGTTGAAAACTATGCCATTCTTTTTTCTAAATCCTTTCTGCCTTAGTCAGATGGGTAAAATCTTTTCCATTCACTTTTTTATTGAGCTTGTGGTGTTAATGTAATAATTGCTTAGGCTAGAAATAACCACATCTGGATGATCTTTTATAAGAGTGGTAGAAAGACATCAGGTCAAGAGTGTTTCCATGCACAGGAATAGGTTTTGTAACCACCTGGTGTAGGTTGTGTTCATAAAACATAGTGAGGAATTTTAAATCGATAGTCTTGTAAGGTGCATTGGATTTAATTATCTTGGTAACATAGTCTAGCCCTGGAATATACAAATCCTCAAGCAAAATGATTTATATTTGGTAGACTGCAATATCTTAACTTTATCGTTGTATACCTTTTCTGTGTCGATTCCATCACTGCAGATAGCCACGTCTATAACGTGGGCACAGTTGTCTTTTTTTATTAATAGATCTGGCTTCAGTAATCCCTCCCTGGTCCGAAACCTAGGTTCCCAATCAATGTTGAAATCTGCCTTTGACATTGTGTCTAAGGCGAATTTACAGATGGCGCCATGTCTCATAATTCTTGCTCCATAAGAACCTGGTCACTGCTGCAAGATATGAGCGACAGTGTGGTGCGTTTATGCACACAGGACAGCTTTTTGAGTGTGAGCTAGACATGCGGGACAACATCATGCCACTAGGCAAGAGGTTATGCCTGAGATGCATGGCTCTGATGAGGTCCCGCCCTGTCAGCCATGGGTGGGTCGATGACTTCACCCATTGATGTACTTTGGGGCATGATTGATGGTGGATTAGTCCTTTTCCATCCACAGAGTTGTGTAGTAGTTCTTGAAAGTGTTCTTTGACACATTCCCTAGATGTGAGGGGAATTCCCGCGATAGTCGGCGCTGAGGTGGGTTGGTTGCCGGTGATGACATTTGTTATTGGGTCGTCGTACATGAGTCGCCTGCAGTTTCTGTTGTATCTTTGTAGTGGTACTTGGTAGAAAGATGATGGAATCCCAAGTCCACCGTCTTCAATAGATGGGTGAAAATTGCTTATTCGTTTGATATCTTGTGTTGATGTCTTTATTCCGTAGTAACATCATGACTTGATTAGTTTGGATTGGAATAATTTTACTATTTTTTTATAAGTTTCAAATAAAGCTTTTCCTGTTTAAAATTTTACCTTGGCTGCAATCATAAACTTTTCCCATATATGTTTCGGTCATTTCTAAGGAAATATAACCCAGCTTTTTCTATTACAGTCTCGCTTCATGCAGATTGGTCAATATGTGTTTCTGTCAAACAATTATAGTCATAAATTTTAGTTAGAACGGTGAAGGTAAGGAATTAAATATCTGTAGACTCGAGAAAAAACTCAGCTCCTTTAAGGCTATCTGCACTAGCCAACTGTTCCTCTGGTAACCAGCACATTGCAGTGTCGCTAAAATGTGATCTGTTACACCTGTCTCTCTATGACATACACATACTATATACTACACCACTATACATAATGTACTACAGTATAATACTCATACAATATACCACTATACACCATGTTCTACAACATAATACTCGTACAATCCACCACTATTATATAAGGATTATTTAAGTGGTGGCATGGCTGCCTCATCTTTCACTTGCAACACTACTGCGTGCCCTAGTAATTTATTGCTATATTATAAATATATCATTAGCTTTCTGCAGTGAGCTCCTCCAGCTGTCAGTTGTGATGACTTGGCTGCTGTCGTGTGTAGTCTGCTACACTGAAGGTATTTTGTTCGTCTCGCTTCCATCTTTAGTTTTTTTTTCAATTTTTTATTCAGCACTGCTCTGAATATTCAAGTTTATCATACGATATTGCGTGGCTGACTGTTCTTCAGTTCTATAACATGTTTTTAAAAAATATACTCCGTTTTTTTGGTTTCTTTGTTCACATCCAGCTTGCAAATTACAGAATCTGAGCATAGAGCATAGTTAACTCTTTTTTTTAATCTTTAGTTTGACTTTTCACCTTGAAACCATAATTTGAGTGGATAATTTTTGTCTTCAGCATTAGGACCAAGTCTAAATGCTTGAGCATGTTGAAGTTTTCAAATAGTACTCCGGATATCAAATCCATTACATTTAGCATTTCAGTTCTTTTTCAGCCAAGTCGCATAAAATTGCATTGCATTTCCTGACTTAGTTATTCTTTGGTCCACTTCAAAAGCGAATAGTTTTTGGCTGATAAGGATCATCTGCAGTCAGTTTTTATTTCTTTTTAGTTTATGTGTCTTTGCAGGTGCTGGCAGCCCATAATTTTTGCAGATTACTAACTTGCTTATTAATGGTATTGTCTAACTTTTTCTCAACTTCACTGATGTGTTGTTTAATGCTATAAGGCAACCTCAACATATGGTGTGTTATCACCATTATTTTTTTGAGAGAAGCTCTCACCACAGAACCTCCTAACCCCTCTGTTGGACAGTGTAGTGATAGCATTTATCTCAGATTGTTGAAAGCCCTGGCATTCTTCATACCATTCAAAGCAAACCTCACAAAAAATTCATTTAGAAGCAACTTTTTGTTGCTTTCCTTTTGTAAAAAGGAGCCATTCCCCCCCCCCCCCCAGCATAATGCTAACAATTTATTTAGATCTTTAGATTTGCTATTGTTTTCTTAGGGAGACTCAGACTGAGAGGGTAGCACAAGATGGAAATATCCTCTACTATAATCACTTTTTTTTATATTGAGTGAGTGTAAGGAGCAGCATCATTACCTATATTAGAAATGCATCAAGCGTGAGATGTGTCTGGTGTGCAATTGGCATTTAGAGTCAAAGTTTTTAGTTTTATGAAAATATACATTTATGAACTTCTAAGCTAAGTTCAATTTAGCAAGTAAATATAATGGAAAAATAAGAGAAAAACCTATGTTTTATATGTTAAATGTATCAAATTGACTGAGTAGGAGCAGACAATAAAAATTGTCTTAAGCTACATGTACACAGGCTGATTTTTTCAGCTGATTTTGTACTTGTCGATTTCGCTATTGCTGATTGAAAAATCGGCTTATGGAAAAATCGGCCGATTTTCTAGGGATTTTTTATTTCCCGGGTTATTTTTCTGCTTGCGTTTTTTTGGCGGATGGCTCGTAGTCGCAGGTGGGGGAAATGTCACAAGTGGGGGAAATGTCACAGGTGGTGGAGATGTCACAGGTGTCCTAAATGCAGCTGGCAGCAGAAGTATTGGTTCGAACCTTGATGATGTGGGCGATGGTTGCGATGAATCACCTTGACTGCTTCCATCATCGCAATTTTCATTCTGATTTTTATCCTAAACTCATATTATTATGTGAAATAAGTAACAACCTATTGATAAATAATGTATGTTTACATCGATTTGCGTACTACCACAATCACTACTGTTGCTTACCTCAGCAATTAGGTTGGAGTGCGAGCTCCTAGTTTTTAGAGTTGTCAAAAGAAAAAGCATCTGCTCATAATATGGGTATATTTTTTTGTTGCGCTCCTCTCCACCAGCTCCAGCCCCTTTTGTGCTCCTGTTAAACATCATAGTATATAAATATTAATTTAAATATCATTTTTTTGTTCTCATTCCAAATGCAGTGAGTATACAATTATATCAAATTACCTTTGCAAAGTAAGTTCTATTGGTTTTGTGAAGAGTCTGAAGCTCTTCAGCCGATATTCCAACAAGAGCTGCCAGGTCAGCCAAGCCCTCTTCTTGGCATCCTTGTTCGAATGAACCTTACTACGGTTATCCCACAGAGCAGGAAACTTCTCCAAGTTGTCGACATATTTTTGAGTAATCTCTGAATCGTACATGATGAGGTATATGTACTACAGCAGGCAGTACCAAACTGACTGTTACCAACCATCACGATCGTGTTTATGTTGAGAAAACGGCCGTCTTGGAGCTAACTAAATTACTAACGAAAACTCATGATCATTGCAAATCTGTTCTCTCAACAAAAATTAAACTATAAAGTTGAGATGCTAATATTAATTACATAAATATAAAAAGTAAAACTACAAGTTATAAATTATATTATAAATGAGTAAAAGTTGAGAATAATACCAGTGTTCTATTTAAAAAAGCAATATGTTTATTCTGATGTTTTAATAATTGATAGTTATTTTTATATTTGTATTTCATATATGATGTATCGTAGTGACAGCGACGTATTAATTACTTCCTGGTTGTATTTCAAGAATAGTGTTAACTTCGCTCGCTGTCATGATTTTCTGCCAGAAAATCGGCCGATAAATTGAACATGTTCAATTCTGAAAATTGCTTGAAAAATCTGCCAAAAGCAAAATCGGCTGATTTTTCA
Organism: Bugula neritina; assembly: GCA_964035545.1. Taxonomy (NCBI): domain Eukaryota; kingdom Metazoa; phylum Bryozoa; class Gymnolaemata; order Cheilostomatida; family Bugulidae; genus Bugula; species Bugula neritina. The sequence continues at coordinate 21,496,900 of OZ037767.1, forward strand.
AAAATCCTAAAAAATCGCTAACAGTTTATCGGCCGATTTTCATGAAAAATCGACCTGTGTACATGTAGCGTTAGAGCTGATACATACTCTTTTCAATGCATTCTAAAAATGCTGTATCAAACCAACCAGGCACATCATTAGCTGCTTCTCGGTCTAAACCACATAACTCACCAGGTTCAATCATTTCAATTCAACCTCGATCCCATCACACCTCAGTTTCCAAATCATCCCGTGCTAGTTCAAAAATAAAAGTTATGTAGTTGGAAGCTAAAGCAAAGTCTGCAGCTCTCAAACAGAGGCATGAGTCATCAAAAAGTACTCATGCACTAGAAATGCAAGCCAAACAATTGGCAATTGTGATAGAGCAAAGCAAAATTCAGGCGGAAACACTTTTATATTATATGATTGTACAATCAGTCTGGGGTCTGTAAAAGATAACTCCACTTTTTTGGTTAAAAAATATTTTGAAGCACCTTTAATATTTAAATGGTGTATTGTCATTTGAAGTAACTGTTTTGTGACCATAGCAAATTAGCTCTGTCTGCTGGACTGATAGCTATGATTTAGTCTACAAGTTTGCATTAAAAACAGTCTTATATATCTATACACTGTCCGAGGGCAAGATATATTGGGTAGCATATTATATATTGATTCTAATTAATATGAGTTGCCTTCTAATACTAGTAGGTTAAATGCTAGTTCCACTTTATTGCTCATCATTTCTTATGGGAAAACTTTAGATTTGGTTACAACTTTAGATCAAAGTCACAATGGCTGGTCTCAATGGTGCCGCGCCTGTGAAATGTAGCAGAGATGTTGTGTTATTGCCTGATGCTGCTTTGGCCGACGTAGCTGAAGAAAAGTATGATTTAATTGTGGTGCCAGGTGGAAACCCAACAAGTGTGAAGCAACTGGCTGAGGTGGGCCACTTATCTGTCACAGAATTTTATAAAAGCTTGGTTGTATAGTTCTGCAGTTATCAAGCATCTTCGTATTATCAGCCATTCTAAAGTGGCAAGAGTTTAGTCTTAGATCTGCATTTTCTATGTCATCTAGAGCTCTCTGGTTGGCAAAATGCTTAAGTCCCAGGATGAAAGCAGTCTACTAATTGGGGCTATTTGTGCTGGACCAAAAAGTTTCATTCCCCACAAGATTGGGCTGGGGAAAGTAGTGACATCATATCCTCTTTTTAAACAAGATATGAAAGCTGCAGGTACGTGTGCATGCATTAATAGAAATATACATATGTTGTAAAATAAGATATACATATGTGGTAATATAAGGCATGCATATTCTGTAATATAATATATACATATGTTGTAATAGAAAATATGCATATGTTGTAATATAATATATACATATGTTGTAATATAATATATACATATGTTGTAATATAATATATACATATGCTGTAATATAATATATACATATGTTGTAATATAATATATACATATGTTGTAATATAATATATACATATGTTGTAATATAATATATACATATGCTGTAATATAATATATACATATGTTGTAATATAATATATACATATGCTGTAATATAATATATACATATGCTGTAATATAATATATATATATGTTGTAATATAATATATACATATGTTGTAATATAATATATACATATGTTGTAATATAATATATACATATGCTGTAATATAATATATACATATGTTGTAATATAATATATACATATGTTGTAATATAATATATACATATGTTGTAATATAATATATACATATGTTGTAATATAATATATACATATGCTGTAATATAATATATACATATGTTGTAATATAATATATACATATGTTGTAATATAATATATACATATGTTGTAATATAATATATACATATGCTGTAATATAAGATATTTGTGGTAATATAAGATGCTGGTGTTGATAGGATACAAGTATAGTGAAGAGAGAGTGTGCATTGATGGAAACATCATTACCAGTCGAGGACCAGGTACAGCCTTAGAGTTTGCTCTAGCATGTGCCTCTGCCACTCTAGGCAAAGATTTCAAAGCAGAACATGGTCCAGCTATGCTTATCAACTTCTGACGAGCTCTACAAGTGTTGCTGCTTTCTGGACGGATAACTCCGCATACCCATCACCTGAACTCACCAACCTCAAGTGTTTACCTGTTCGCATATTGACACTGACTACATTGCATGATTTTGTTGTGTGCATACATTGTTTTTCTGTTAAATATTCTATTCTGTTTTTGTCTGCATATATTATAATCTCACTGCTTTTCGTTTGGTTTAATATCTCTCGTTATGCTGTATAACCTACTATATAACCTACTATATAGTTTAGTATGTTTTCAGGTATTGCAATATAACTGCAGTTATACAAGTATATTTAAAGTTCTGTTACATGATTTACACTTGTTTGAACACAACAAGGTGTTCAGCTCTACATCAATAGTGTGTCACGTTCTTCGCTGCATTTCATTCAGGTGGGCTGGTCAGCTGACATACCAAGGTTATGTCTCACTGTCAACAAACTGTGACGTGTTACTGCCATTATTTTTATACTAGTATTGGCACAGTCTAGCTTAGCCCTAGCTCCAAGACTTCCTTCTCTGCTAGCATCGGTCTATGTGAGACTATTCTATTTAGTTTTATGATGATTTTGATATATAACCCAAACTAAGCGGACTATATTTAGTAGTAAACTAATGAGAATATTTTCTCAGTTTAAATGTTTTCCAGTTTTTTGCTGGTTTGAAACAGACTATGAATAATTTTCTAATATTTCTAACTTTCTCAATGATGGCACTTCTTATTCTTTTCCTCAAACAATGTGTAGTTATATCTTCTACTTGTGGATAATCAACTGTTATGATCTTCTCCTTTGCTGGACTAAATGTTTGAGTAATCAATGCTTTGCTCTCATTATCTAAAGATATTAGCAAGTTATGTAGGCAAGTGAAATATAATCTGCCAGTCAGTTATGGTGACCCCTATGTTATAATATTCAGTTATATGTTGGTTATTATCTGCTCCTAGCTTGTAGTCAAAAACATGGGTCTTTTGTAAATAAGTAGTAAGCTCAAAATGCACTTTGATATGCAATAATTGATACACAGTAAGGCAAGGCTTGTTGTGATAACTATAATAATAGAATTTATCATACATAAAAATCATTATGCTATCAAATATCATAATTACTTTAACAATAATATGTGAACTAGGGAAGCAATGGTTCATCAGTATTAGTCTCACAAAATATACACCCTACAATAATATGTATAGAGTCAAACACACTAATGTAATCCTATACACCAAGCATATAAAATGTCCATCTTGCAATTCTTCACAGCACACTGTATGAGGTTTGAACAGCTCAGCACTTTTGCGGATGGGTTGACTTCTAGAAAATAAATATTGCACTCCCAACACTGAAACGAATTGGGGTCTATGACCTTTATAGTAGTGTGCCTTAGCGCAGCAGGGTACATACACGTGCTAACGACTTATGAGTCTGTCTGTGTGTCTTTGGTGCCTGTACTCGGAGCTGTCTGCTCGTCTGGCTCTTCCACTTCTTTTATCTCGTCAAATGTTATTGGTTGGGTTTTGTATCTGGGGTTGTTTCTCCTTCTTGCAGTCCTGGCTTTCAGTTTATTAACTTTTTCTGACTGCACTTGACTTTTTTTTGGATGATGCGTTGATGTGAATGTCTCCGGTACATCCAGGAAGCTCAGTCTAGTTGGATACGGACTGTCATACCATATGTTAGTAGCATAACTCCCACTGCCTACTCTATCCTCGCCACTTCTCGTGGACTCAAGTGGTGCCTGCAGTCGGTTTTCTGTCAGCCCATTGGTTTCCTGCAGTTCTTTGAGAAATGAGGCGACGCTTGTATTCTTATTCTCCTCACTAGGAGTCACTGGTTCTTCTACTTCCTTTATTTCATCGAACGTGATGGGTTGTGTTTTATACCGGGAGTTATTCCTCCTTCTTGATATTTTGGATTTGGCAAGGCTGTTTACAGCACTTGCATTTGAGTGTGGTGTGTCATAGGTGCACAGTTTGTTAGGGTAGTGGGTGCTGAAGTGGTAGAGTGGGTCTATCTCCATTCTGCATGAGAGTTATAACTGGTTCTAGCTGGTAACAACCGGTTCTAGCTGGTTACAACAGGTTCTAGTTGGCCCAGAATAGTTTTCCTATTCATTAAAAAACAATAAAACATTCAGAAATATTGTCAAACAAATTTTGCATTTTGAAACCTGATTCAATAAATTTTCTTATATATAACACACAATGCAGTGTTTTTATGTATAGCCTACAATCAAATCTTCTCATGTATCACATACAGCACAATGCTCCCAGGTATAACCCAGTTCAATAAAATTTGTTTATGTTATTCTCAGAGGTAAACTATTTCAGTGAAGCAGTTGCCACATCCTACAGTACCCTCATCAATGATTATTACACAGTCACATGGTGATGTCATGGTAGCTCATCAACTTATCTCTGTTGGGTAAGATAGCTGGCATTTCTTTTAAAATACACATAAGATATGTTTTTAATATATTCTAAGTAGTCAATACATAATGCCAAAGTTGTGCAGTTGAAAGGCTGTCTCTACCCATCTACCTAACCTGTAATAAGTAAGGGTAGATTTATTCTCATAAAAACAATCAAATCATCATATTGAACTGTCTACACCACCTGATTTCTTCAATCAACTTTCACATTATTGTGTTCTTTTAGACACACCAAAAACCTCCTCATCAACTAATAATACCTTCACACGTTTGTGCAGAAAATATTTCCATATAGCTCTTTCTACCTAATTGACACTCTACTGTCTATACTTTTATTACCTACAGTTTATACTCCATTACCTGCTGTCTATACTCTATTACCTACAATCTATACTCCATTACCTCCAGTTTATGCTCTATTACCTACTGTCTGTACTCTATTACCTACATTTTATACTTTACTATCTACTGTCTATACTCTATTACCTACATTCTATACTCTATTACCTACTGTCAATACTCTATTACCTACTGTCTATACTCTATTACCTACATTCTATACTCTATTACCTACTGTCAATACTCTATTACCTATTGTCTATACTCTATTACCTACATTCTATACTCTATTACCTACTGTCTATACTCTATTACCTACTGTCAATACTCTATTACCTACTGTCTATACTCTATTACCTACATTCTATACTCTATTACCTACTGTCTATACTCTATTACCTACATTCTATACTCTATTACCTACTGTCAATACTCTATTACCTACATTCTATACTCTATTACCTACATTTTATACTCTATTACCTACATTTTATACTCTATTATCTACATTCTATAAGGTACTCTATTATTTGCTGTCTATATTCTTTTACCTACCGTACATAGCCATTTCCTTTATTTTACTGTTTATAGCCTACTGCTTATACAGCCCCTAACTCTATATGGTACACAGCTGCACAATATATCTCTTCTTACACCTGTGCATAATCGTACTAATTACTCAAGTTAGATTTTGTAGTTTTATAAGTTTTATTGATTACTGCTAAAGATGGCTATAGTCAGCCACCCTACATAAAGGCTCAAACAGATCTAGTATAAACTCAGCAGTTACCAATATACTAGTATACCAATATGAGACTCAACTAGGATAACCTCAACTACTAACAGGGAACACAGAAAAGTAAAGTGATGCAACCAAATTTTCCACACTCTATCAAACAGAACTTATTATTATGTTTAATAGAAATACAGTTGTTGAAGATATTTTGCTGGTATAGTTGTTAGGAACATGTCTAAACCCATAGAACAATTTTACTCAACAGTTTAGTCATGTTTGTTAAGTATGTTTACACCTTAATAAGCCTCTCAATAGTTTTCAATCATCAAATTGTTAAAACCTTAATATTCCCCCCCCCCCCCTTAACCACTTCCAATAGCCAGTCTCCAACAGGCATGCTGACCATTGCAACAGCTGCGATGTCTCCTTGAAGGCGAAACTTAGTGTAGACTGTAAGTTGTTAGTTGCCTACCATATATCAGGTACAACTCACCCACCCACAAGCCCACTTTCTCAAAGAGACTTTAATATTTAGTCTATGCATACAATACTAACTGAGTGAAATAGTAGGAGCTAATTGTCACAACTTACAATTTACCTCTTTTGACTAACTCTCATTTTACAGTTTTACAGAAATTGCATAAAAGTCACCCATTATGCTATGATGTTTTAAGAACATGCAGCAAATTTGAGAATACATGCCTGTATTAAGTACTCTGTATAGACTCCACTCACCTGAAGTAACACTGATGTATATACAGGTAGTTTACCTGCACCATCTAACTACACTTTCACTGTGAGCTAAGCATTTGTGCGTGTAGTCAGTACAGTTCATATTCAGATAATATGACTGGGTGTGTGTATATACACATATTATACAGTATCATACGCTGCACACATTCCCTAGTACTTGTATACAATAGCGAGAGCTTATATTTCCATTACCTGTCTTACTAATGAGCCTTCCAAACATCTTATTGTATACACATTTCATATACAAGATGATACGTTACAGCTATCTTAACTGCAGCTATCATAGCCTATCCTCAATCAACTCAAATGTTCTCATAAATTATTGCACCTAATAAAAGTCAGCTGCCTGGATGTGTTTAAGAACTCAGTCTAGGCAACTAGCAAGCTGTATTAATTGGTGCTTAATTAAATTATTCTGCTATATTCTATTAAAAGACCAATTTGAGTAGTTAGTTGGGATCTGGAGGCTGCTTATAAATATAGATATCGTTGTGTAAGAGTTACTTGAGCTCTTTGGCTTGAGTTTACACACTTTTTAGATATACTTTGATAAAAACATAAGTTTTTTCTATTGTGGGAAATCGTGGATCACTGATTTAGAATGCAGATATTCCCAAGGGTGTGAACCATGGAGCTCTGTTCTGTGCTGATGAGGGGACAAACCCTGAAACAGCTGCTATTATATATAAACATCTAGTCTATATATGACGACTTTGTAATTCACTTACTTTTCTTGTAATAATCTACTTACTTTACTTAGGAAATGTCAATTAGCCTTGCCTAATATAAGAAACCGTCTGCTAATTAGGATCATCTACATGTATGTACCTATCAACTCCTCTCTCAGTCTTCCCTCAGGTTATGTACTGCAGCCAAACTACTGGAGCAAACTCACCTTCCTTCTGTAATCATGTATTTACGATAAATCAGTCCCTCTCATGCCTGCATGTGCAATATGTTACTGTTGATGTGCTGGTATACAGATTATTGTTGTACTGATAGGTTTTGTATTACCAATACTCAGGCAATATTATAAGAGTTTACTCAAAGTACAGTAATTCAATAATTTCAACACCAGTTGTTACTTAACTTCCTTCATAGTTATATATAATGTTGCTACATAATATTATGTATAGGCATGTGAATGTTATGGAACTAGGGTTGGTATATATACTAGCATTCACTGCTCCCTGAATACCAAGGCAATGCTGTAATGCAGGTGGCACGTTTTCCTAATAATAAAATAATTAATAACAATTACCAAAACAATAATATTATTTGTAAAACCTGAATCAGCATTGATGACTCAGCTCTATCTTCACTTGATTTTGCAAGCTAGAAATCAGAGTTAGCCTGAATTACCAAAAAGCATGCAGTTTGTATATACAGAGTGCACCCAGGCTATTAGGCTGCAATGTTTACATGCTTCTCTCGGTAATCAGCTTGCACCTTAAGTTACTGTTGTGCAATCTTTCTGTATTTGACCTTGGCGATAGTTAGATTTTGTATGATTCAAGCATAAGGGTTTTAGATTTGCCACCCGCCTACTTGCACCCAAGCCTAGCTGTGCTGGTCCTTTGGTGAGAAATGCATGTTATAATAGAATTGCTCTACAAGCAGCCCCGAGTTAGGGGTGAAGTAGTGCAGTAGTTTAGGGTTCTCAAGTTTGGAGTTAAGTCCCCCAACACTAAACTTGGGAACCCAAAACTACTGCACTCATTCACCCAACTTGGAGCTGCTTGTAGAGCAATTTGGAATAATATATTAGATGGCTGTGTTATCTTTTTCTGGTCCAAACCTGAATGGAAAATTGTGTTTTATTCATCGTTGATCAATTTTATTAGAATAATGACCCTGAAAACAGTTTACTTACAACCTTGCAAATGTAGATGAAAGTGGACACTGCAATTTCTTCAACACCATCCTGCCTAGATGCAGACAGTACTGCAATTTACATATTTTACTTAATACGAGTGGAATGATTTTAGTAAACTGATCACTTAAAAAAAGCTGCATTATTGGTGTTCAGTTGATTACTCTCTCTCGGCATTTACGCCCAAATTTACTCTTTTACTGTTTACTAATATTACAGACAGTTATTGTGACTTATACACTGCATCTACTGGCTACAGGCAGGTACTGATGTGATTGAAGCTGTTCTAGAGGGACGTTGTATCCTTGAAAACACAAATAAAGGTGAGGCTAGGTAAACTATTTATTTCATGCACTTGAACAACATTCTATTAAACTTAAAGTAGTTGTTTTTAATCTAATTGAAATTCGTTTATCTGCTGCTTGTGCATTCTTACCACCGACTGAGAATTACAACTCTACTGTAAGAAATTTCTCTGCACTTGCCATCACATAAGTTATGCTATTTGAAGGCATACTATGGTAATATAACCTTTCTATTTATATGCTCTAAGGTCTAAAATATAAACTCACTTATACTAGGATCTTCGTCTTCTTACAACAAAAGATATAATATTAGCATTTGTTTGTACAACTGCAATTTTAATAAAAAAGAGAGAATAACTTCTTATAGAGATATTTTGTATGTATGAATAATTTTCCAAAGGTAGTGAGGTGAACATGAACTGATAGCTAATGATTAACTGGCCAAAAAAGCAATTGTTTTATTTCTTTGCTGTCCACAATCAGTATGAATATTGATATAAGTCAATTCAGTTCATAGTTATAATTTTAGTAAAAATATAATAAAATTGTTTTTTGAAAATACATTTAACTATGTAATAAATTTAACATGTCACTTTTATGCTGCGTCATTTTATCAATATAAATAATAAGACAACTGAAAATTCATCAAGGTTAATGTAGTGTAATGATATAATACAATGAATACACTGTATATAATGCTGATATTACATATATCTGTGCATTTCATAAAACAGATTGCAACTTTCAGAAAGTTAGTGTAATTACTTAAGAGTATGATGAATATAATCAGAAGTTTGTTTGTTTGTTTGTTTTTATTTTGTCGTAGTTGGAAAAAATTAATTGAGAAAAAATAAACAAAATGACAGGGCCTATGGCGCAATAGCACTGTAGCTAGTCGAGGCACCGAGCCATAAATGGTTGACAGTTATATAAGATTTTTGTTTAGGTTTTTGGAAGTTTTAGCAACTCAAAAAGTATTATTTTTTTATCTGGAAATTTGCCATTAGATGGTCTCTCAGGGCAAGTTTGAAACCAGCCTCCCTCCCCACAGCACGAATAGAACTAGGCAATTTATTCCATAGCGGCGAACATTGGAATTCCACTCTTCGTTGACCTGCAGCAGTTGATGATGGAGGAGTTTGTAGGCTGAACTCTGAAAATCTTGTGGGATAGTTATGTGTGAGATGTGTTAGTTGAGAATAGTAAAGTTTATGTGAGAGCAGTATTAGTTTGCATTTGTGTAGAGTGTGAATAGGCATGATTGAAGAATTAAGAAACAGTGGTTTAGATGGGGAAAGGTGATGCTTTTTATATATAATTCTCAGTATTTTCTTTTGTAGTAAATGTAGTGGTTCAAGATAAATGTTTGCTGCATTACCCCACGATTCTAGGCAATATGTTAATTTAGAATTTACAAAAGAGTTATATATTTGTATTAGAATTTTTCTAGGTAGGTGATGGGAACATTTACTTATCAAGCCTACTAAGGGCCTTAGGTTTTGACAAAGTTTACTGCAATGTTGTTGCCAAGAAAGATGTGAATCTATTATAATACCCAAGAAGGTAGTTGATTTTACCTCCGCTAATTTTTTGTTGAACATTTCTAAGGCAAAGCCATTTAAATCTTGTTTATTTTGCGCTGTTTTGATTATCATATAGTTTGTTTTACTCATGTTTACAGTTAATTTATTTTTATTGCACCAAGTTTCAATTTTCTTTAATTCACAGTTTATGATGTCCATATTGTTTAATAGATTTTTTGAATCAAAGAAGAGGTTCGTATCTTCGGCAAATAATATAGGGTCTAAATGCATAGTTACATCTGGAAAATCATTTATATAAATTAGGAATAGTTTTGGACCAAGTATGGATCCTTGTGGTACTCCACATGTGATATGAATAAAGTCAGAATATGTGTTGTTAATAATAGTAGACTGTTGACGATTGGACAGATAATTTTTAATTAGCTTCACACTGTGACTTGAAAAGTGGAGCATTTTTAATTTAGCTAATAAGATTTCATGATTTATTGTGTCAAAGGCCTTACTAAAATCGAGGAAAATTCCGCTACAGAATTACCATTGTTCATGGCGTTTAAAACCTTATTTGTTAGATTAATTAAGGCAATATTTGTGTTTCTATTTCATCTAAAGCCGTACTGCTTATCAGTTAAATAATTTTTGCTTTCTAGAAAATCTACTATTTGCTTATTTAAAATCTTTTCAGCTATCTTACTGAAAGCAGGTAATATAGAGATTGGGCGGTAATTACTTACATCAGTAGCTATGCCTTTTTTGTGTAGAGGGACAACTTTAGCTTTTTTTAGTTCATTTGGAAAAGCGCCATCATTGATAATTGTGTTTATAATGTAAGCTAAAGGCTTTGAAAGATGAGATGCAGATATTTTTATTAGGTTGGTGAGAGCTAAATCTAATCCTGCAGCTTTGGCTGGGTTTACATCTTTAAGTAAGCGTTCAATGACTGTGCTTTCAATATTTGTAAAGCTAAACTGTTCATCAAGTTTTTTATCTGACTTCTGAGCTGTAAAATCAAAATTGTCGTCCGTGAATTTCTTTGATAACGTTGTTCCTATGGAAGTAAAGTATTTATTAAAACTGTTTGCTATGTCCTTATCTTCAGTTAGTGTAATATTTTCAGATGTTAAACTTTTAGGAGCATTCGATCCCTTTGATCGATGTTTTCCTAGAAGTGTTTGAAGTGTTAGTAGGTTAAACACAAAGAGTAAAGTGGGTGAGAAATCAGTGGTATCGAAAGGATTTACACTCTTGCGACTGTATAGTCCACGTAGTTAATAAATTAATTAACTGCCTTTGCTACAGCTTGTAATTAATTTTTGAGGATGGAATACATTCTGTGGAGATCAATGAAGTATATTTAATAGAGGTCAAAGTTGTGTATCATGTTATATTATTATAATATATCCTATAGTTATGTTAATTATAGTTATAAAGGAGAATTCGATACAGTTTTGATGAAATACCCTAGTTAAGGCGAAGGTAAAATGCTACAAAATACTGTATATTACATGCCAAGTTTCAGTAATATTGCTGTAAAATATTGGCTTATATTTTCTAATATTATATAATATTGCAGTGCTATTTTATTGTATCATATAGTACAACTACTACACCTGTGGTAATTAGCTCCTGTGGTCAGCTGTTGTAGTAAAACTATACAATCAAGCAATGTCACAGAAAGAAATAAATTAACAATAATCACTTTGCAGTTTTCTTCTTAGCTTTGTGCTGATTGTGCCAGGTATATTGACAGAAGTGTTTATTCATTGTGAATGCCGCATTAACTACACTATGAATTCACAATTAATCCTATTGGTTATTTACAAACACGCCTTCCTGAATATATTATTATGCGGCTGGTAGCTACAAGCAATTGCAGCAGTGAGTTTGAACAGCAGTTGGGGGCCAGCGAGGCAATGTAACCTTCATTTTCTTTCTAAAAGTACAGAGGTTTTAGCACAGTGAACAGGTACTCTATATGTTATATTAACACCGTACTCTAGCTAATGATGTATCGATATAGTATACAGTTCCGATATAATATACAGTTGTGTGCTTCATGTCTATATAATATATTATAGTTGTGTGCTACATATACCTTAACACAGTAACTTACACGTACCTTAACAGCATAACCCACATAATATATTTTAACAGAATAACGTACATATACCTTAACAGTATAACCTACATTTACCTTAACAGTATAACCTACATGATATACCTTAACAGTATAACCTACATTTACCTTAACAGTATAACCTACATATACCTTAGCAGTATAACCTAAATGTACTTTCACAGTATGGAGTTTGCAGGGCACTTTCCATGATACCCTTTTTCAAAGAGCTCATCACTACTCAACTGCCTGCAAAGAGGTCTTGTTACAAAACTTAGCTATGCTAAACATGCAATTATTTTGAAGGTGTCCATATTTCTGGGTGGAGATGATAGTAAATTATTATAATAGATGCAGCAAATGTATTCGGTTACTGCTATTGAAAAGGAATTTCGGGTGGTGCCCTGTTACAGATTACTCACTCTCTACTATAACTCAGGCTATACACTCTCTACTATATACTCTACTATATACTCTCTACTATATACTCTACTATATACTCTCTACTATATACTCTACTATATACTCTCTACTATACTCTCTACTGTACACTCTACTATATACCCTACTATAACTCAGGCTCTATGCTCTCTACTATACACTCTACTATATACTCTCTACTATACTCTCTACTGTATACTCTACTATATACTCTACTATAACTCAGGCTCTATGCTCTCTACTATATACTCTACTATACTCTACTATACTCTCTACTGTATACTCTCTACTATACACTCTACTATACTCTCTACTATATACTCTACTATATACTCTCTACTATACTCTCTACTGTATACTCTCTACTATACTCTCTACTGTAACTCAGTATATATACTCTCTACTATACACTCTACTATATATTCTACTATATACTCTACTATACTATACTATATACTCTACTCTACTATACTCTACTATACTCTACTATACTCTCTACTATACTCTCTACTATACTCTCTACTGTAACTCAGTATATACACTCTCTACTGTAACTCAGTATATACACTCTCTACTGTAACTCAGTATATACACTCTCTACTGTAACTCCGTTCATTGAACATCAGCTGTATTATTTTTGACTACTGGTGTAATTACAGCCATACAATGTGCTATTTATAAACTAGTCACAGCTAACAAAAGGAGTTTCTAATGACTGTTGAAATGAATATATTATTAATCAAAATAAAGCACAATTAGAATTGTAACCAACAATAGAAGTGCCTTTGAAGGTTCAGCTGAGAAAGTTGTGCTAGTGAATACATCTTTTTATCTAACTTTCTATTTTATCATCATGTACAAATCAAAGGAACATCTATGGCTTGTGTGTTCCTCAGGCTTCATTGGACACACTTCATTTATGCACTATTGAAATACTAAACCTCCTATATCTTAGCGATCATCTACATATTGTTTTATAGGGTTATATGTTCAAACAAGTTTATTTTATAATAGGTTTTGTGCAAAAGTATCTTGAACTAGTTTGGAGTTTCCAATCACTTGCTGGCAATGTTTCCAGTAGGCTCTGAAGTCTGTTGTACTATAAAATAGTAATTATTGATGATCTTCATTACATGCCGTTATTAGCTGCAGCAATGAGCTGGATTCAAAGTTTAAACTTTCAAGTTATGGAAGTATATTCATATGCTATGGCAGTAATAATAACTCTTGTAGAACAGAGTAGCCATATAAGAAATTGTGAACACATAACAGTGTCGTCAGCCTCTAAGAGAGCTCTGGAAATTAATAGGAATGGTTTGAATAAAAAGGTTTATAATGAAACCACCTAAGCGAGCATTCAATACAGGAAGACAGCGTCTTCACTCAGCACCATCACACCTCTACCCACCACTCTTACACTCATCACAATGGTAGGTATTCTTTATGCGCCATCACACTTTTACCCACCACCCTTACACTTAACATGGTGGTAGGTATTATTTATGTATCAGTTCACCTCTACCTACCACCCTTACACTTATCATGGTGGTAGGCAGCTTCAATTTGTCGATATGTACCTAATACAGATGCTACATGTCCGTGAACGATGTAAACTGTCGTAGTTGGCTGCTGCAACCTTATACTTTGGTTTGCTGACGTTACAGGAGAAAGTTTTCCATAACCAAGGTGAGCCACCTTGCCCGATACTTCACATATTTTCTCATTATTGCCCTTTTGATCTCTTTCAACAACCTGGTGCTGGCATATCTTCAACGCAGTGTTGTCAAAGAACAGGCGATCAGCAAAGAGCCTGTTGTAAAGGCTGCAGTTGCAGGTATTTAAAATACGGACAACTCGTGTATAGTCATCTCTAGCAACTGGCACGTGCAAAGTAAATCAACTGTCATTCATAAAAATGAAGCATAATTATAACTAGTTTAATTTAATTAGTTGGATTTATTCACTATTTTTAAAAGCCTGTATAGGGACTTTTAAGGTCTGACTACACTTTTCGAATAAAGAATGCACATGATGTTGAGAAACACATATAAAAACAATAAATCTGATTAGGGCACTTTTCATTCATCTTTTTACTTTACAAGAAAGTTTCATGATGATGCTCTGTATTCTATAACAGGAAGTAAGTCACGGCCACGGGAAGCAGTTGTAGAGCAAGTCAATAAGTCAATAAATTCTTGGCAAAATAGAACTCTCATTTCCAAAACCATCTTGCAACCACAGCAACTGACATCTGATGGTGAAAAACTTAGCAAACTCCAGCTAACAGGTCAGGCATTTGGCTTGCTGCTTAGGTAACGCTCTTCTTTGTAGAAGCTCTTTTTTCTGTAGAAATTCTGTTTATTTCAGCATAATCTCTTTTCTCTATTATAGATAAGCCAAAGGTTTACATATGGGAAAAGCTTCCCAGAATAACACCCAACGAACTGCTACTAAACACCTCTCTCATCATTACCAACATCCAGACTGGCTGCCAGCTGCAGAAGGTTGTGTAACCATACTGCTAATGGTGTCGAGCTGACAATAGCAATATGTCAGATTCAATGTGTTGATAGAAAGATGGTGAAGTATGATGTTATGTGCTTGTCTCTATTTATTCTGTGTGTTGTAATATAAGAATATATATGCAGATTGTAGAAGGCTTCCAAATGAACTACCCAGATATGAAAATACTTATAGAGATGAAAAACTCATCCAAAACAATCTGTAACAAAACCTCTCAAATAAGAAATAGCAAAATAAAGTGCGTGTACTTTCCAGAAGGATGCAGGTCAAATATAGGGTGTGTGCACAACCGTCTCATCAATTCTACAGGTGGGAAAGGTGTTATCATGCTAAATTATACCATTACTTATTATGTAAAGTTGACAGTTTGTATACATTGCATGTAATTATATGGTGTAGATACCAACTACATACTCAGCTGGGATGCCAGATATATGTACAATGAAATGCATTCAATTGCCATGCTGGCTAAGATCTACATAGAGACCAGAGTGAAGATTATCTCCCCATGTGATGCTTTCCTCTGCCATTCTACAACAGGTGACTACAAACTCATTATTGTGCACAGCACATTTGCTATGACACCACAGTTTATATTTATCACAGCCTAGTACATGCAATGTAACCGTTGGAACCAATACAGCTTTCACCTGCAGCTTTTAACTGTAAAGTCTTCTACTGTGTGCAATAATAGACTCCAGCAAGTCAAATAAATTTATCTGTTAAGGACAATATTTTGAATAGAAAGCCAAATTCCATCAACTGGTACTGAAGTATACAACAAAACAAAAATTTAATGTGATGTAAACATTCATGGAATGAGTGATAGTAATAACAGACAGTAAGATTGTATACTGCAGGAGTTTCTACAGTATGCAGTAACAGTTGCCTAGATAAACACACAGTAATGGGTTGTTTAGGTAAACTATAAAGCTGTGTAATTTAGGGTCACTGCACATACCAACGACAGGGAGAAGGCAGCTAACAGCTCTACCAGGAGTTTTCCCTCGGTCTCCACTATCCAAGGTCTTTCCAAACTGCTACCAGTCTGCCATGTTTCCTCCTGTGTACTTGGCATCACGCCAGACCCTTATGGATCAGCTGTGGGATGACAATCTACCGGCAGCACATCACACTGACTTTATGCTTAGTGTCAGCCAACAAAACTATCCTACTCTTGTTTGTAAAGACCTTCTGGTAAGTAGCAGAACTACACTGTTCTTGTTTGTAAAAAATAGTATAGTAAGGTTAATGTGATCAAGCCATATGACCTGCTGTTATTGTAGTAGAAGCTTTCAACTTGAACAGAGACTTTTTCAACTGATCGAGAGTTTCTAGAATTTTCTTGGAACGAAAATTTTAAGCTAGTGCAGCATAGAAGTTATTACAAGCAGCTTACTGCCTACTTTATAAGGGGATATTGTAAAGTGTGTGACTTCACTTATTAATCATAATTGAGATGATTAGCTAGCTGAAAATGTGATGGGAATCACGTAATTTTAAGTTTGGTATCTATTATCGTAGATTGGTTTGCAGCTATTTAATATGGCTGTAAGTTATACAATGAACATTTTTTCAGGCTGTAACTGGTTAAAACAGACAGAACCTGTTACATGGCTTTCTCCGCATAACCTTTTCACAATTTTTTCTAGACTTCTAGTGTAGCTGTGATTTCCCATTTCTTAAAATATATGGTGAATTTTGTAATTTAACTTCAATGTCAATCTGCTACAAAAATTTTTAGTTGAAGTAGCAAGAAGCTTCAATAGACAAAGTTCATTGAAAAGTTCTATATTTTTGAACATTGGTTTAGGCTCTAAGCTAAAAATCCCACAAGAACATAGCCCCATTTGCTATATTTCTAAAGCAGAACATAGATCGTTGTCCTATTTTTTTTATACTGCACTGACCTCATTAAAAAGCAGAAGAACCAAATTTACTGCCTAAATAATAAAAACTCTGCTGATTTTAATTTTTTTACCTATTATCTGACAAGACCAGATTCACTGTTGATTTTTTACCAACTCAATGCAATACCCACATTATAATGACCAGCACTGACTAGCACTATTCTTGACATCCACAGGTTTCCTACACACCTGCTTGTGAAGACTTCCAATCTAAGAAGCAATCAAACCTGGAAAATGAGTGGCTGGACATGTCACCTGAATCGTTCCTGAAGGTTAGCAGCGGCAGCAGTCTATAGTAGCAGTGGCAGCATTTACATCACAAAGCATTCATAGTAGATAATATTATATTGTGTGCTCATAGCATATATTGTTTTGTATCTCGTAGCATATATTGCATTATACCTTATAGCGTATATTAATATATTGTATCTCATAGTGTATATTAATATATTGTATCTTGTAGCATATATTATTACATATATTATATTATAGCGTATATTAATATATTGTGTGCTCATAGCATATGTTGTAGTGTATATCATAGCATATATTATATTGCTGTTAATTCAAAATCGCAATGTTGTCATATTTATCATTTAACTTAGCATCAGCAGGTCATCTAATCTGCAAAGATACCCCCTAGGATATACTGTGTATATACTCTTAAACTACTGTGTACCCTTAAAATTACTGTGTATGTACCTTAAAATTACTGTGTAGGTACCCTTAAAATACTGTGTATGTACCCTTAAAATGTGATGAATGTTTTTGTAGTGGAATATTTCTGATGTGTTCAATGGTTTGGGGAAAATTATTAGCTTCAGTTCTGATAAGGAGATGTCTACTTTCACGAGTAGCTGGAAGGCTCTCTCCAGTAATGCCTTGTCCATTGAAGGAAGTTTTGATCAGAGACTGCAGATTGCAGTTACGGATAAAATAAATGACCAAAGACCAGGCTGGGAGGCTGTGAGAATATACAAAGATGGCGTTCATAATCTTAGTAGGTCTCATTCCAATTAATCGAGCAAACTAACTCATAAAATATTTTTATTAATATTTTAACTGGTGCCCGGTAAAAATGGCACAGGTAAAAATGGCACAGGTAAAAATGTCCCATTTTCAATATTATGGTTTGGGGTGGGGGTTTGGGGTTTGGAATGGTGGTTTAGGTTTAGAGATGTAGGTTTTGAGTTTGGGGTTTGAGAAAATTTGACATCAGTGTGCCATTTTTACTTTCTTTTCCATTTTTGTCATTATTACCTGTACCACTTTCACCAAAACTCATTATAACTTGACCAGTTTTGAGGGAGATCGAAGGGTGAACTTAAATTCTCATCAGAAATAACTTTAAAATATGCTAAATAGTTTTCCAATAGCATTTTGAACTCTTCTGATATAATTATATTGTAACTGCTGAGTAGTTAGGAAGTTCAAGTTTTGTCCTGAAGGCAGAGTTACTTGTAACTCTATAAAGAATGACTTTGAGTGCATTTTGTAGCCTATATAGAGACTTCCCCTTGCATAGTGCATGTAAAAGGACAGCTGCATGTTGAATATGACCGGCATAAATCATTTCCCAATAAGAATGGCATGATGGAGGTAGACCAGCACCATCTTAATAGGAGTTGTCACATCTTTAGAGACCACTGGAGGTACTCATTCGGTATAATTCTCGATCATAAATATGACACATTATATTTGTTACCTCTCACTGAACAGTGGTGTAACCCCTTAGCTAGATACATGCACTGAACAGTGATGTAACCCCTCAGCAAGATATATGCATTGAACAGTGGTCTAACCCCTGAGCTAAATATATGCTCTGAACAGTGGTGTAACCCCTCAGTTAGGTATATGCACTGATCGCACAGTGGTGTAACCCCTCAGCAAGATATATGCTTTGAACAGTGGTGTAACCCCTGAGCTAGACACATACTGTATTCTGAACAGCGTGTTCAGATAGAAGGGGTTATGCTTATCTGTGCCATGATTATGAAAGATTGGTTATTGGAATAAAACCGTTATACGCACTCACATATATAGTATACATATATATTATAGTATACATATTTTAATAATTGAAACATGAGTGGTGCGTACAAGAACGATAATTAATATAAGTTGTTATGGGTGATTATGAGGTAATAGAAACAAGACAACTCTAAAGATCATTTATAGTTGAATATCTGAATGTTATCTCAACATAATGGTGCGACTCCCCCCCCCCCCCCAGTATGATATATTATGTTTTGAATAGTGGGCAGCCTCTCTAGCTAGATATGTATGTTTGGTGTGTGTTGTGTGAAGGGTAGGTATACTATAAATAGACAAGACCATCTAAACTACCTACTAACATTTAATAGTTTGCTATACTTTGCAAAATAGAATGACATCATTTGGCAAACTGAAGAAGAAAAATGTTTACTACGTCACAGCCCTGAGTAATGACACAGTGTACATGGAAAGATTACTCCGGATGCTCGACTCTCAGCAGGAAGCAGCTAATACTAATCTGGTCATTGTCGATATGGGCAGAGTGAGGGAAAAATTTGACCTTAATAAGTATCATCTACGGATAAAAGTAGATTACATTCATCTAGGTGAGTAAACATATATTAATAGACTGAGTAGATACACTAATAGACTGAGTAGACATACTATTAGACTGAGTAGACATACTATTAGACTGAGTAGACATACTAATAGTCTGAGTAGATATACTAATAGACTGAGTAGACATGTTAATAGACTGAGTAGACATATTAATAGACTGAGTAGACATACTATTAGACTGAGTAGACATACTAATAGACTGAGTAGACATGTTAATAGACTGAGTAGACATACTAATAGACTGAGTAGACATGTTAATAGACTGAGTAGACATACTAATAGAGTGAGTAGACATACTAATAGACTGAGTAGATATACTAATAGACTGAGTAGATATATTAATAGTCTGAGTAGATATACTAATGGACTGAGTAGACATATTAATAGACTGAGTAGACATACTATTAGACTGAGTAGACATACTAATAAATGTGTATTAAATGGTATTGGGAATTGCAGGAGCACCGTTCAGCAGAAGCATAGGGCTGAGGAAGGGGTTCGACTATGCCATGCAGCTGTCCGCTTCTAAAGGAGAGACAAATCCCTTGTTATTTGCCATCGACAACTCTTTGACAGTGCCTGTAGACTTTACGAGACAAGTTATGCACAACACGCGCTGTGGCATATCTGCATACGCACCCATCTGTAAGAGAATGAAAGATGATGGATGGTATTGGGCTCAGTTCGGGTGTGTTGAGGCATTGTACTTATATAATATATATATATTAATATAGTTTTATATAGAATTGATGATATTTTGTATGTGAAATGTTGAAGGTATAGTATGGTCGGTGTTTGCGCATCAGACTACAACAAGACGATGGGTTGGAACCCTACTTGGGGATACCATGTGGGGGCAGAAGATGTAGATTTTATAGCTAGGTTACAAAAGGCAATTCCATATATTGTAAGAGTGAGAGAAGACAACTACACTCATTCACATAATGAACAACACAGAACAAACAAGTGAGTGCCATTTCTACAGCCATTCGTATGTTATATTGACTTGCATTGTTGAACATGAGCAATACAAGTAAATAGAACTACAATCAGCCAACGTTTTCATTATCATCGAATTGATAAACTGAACTTTGGTTAACATAACTATTAAGTATTGTAGTAAACTTGTGGGTTATGATGAAATAAACTAAGCCGTCTGCATGCCTATACTATGCTTGGTAAATAAGAGTCTCTTTGAATATTCTTTATAATTATAAGTCTCTTTATTTTCCTGTAGATCCTTCTTGGTTGAGCTCCAGTGTTAAACTGACTTAACACTGGAAACTCTCCCACTTATATACTAACAAAATCTCCTGCGCCACTTAGGGTGTCCGAAACTCGGCCGAGATTCGGAGTTCCACTTGCCGAAATCGGAAGGATCTGTCCGAAATCGGACAGATCCTTCGGAAGTCGTGCCTTGGGCTCCGAACTCGGCCGAACTTCGGCTCACATAACTTATCACAGGTTATTTACAAAAAATGTGGCGGGGGAACTAACTCCAAAAAATACAACATAAAGTAAAACGCATTTTGCAATTCTTTTACAGTATTAACATAGATTATTTAGCTATGTTAAAGCCAGTTTATAGATTATTGATCATGCAATTGTGAAGATGATAGAGTTGACGTTAGTTTTAACATGTAAAATAATACAAGTTATCTATTGTTAACCAAAATACTAGGCTCAAAATTTCTAATAGCTTTATATTACCTAATTTTTTTGTGTTTTGCTATTGTAGTTTGTATTATAAAACTAAAAATATATACCCTGGAAAACTGCCAGTAATACCAATATCAAGGGTGGAGATTGATAAAGCTCTTCTTTCTGCCTTAAAAACTTATGCACTCAAGCTAATAAAGTCCCCTGTACCGTTGGACCTGGAGACAGTCTATGTGACCTCAGTTGCAAGCTCACTTGGAGTCGTCTATGATTTACGCTTCAAGAATGAGATGAATGAAGGATACTATGCATTAGTAGAATCCATATAGCCCTAGAAACTTTTCTTGCATAATTTTTACTGCTTTTAGGAGTTATGGTAATGTACTGTTAACTGATTATTAACAGGTTTCTTATGAAGCTTATATTTTCTTATAAATATGTAATTATGTTTAGGATTTCTTTTGTCAGACTGCTTCTTAATGCTCATATTGTACCTATTTATTGAATCTGTACATAGAAAGTGTAAATATTTATAAAAGGGGCTCACTAGAATATATACGATTCTTGAACAAATGTTTTGATACAATTTTATAAAAGATTAAAGGATTTGTGGAGCTTTACATTTTCTCACCTAGGCGGCTGTAGTCCTGCATGAGTAAAATAAAAACCGTGTACGAAAAGTGTTTTTAAGTGACCGCTCTAACCGCTAGACTGCGCATACTCTATAGTCTATAGCAGGGGTGGGCAACTGGTGGCTCCAGGGCCATATGTGGCCCTTTACCCTTTTTCAGTGGCCCCTTTAATGCTTCAAGTAGGTAAAAAAGCTGTTACATGCATTCTAATTGGCACAGTAGTTCTATAGGTAATTGGCAACAAATTACTTTATAATAAAATTTAATATGGGTACAATCATGTGCCACTTTGTTTTGGCTGACTTCTGAACTTGGCCCTCATGCAAAAAAGTTGCATACTCCTGGTATGTAGTCTATACACTTAAGCAATTAGCCATCATCATGCAATATTATACTTTAGTTTGCATAAAATTCTCATTTGCTACATGCCAACTACATTTGTTTTAGGCAGCAAGAAGATTAATTATAATGTTTACAGTTTACACATGCCCAAGGTATGTAGGCATAACACAAAAATGTCATGCATTTTACCACCAACTTTATGCAGCAATTTAACTGAAAAATCGCTTGAAACAGCACCTAGTTTGAGGCGACTGAAGGCAGCGTTTCGGGGTCTCGGCTTTGGCGTTCGGATAACAGTGTATACACCAACGTACTCAGTCACCTCCAATTTGGTGCTGCTTCTAGCTACTCCACTTTGAACGCGAAACCTCAAAATCACAATAACCGGACAACAGTCGCCTAACTCCAAGGCATTTATTTATAATAAGAAAATAGTATGTATTTTGTCAGATAAATGTTGAATTATCATTCAACGGTAAAATTTATTACGATAGTCTTATGCCTAATGGCTATTCTTGATGCCAATTCATTTGAAAAAAATAGAAAAATACTGGTAGTGGTTGCAGTTTTAGTATCAAATTCAATATTAAGTTGAATGTGAATAATCATAATCATAATGATGATCATAATGAATATAAAATATTATTTATTTACATTAAACAGTATTTAATCTTACCTCGTACCTCTTCTTCTTTAGTACGCACTAGAGCATGTAGCAAGAGGCACGCCTCTACAGTTTTCGATTACAGGCCAGCAAGTATTTTCAGTCTCAGTGTGTTGCACATAATGATAATCATATGCATCTCTGGTGTATTGACTAATCATTTAGCATAGCATTAGGTAATGATAATTGTATATCAATATCAATATGATAGTAAACATAAATATCAGTATGAATTATCTATTTTATAAATGTCATTGTGAATATGTCAATATGAATATGAACATGAATAAATATAAATTAAATTAAAAATTAATAATCACAAGGATGATTTATTAATTATGAACTCATTAAATTTATTTTTTTTTATTTATCACCTTATCTTTTAGCCTAGAGTTTAGACTGATGGTGATTTATCCAAAATGAAGATGAAAAAATCCAATACTGAGGAATCAGTTTTACTTTTATGGAGACGTTTTAGTATCAGTAGTAGTAGTACTAGGTCTAGTTATCCCCAGGCCTAAGTGATCACCATGATCACTGGTTCAGAACAAACACTGTTTATTTTATGTTAAATCTTTTGATGGCTGATAGGAATCAGGAATATAAGTAAGGAAGGGTACAGATATTGTGACAGTCATTTTAACTTTTCTGAACTAATAGCACAATTTATTTTCATTAGTAAATATCCTTATCAGAGCTGAGTACAAGTAACATTGACTTGAGTACTTGAAAAATTATGAATCAATTTCAAGTCAACTTGCTAAAACCATTAACTTACTCAACTAATCAACATTTTTTGAAACTTTTGATGAACTTGCTAACCTTGAAATTTATGAATTTAGCTTCAAGTTGAGTTTTTTATATACTTACACTTTACTTTGAAAATTTTCAACCTCATTTATGGAGAACATTATAACATGATAAACATGATATATTTGTACTAATTCAATTTTAACCTAAGATACAGTAATATAGCATAGGACAGTAATGTGAATACAATATGTATATAAATAGTGGTGTAATGGTTTTAAAATATGCAGTTGACAATTTGTATATAGCACATACACTCAGCTGTTTTTTTTTCAAACCTCTAGACCACTCCAAAAGAAGTCTCAAACAGTCAGATTTAACACATAAATATAATAGTAAGTAATTCAACAGAAAGGATAAAGCTAAGTCATTTACGTCTTTTTGTTGTGAGCTCATACCACTTGAATATTTCATTAAAAGTCTACAACAACTGCTCCTTAGTGAGCTTCTAATGTTACTATAATAATAGATTTATGTGATAGAGCTCATTACACCTTGTTGAATGACTCTAGGCCTGTTGGATATGCAACTACTTGCAGTCATGAGGCGTATGACCAGTATCCTTCACAGAGTGAAACCAGCTCTGCCTTGCTGGAGCGGTGGGGGACATTTTTACTCTAAATCTATGAGCTCAGCAGTCAAACCTTTCTACTACCAAGATATGTTTGAAGCAGAGAAACCATTAGACACGCCTTTCAGGAAAATCACGTGTAAGATGATATGTAAATGTTGTATTGTTGTAGACTCAGTTTCAAGTTGTTACATGTTGGCATTTTATTAGTTAGCTAGAATCACAGCTCCATATATTTTTTACAGCTGACTTTGTATCAACAAGTGTATTTCAAGATAAAAAGATGTTGATGATTGAGCCAGACGCTCTTACTCTGTTATGCGAACATGCAATGACAGACATCAGTCACCTATTAAGGCCCGCCCACTTGCAGGTGAGTCCGCCCACTTGCAGGTGAGTCCGCCCACTTGCAGGTGAGCCCACTTACTTGCAGATTAGTTGAATCACATTTATGAAGTATAATTATCATATGCATGAGTTGTAGCATTACATGAATCCAATGGCTGTGTAAGCTAATGTTGTGAGTTTGATTTTTCCAGTCTCTGTCAAACATACTGAAGGATCCCGAAGCTTCACCTAATGACAAGTATGTTGCCCTTGAGTTTCTAAAGAATGCCAATATTGCTGCCGCTATGGTGCTGCCTGGGTGTCAGGATACAGGCACTGCAATAATTATGGGTAATATGGAATACAGTAATATATTATATACAGTGGTATGTATAATACCGTATAATGATATATACGGTAATATTTATACCACTGTATATAATACAGTGGTATATATATTACCGTATAATGATTTATATGGTAATATATGAGTAGTGTAAACAGTAATAATCGAGTGATATACATAATATTAAATGAATATTATGCGCAGTAACATATGGATAGTAAAAATTGTAGTTACATAAATTTTTATATGGTAGGTAAGAAAGGCCAGCAGGTGTGGACAGGTGGAGACGATGCACAAGCTCTGTCTCGTGGAGTCTACAATACCTATACTACCAAAAATCTGCGCTATTCGCAGGTAGCGCCTCTTGACATGTACACTGAAGTCAACACAGGAACTAATCTTCCCGCTCAAATCGACTTGTTTGCAACCAGTGGAGACGAATATCATTTCCTTTTCATCGCCAAGGGCGGAGGGTCGGCCAATAAGAGCTTCTTATACCAGCAGACGAAGGCTCTTCTGAATGAGGAGAAGCTAATGAAGTTTGTCCGGGAAAAAATACAGGTATTTCCTGTCAAGTTCTGGTAGATATAACTCAGCCCTCTGCTAGCTAGGCGTTACTCTACCACAACTTGAATCTACTGTAACTTGACTCTATTATGACTTGACTTTACTATGACTTGACCCTACTATAACTTGACTCTGCTAGAACTTAACTGTACTAAACTAGATTTGAGTTAACAGTCGACAAGTTTAAAATTTGAATGAATCAAAATTAATTTGTTAAATTTAATTCCTATTTTTCATAGCAAAAGATTCAAATTGACTTTTTGAATTGTGCTGAGTTAATAGCATTGAAATGAAAATTCCGAGTTTTGCAACAATTAGCTGTAAATTCTAAACTGCTGAAAAGATTCAATAGCTATTGTAACTATTATTATTGTTATTATGTTTATTCTGATTGTCTATTTACAGACTATTGGTACGGCTGCATGTCCCCCTTACCATTTAGCTTTTGCCATTGGAGGAACTTCAGCTGAGATGAATTTAAAGTGCGTGAAGTTGGCATCTACAAAATACTTTGATAATTTACCTACTTCAGGTACTTAGACTATGTGTACCATGCTTATAGAATATAGACTCTTTACCATACTAGTAGTAGACTGTGTACCATACTAGTAGACTGTGTACTATACTAGTAGACTACGTATCATTCTAGTAGACTGTGTACCATACTAATAGACTGTGTACCATACTAGTAGACTGTGTACCATACTAGTAGACTGTGTACCATACTAGTAGACTGTGTACCATACTAGTAGACTGTGTACCATACTAGTAGACTGTGTACCATACTAGTAGACTGTGTACCATACTAATAGACTGTGTACCATTTTGCTCAGGTAATGAACACGGCAGAGCCTTTCGAGATGTCGAATTAGAGCAGAAGATTGAGACGCTGAGTCAGCAGATTGGCATCGGCGCTCAGTTTGGCGGAAAATACTTCGTACATGATGTGAGGGTTGTGAGACTTCCTCGTCACGGAGCTTCCTGTCCGGTTGGAATGGGCGTGTCTTGCTCTGCTGATAGACAGGTTTATATACTTTTTATATCATATTCTATGTCTATTATATCCTATTCTATGTCTATTATATCATATTCTATATCTATTATATCATATTCTATGTCTATTATATCATATTCTATATCTATTATATCGTACTCTATATTATATTACATTCTATATCTATTATACCATATTCTATATCTATTATACCATAAATAGAAGAAGTGAGACTATGAGGATGATAATAGTCAAGTTGAGTCACTGTAAAACTAACCAATACATGTCAGAATCTCTAGCAATTATTAATCCTAATCTTTCAGATACATAGACTTGCTCCAAAGGTTACATATTACACCATAATTTTGATTTTAGATGTTTTTTTGATGCTGCTTCTATATTATACTGTACTAGTTTAGCCATCTTCCTGTTTTTTTAGGCGATTGGAAAAATTACCTCAGAAGGTGTGTTTATTGAGCAGTTAGAAAAGAATCCTGGGAAGTATTTACCTGAGGTGACCTCAGAGTCTCTCAGCTCAGACGTCGTAGAAGTAAGTCGTAGCATGTTTTTCTGTGGCATTATGGGATATACATATTGTTATACAGCTACTTGAGTTACACAGTAAATATTTCACTAGGTAAACCTTGACCGGCCAATGACTGAAGTCCTCTCGGAACTCTCTCGCTACCCTGTCAAAACGAGACTCAGTTTAACTGGAACTTTGGTCGTGGCAAGAGACATTGCTCATGCAAAGTTGAAGGAACAGTTAGATAAAGGTGAAGGTCTCCCGGAGTACATGATGAAATATCCAGTTTATTATGCTGGGCCAGCAAAAACGCCTGAGGTATTTTTTTTTTATTCATGTTCATCATTTACACCGCCTTTGAGATTAGTTGTGACTCATCGCTTCGGTGTAAACTGTGTTATTATTAATTGTGACTCATCGCTTCAGTGTGAACTGTGTGTTATTATTAATTGTGACTCATCACTACAGTGTGAAATATAATTACTAGTTATGACTCATCACTACAGTGTGAACTGTGTATTTATTCAGGGTTATGCTAGTGGGTCTTTCGGGCCAACGACAGCAGGCCGCATGGACACCTATGTAGAAGAGTTCCAGGCTGCAGGAGGAAGTATGGTGATGCTAGCAAAAGGAAACCGTAGTAAAGCTGTTACGAAGGCGTGTAAAACTCATGGTGGCTTTTATCTTGGCTCCATAGGAGGTCCTGCAGCAGTTCTTGCGCAAAACAGTATTAAGAAAGTAGAGGTGCTGGCATATCCAGAGCTGGGTAGGTACAGAGTAGTGAGTACAGAGTAGTGTGTACAGAGTAGTTAGTACAGAGTAGGTGAGTACAGAGTAGTTATTACAGAGTAAGTGAGTACAGAGTAGTGAGTACAGATTAGTGAGTACAGGGTAGTGAGTACAGAGTAGTGAGTACAGAGTAGTGAGTACAGAGTAGTGGGTACAGAGTAGTGAGTACAGAGTAGTTAGTACAGAGTTTGGTCAATGTAACTACTGTTTGTATGTTTAGGTATGGAAGCTGTGTGGAAGATAAAGGTGAAGCAGTTTCCAGCATTTATTGTTGTTGATGATAAGGGAAACGATTTCTTTAAAAATTGGCAGATGGAGTAAAGCTTCACCTGAAGCATGCAGATCTACCAAGAGACTGGGGGTCAGGGGGTCAAATCACATCAGATGTTACAGACTGGTTTGACTTATTGTATTCAGCTCTTAGCTGTAGACAATTTCTCGCCTACTCTGATTTAAACACTGAACTTTCTGACATTTACTTGTTTGAAATATAAAATATAAGTCTCTTTAACATTGGTATATAAACAATAACCACCAAGAACTTGTATCAATTATATTAGCTGTATTTTTTACTGATGTTTCAGCAATTGGATGTCATCAAAGTAATAACTTTGTCGTGGCATAGAAGCTAAGTATTTATATGTGAAGAAAAAAAACTGGGATTTTTATTTTTATAGCTAATGGTAAAAAATAAATATATCAGTTGTCAGACTTTTGATTGGGAAATAAATATATGATGTACGTGAGAACGTTGACATAGCCTGCTAGAAGTTGTAGGTGACTGCTATTGGGTGACATTCTATATAAACAAGTTACACTAAGCTGTATCACTCTTATGTTATTATATTAATAAACAGCAACTGTACACTTGTAATCATACATTTTCATGAGTTTGTGTAATGAGGTATTGATTTCACAAGCATGAATTCTGCAATTGAGTTTTAAGTATAGGCTATAACGGTGAATTATCAAAGTTGACACATTGCTTCTATAGCCTTATTTTTACCTAGTCTATTCAAAGATGGTCAGAAGTAGTATGTGCACTCTTACCTATAATGGAGTGCTACAAAAATTGCCCCCCCCCCAACACAGGAGCTCCATCTATGTAATGTCAGCAGTTAAGAGGCAGTAGCTTTTATCTTCTAATCTTTCAAGAATTTGGACTTATATGCAGTTAGTTTCAAAATGATTTATATAAGAATGTGTGAAAACAATGCTATAATGCCAACAAATAAGCTTTTGTGTGTTATGGTCAAGATTATCTCAAACCCAGTTTTATGTAAAAAATGATAAAACTTCAATTACTATAGCAATTTGCTTTCATAACATAACTTCTTCAGGACTGAGGAGCAGACATAGCTCAGCTGCCTTCACCTCATTGCCATGCATAACTGCATAAGCAGTTGGGTGTTGCAAGCTCTGGTGTACATACATAGTAGAGTATAGTAGAATGAAGGTTAGACAACTCTTGACACATGTCCAAAGAAAGGAATAAATATTATTATGGTGATATTCGGTAAAGGAGAAACTGAGAAAAGCCTGTGTTCTAGGTTAAAAATAGAGCAAAATATTTGTGTTTTTGCAGAAACTTCAACTGACGCTTCAAATCAAACTTTAATAATTAAATTAAAGAACTTAGGCTTTTCCAATTTCTTGACTACTACTAAGTGTACTAGTAGTAGTTGTACTTAATTGTACTAGAGGGCTAGTACTACTACTTGAATACTACTACTTCAACTTGTACAAATTTAAAAAATAACAGACTATATCAATATTTATATTATTATCAATCATAATCATTACAAATGTCATTTTCTGACCATGATATTGATAATATTAATATTAAATTAATATTATTATAATTATTATTATCAATATTATTAAATTAATATTATTATTAATATTATAATTATTGCTATTAAGTATTAATATTATTAAATTAATAATACTATTATAATTATTATTATTAATATTATTGCATTTAATATTAATCATCACCATGTCTAGTATCAGTGATCATCATGATGATCATGATCAACATGAATAACTAATACTATAATCAACTTCAAAATGATGATCATAATGACTATAAACATAAATATTAATTAAGGTATCATAATCGTAGTTATCATTCTACTGATACTGATAGTGGTACTGATTCTCAAATGACATCGAATAATGATTGTGTTAATATTTCATTTTCTTATCATGATCATTATGATTAATATTATGATTATATTTAATTTTATGTTTTATGATTATTTGTAAAATTTTAGTTGCCTTAGTTTTTTAGTAAGTAAAACTCAGTAATAATCATAATGAAAACTAGAATAATAATCATGATGCTAATCATTATGATTATCAATTCTTCAGTAAATCTAAGCTGATTATAATTAGTACTATAATTAATAATTATTTTTAGTCATTAGCTTTTACCCATTACATTAGGCTTAGTTTTGATAGTATTATTTGGATTTATTCTTTTCGAAACAGCTAATCAAAATTATTGTTTAATTCCAATAATAATTAAGAGTGAAAATCAACAACTTGATGACACTAAAATAGAAGACAAAACTCAAAGTTCTATTAATAAATATTTAAACTCAACACTCAAAGTCAATGTGATTAGTAATAATAATAATAATGACAATAGTTGATGCTATACTCATTACTGTTAGACTTGGTTTTTTTCTGTATATGTGCTAGAAATATTACTTTAATGTTAGATAATATGTTCAACTTAAGGTTGCAGATAAAGTTTTTCTTGATATACGTATTTATTGCAAATCTATTAAAACTATAGATTTCAGTTTGGTGTTGCAATACCTTGTAAATGTCAGTATTTTAATAATCTTGTACAAAACACCACATTGTTCTTCACAAGTATTTTACATACAATGTTTTACATACAGGAACTTGCAATTTAAGTAACTTGTGAAATCTATACACAAAATTGATGACTAAAATTATAGAAAACAAATTAATTCAGGAAATCTTATCACAACTGCAACTTTGAAATTTTTTTTGATGGCTGTTTTAGTAAATACATTCAACAAAATAAGTTACGTTTTCATGGGTCATGTCTCTAAAAAAAAGCTAGGAATTATGGAAAACTCAGATTCTTTCTCATGACAACTGTATCGGTTTGTGCTTTCAGTGTGTGGTTGCAAGATATGCTTTAACTACTAGCCAACTTGGCAACAGGTTTTCGAGTTTATTAACTGTCAAATCGTACCAATATTGATGCGTGGATAAAAATCTTAGCCATCACAATGCCGAAACCGATAGTTTATTCATACAAAGAGTGTAAATATGGCGGTTTGATCATGATACACTGACTCATGCAGTACAGTGAATGAACTAGCTCTGCCAGCTAATAGTAGCTTTGGTGAAAGCTTTTGAAGCTTGAAAGCTTTAATGATTGGCTGCCTGCCAATACATCTGGGTGGCATACCCGGAAAACGGTTGAATGCAAACCCCCTCCAGCGACACGAGCGTACACGCGGCCAAGACGGTAGATCAGTCATTTATGGGTCCACCTCAGTTAATAAAGCTAATTTATGCACGCTGCGGGTTATGATAGTGTCTTTACAGCCTACATAGTCCCTCAGTTTTCCTGCTACCTCATAGTTTGGTCTGCTGTAAATCTGTTTTTCTCCTCTCACAATATACGGATCAAAAAGATCTATCATTACATTGTTGAACGGCGGTCCGGTCGTTAGTCGTTCTGTAGGTAGACTTCCCATCAGTTGATCAGTAAAGCGAGGTTGTTTGAGTCCACACATTTGGCATGATGTTACTATGCCCCTAGCAACCTTAGATCCCTGCATAGTCCAAAACTCTTCTCGGAATCTTGCGAGTGTTGCATCTCGGCCACGGTGATAGCTGTTTATGTGTGCCTGCCGCATTGCCAAGTAGGTAAAGTAGTGAGAGGTGGGAAAGATTGATTGCGTGTGCGTTTTAATCGCTGTCATGGGGTTATGCCTTAGGAGTCCACTGCCTACTATCCATACTCCACTCTCTGCCTTAATGGAGTGAAGTCTTGTGTATTTTCCTTTAATCTTGTTCAACTCAGAATCTATAGTGCATTGTACATGCTTCAGTAAGTAGAGTTTAGTCTGCCGTGGGTCTGTCACGGTGACGAGATCAGGTTGGATTCCCTTCAAACTTTTGTATTTGAAGATGTTGCGAACTCGAGCTATTGCCCATGTTAGACTCTTGAGGCTGCTGAAATTTTCATATTTAATAATTGATTGTACTTCTGTTGATGTAGTGACGGTGTAAACTATTTTCTTCTCTCCAAAGACAAGCTCATTCGAGTCAGATGGCGATTTTATATCCCATTGATTCTCTGGCAGATAGAGAAAATTTGGGTCTCTCCACCATTCACTAGCAGGTCCAATGTCATTGACAGGCTTCCCTCTTGTAAGCCAATCTGCCGTGTTTTCCTTGCCACTTACCCAGTGCCAGCGGCTCATATCCCTATTGGTTGCGCCCTGGATTTCTCCAACGCGTACACCCTCGTAAACATGAAACCTTGTTGACTTCTTTTGGAGCATCTTGAGCACTGTTTCAGAATCTATAAGCTGATAAACTTTCTCAAACTCATAGCGCATTTCAGTCTGAATAACTCGTCTGCCTCTCTTTGACAATACGGCCGCATTGAGTTCTAGTTGAGGAATCTTTAGTTGTTGTTTCATGGGTGCTATACGACATTTAGCTGTAGCTTTGTTTACCCCTTTAGCGGTCACTTCAGATTCTGCCCTCTCATTGGCCGAGACAGGCGTGGGTTGTGTGATAGAGGTACTGCTAATAAATTCATACTTTCTTTTAATCTCTATAGACATGGGTGTAGATTCATTTACTTCTAAAGATCTGTTCAACTGTCCAGAACCGATTTGTTCTGCAGACTCAGTGACTGGGTCTCCCGGGCTCTGTAACGGGTCTGAGTCATCGGCGAACTCAATCGTACAACATTCAGTGGCTATAGTATGTGATTCACCACAATCTATAATAGCCTGAGGTCTTGAAAATGATTTTGCAAACTGACTGGGAGATGCGTCGATACTATTGACACTGTAGGCCGGTGAAGAAGCTGTAGACAAGTCCAAATCACAACTGTTGAGCGTGTCAATGTGAATGCTTTGAGAAAATTCAACTTCCTCTAACTTCTCATGCGTCATGGTAGCCTGTACATGGAAAGATGAGGATGGAAGTGTAGAAAAGTTGCTAAGGGCCGGGTGTGATCCCTGCACACACAGTCCAAAGGGTCCAGAATATACATAGAGGTGAGGCCCTGCTTGATCAACTTGGTGTTTTGGATGCAATCCAAGAAGATCGTTACCAATTAGCAGGTCGATGGGTCCCGTCTTCTTCAATAGCTTGTGAGTATCTACTTTCGGGAAGAGAGATCCGAGGATGTTTGCATCAAGTGGCCTGTTGATAGCTCCTGTGAGTTTCCGAAGGCTGTAAGCTAAAATCGCAAAGGTCCTTCCTTTTGGAGTTTGTAACTTTACTTCATAAATAGTAGAAGTTTCGCTAACTTCATGTTCACCAAGTGTGTTCATTTCCAAATTCACCTTATCTATCTGTCGCGCACCCCACGCTTTAGCAGCTCTCTCCGATATGAATGAAGCATTGGATCCGCCGTCAAAGAATATAATAGCTGTATGAGATGTACCCACTACTTGAGCCTGCTGAATGGCAAATATTGTAGCATTTGCTGGATGATTGTGCGCTCCATGATTAGGAGACACACGGACCGTGGTGCTAACAGCAGACGCTTCAGAATTCTCATTACTCTTGTGCTTAATTTGATCAGCTTTTACTTTATTGTTGGTATTACAATTGGTATGTGTATTAGTTTCAGCTGATTTGATACACAATAATACATGGTGGGTTGTTTTATCACAGACTGGACAAGGGGTTCGGAAATTTGGACAGCGCTTAGGCTCATGGGCACCCAAGCACCTAACACATAGAGAATTAGTTTTTATTAACTTGTATCTTTCATCTACAGACAACGCCAAGAAATTTCTGCACTCAACAAGACAATGACGCTCACTGCGATGAATAAAACAGTAATTCTCACTATCAATGATTTTGCTATTATTAGTAGACCTGTTACTACTAGACTTTGGGCCACTGCTTTCAGTGTGGAACGCTTTCACCTTCTGTTTATGCATACTGGAGGACTGCGGGTTTACGGTTTCTATGCGTCTGAGGGCTATCTGCTGTTCCTGCTCTAGAAACCTCATGAGGTGTGGGAATGGCTTGATTCTCTCCTCGTGAGTAAGTGAGTGAAAGTGTCTATCCCAGTCCCGTCTAATGCTTGTAGGTAATAGGTTTGCAAGAGTATCGACTTGTGGCAGTGTAACAGTTTGCAAAAGTCCCACTTCACCGAGTTGGCTGTACGAGCTTTCCACTGCGTTGGCCATTTTGACGAGTTCTCGTGCATCTCCTTCCTTTACTGGCTTTAGTTCTTGTAAATTGTTGAAGACTGCTTGCACACTCATGCTAGGATCGTTGTAGACCTCTTCTAATCTACACATCATTCTCTCGTAAGCTTGGGGCTGAGTTGCGAAGATTGGCTGAACCATCTCCAGAGCTTCGCCTGTGAGAAATTTTTTTAATTCACAAGCCCTATCGACATCATCGTAAAACATAGTGGCATACCTTAGCCACACTGACCTAAATTCCGGCCAATGGTATCTGGTGCCGTTAAATGGCTTGGGTTGTGAATGAGTTTTATGTATAGATGAACTGAAGTTATTTCCACCTGTATGTCTAGAGTCATAACTTATTTGACTAGTTCCATTAGGGTAGCTATCATATGCATCGACAACCGAGGAAGTTGCGCCGCGGATTAAAGACTCAGAATGAGCTGCACGATCAGGACTACCATGTAGATCACGTACTGAGAACGTAGAATAACGAACATCTCTGACATTGGTACTTGCTATGACACCTGGATTTGATGCCAAAGCTTCACCGGATGTGTGATCTTCCCATAGTACCTGCCTATCACTACCGCTTGCTGTGATACCTGGATTTGGTGCAAGAGTAGCCTCATGTGTGCTAGGCTGTGATCTAGGAGGAAACAACCGACTCGACGCTACCATAGTCGGTGCATGACTCGCGTCGTCTGAAGGTGACCCCCCACCCATACCGCTCTCCGCGAGACCGGACCGGACCACGGACGGATCAGATTCACGGTGTTCAAAATTCATGCTCTGTGACTGAGCCCTTGA
This sequence comes from Bugula neritina, assembly GCA_964035545.1. Classification (NCBI taxonomy): domain Eukaryota; kingdom Metazoa; phylum Bryozoa; class Gymnolaemata; order Cheilostomatida; family Bugulidae; genus Bugula; species Bugula neritina. The sequence continues at coordinate 21,532,036 of OZ037767.1, forward strand.
CATAAGAGTAAACTTAGACATACGATAATCTAAAGATAAAATAACTTCATCTAGTTCTAATAATAAATCAGAAAAACCTATGGTATCTGCCAAACTTTCTGAAAGAGCTACACATTTCCTATGATGTTCAGTGATAAGAGTATTGTCAGTACAATCAGTGACTAATCCATTGGCTTTCTTAATCGCTAAAATAAGGCTGTGCTTGATTTTATAGAATTTGCTATGCCAAGTATTACAGTCAGAAATAGCTTTGTCATAACTAGCCTTTACAGTTTGATAGTACTCTACTGGACTCATCTTATTAACATAAGCAATGTCTTCCATAGACTCATCTGATGAAACGTATTCCAAAAAGTCATAATGGATAGTTAGAAACTCTTGATATGTAGATTCAAGCTGAGATCGCAGGCATTCCACTTGTGTAGAGTTGCTACTAGAGATTGCTGATTCTATGAGATTAGTTAGCATTGTTACCTTAGACCTCAGAGTAGTACGTTGCTTCTTGAGATTAACTATGTCCTGTCGGTCCATGTCAGCCTCAACAATATTGGTACTGTATCGGTTTGTGCTTTCAGTGTGTGGTTGCAAGATATGCTTTAACTACTAGCCAACTTGGCAACAGGTTTTCGAGTTTATTAACTGTCAAATCGTACCAATATTGATGCGTGGATAAAAATCTTAGCCATCACAATGCCGAAACCGATAGTTTATTCATACAAAGAGTGTAAATATGGCGGTTTGATCATGATACACTGACTCATGCAGTACAGTGAATGAACTAGCTCTGCCAGCTAATAGTAGCTTTGGTGAAAGCTTTTGAAGCTTGAAAGCTTTAATGATTGGCTGCCTGCCAATACATCTGGGTGGCATACCAATACAACAACTATGTTTTGAATGTATGTTTTATCAGGTTAACTATCAATACTACTGACATTATGGGGTATATATTTTATTAAACAAAATCTCGCTCATGTCTGTTAAACTATATTGTATTGTCATTTAGACTTCCACAATTCCTACAATGACAGACATTCACCAGTTTGTCACCAGGTATGGCAGTGAAATGGACCTGAGAGGTCTAAGTGAAACAGATATGGCTAACGTACTCGACTCAATTCGACAGTTCATCAGGTCAAAAGGTCAAGATAGGCAGCACCATCTTGCTGCTTTGACGGCTGTGAAAATTCTTAGTCGGGCTAGAGACCGGGTAGATGTAAGATTGAAGTTCTTTCTTTCTGTGTGCCATGAGACAAGACAAGTTAACTTGGTGTTGTGCTTCTTTTTATAATATTTTAGTTGGTGTGCCTTTATTTGTTGATAGTTATAATTAAGTCACATTTACATTTGTTTGATCTCGTAGCTTTTTTCTAGTTAGTTTTTTAAAAATGGAGTTATAAAGTGTTGATTTTATTTGTAGTTGTGGATGTCGGAAGAGATTTTTAATTGGTTGATTGTCAGCTCTCACCTCAGCAGATATAAGAAAGCTGGAGACAGTGTCACACTCCCTGACAGCATGGATATGGATACTGTAGTTGAAGCCGTCAAATGTATTTATAATCTCACATTTACTAACAGAAAAGTAAGTCTTCTGTTGACAGTTTGATCAAATACAAGCCGTTGCCTTGGTACACTCTTTTGCCAAATAAGTCTTTTTCTAACAGAATAACTGTAATGCACGTGAATTTATACTCAATTATACAGCCTACAGTGTTGCATATGTATATATATATATATATATATATATATATATATATATATATCTTTATGTTTGGCAGCTTTAAGTGTGACTTCATGATTCATGCTAACCGAGTCTCTATTAATTCTTACATTTAGTCAAGTTAATGTGACAAATAGTGATAATTTATGTTTATATACTGGACCCTGCATTTGAAGTTATTCACCCCTTGATTGTCTTCTTTTTAATGAATATATCGCAGAATAAAGTCAGAGTATGTTAACTTTATTAGGTGCAGCTGATGTGTGAGAAAGAGCAGTGTGTGTTGGAGCTACTAAACAGGTGCAAGACCTACTCCCACGGTTCTATTCCTCACTCTTTAAAGGTGTTTGTACAAATAGACTTCTTTGTGATAAAAGATAAGAAAACAACTGAGATATTCAGTGCTTTTAGTGGGGAGACAACTACCAATGGAAGGTCATGTTACATGGCTGGTGCCTAGCACAACAATAAGAGCACTTTTAATTTCTAATTTCACCATTTGCAATTTTTTGGTAATACCACGGATTACTCTAAAAATATCTCAACTTGTAAACATGAAATTTCCCTTTGGAACCTTTTGAGCCAGAAAACTGGACGCAATTCAAAGTTTTCATGGTGAGGTGATTCAAACCTGTTTTATTAAATCATATTTTGGTTGTGCCGTCTAATTGTTTGCCTGTAAAACAGTTGTTTCGAAAGTTTTAACTTGTGACCATTTTGTAATGTAAAATTTGACATCTGATTGGCTGCGGTGCATGCCTTTCGTGGAGATCATCTACTAGCATGTTGTAAAATAAACAGTCTACTTATTAGCTATTTTATCATTATACGCTCAGTCCAACAATGTAGTTATACTTTTTGTTTTGCTTTTACTCACTCTTATACTTGTAGCTGTTTGATCTGAAACTGATGTTTCTTATCACTGCTCTTGTCAGCTCGGCAGCATCTAGTGCTGCCAAGGACTGGTGTGGAGTATCTACATTAACACAGCTACTCCGAGATATCCTTCCAGCTAATCCACAGGTTGTTAACGCTATATTTATGAACTCTATTTTACTGGTAGATTGTACTTTGTTATCCTGAAATAATTTGTTTCAAGTTCCAACAAAATTTAATTTCAGTCCTTTATTGGGTTGCGGATAGACAGCAGATGTTTGTAGGCTGCTGTTCTGTACTGGTAAAGTCATGTAGAGGTAGCTTTAATGTGATTAGTCTATCCTGATCAGGAGGCAAGACAACTCCTCATAACCCAACCTAGTTGGAATCTGGTTTTATACCCACAAACCCTAGCAGCAGGTTTTCATCTGAGCAAGTCTCATGATAAAATAAAATGGAGATCTCGATACTGTTCTAATAAAAGCAAGTGTTAATAGACAATTTTGATTTTGATTACTCTAAATGTGCGAGTTGCGTGCACGCCTCAACATGTGACTTTACAACAACCGCTTTTAGCGTACACTTTTGTGTGCTGAGTTCAGCCTGAACTTATTCATCTATATCTCACTGACCAGCTTTTATACTTTAATTGAATTGATTCTTAAGTAAACTTTATTTTATTATTTACTAAACAATGTTTATGTTTAAATGATTCTTTATAATTTATTGATTGTGATTCTTTTAGAATCTGTTATCTGAAGAAAACTGCCAATTGGTGGTCGAAATTTTGCGAATTTTATACAACATCCTGGCTCAGTTTGACGACCACAATGACAACAATGGAGAGGAATATGCGCTGCTAGCTGAGGTTTCCAGACAGCTAGCTGGATGTCATTGTGAAACACAAGATAGGCACTTGGAGGTGACCAAGTAAGTGTGGAAATGCAGTAATACGTGCTTATAGTCTCACAGTCATGTGGGCTTATAGTCTCACAGTCACGTATGCTTATAGTCTCACAGTCATGTATGCTTATAGTCTCACAGTCATGTGTGCTTATAGTCTTACAGTCACGTATACTTATAGTCTCACAGTCATGTATACTTATAGTCTCACAGTCACATATGCCTACATTCATGCAGTCATGTATGCTGACATAATAAATGTACTCTTTTACAGACATTGCTGCAACTTATGGACTCTCCTGCCTTCTAAGTTGGCTCATATCTTGGTTCCTGCAGCAGACAATCTCAATGATATCTCCACTGTTCAGAGGTCATTCTTAGGTCACGATGTAACTGCAGTATTTGAGATATTGAGTTATCTGGAAATGCTACTGAAAGATGTTAGTGTGAGGGCACAGCAAGACCAGCTACTTCCTGTTCTGTTGCCATTGACAACGTTGTGCAAGTCTAACAGAATCATTAGAAAGTACTGCAGGTGGCAGGTTTGTCTTAGCATTGATCTAGTAGTTAGCTGGGGGCAGGTCATGGGTCCATTTTCGCAGATGATTAGTAATGGTGAAATATTGTAGACTGTAGAGGCTCTCGTAATTAAATTTGGTTTTCTGTCAGTATGTAATCTGGAAAATTGTGTAAACTTTATCTAGTCCACTGATCTGTTGATCTATAAGTGATTTATTTTAATTCTTTTGCTGTATGAAGGTTTTGCCGCCATTAAAAGACGAAGTGAAGCAACTCCCTGAAGAAGGAAATAGTCTGAGAAATAAATTCTGCAAATTATTGACGTCAACAGTGACGCAGGTAAAATTTTAGCACTGGTACAAAGGTGCTCTTACAGTTCGTCTGTCGAATTATGATATTAATAATACTCTGAAATATAATATTAATAATATTCTGAAATATAGCATTAATAATACTCTGAAATATAATATTAATAATATTCTGAAATATAATATTAATAATATTCTGAAATACAATATTAATAATACTCTGAAATATAATATTAATAATACTCTGAAATATAATAATAATAATATTCTGAAATATAATATTAATAATATTCTGAAATATAATATTAATAATACTCTGAAATATAATATTAATAATACTCTGAAATATAATATTAATAATACTCTGAAATATAATATTAATAATACTCTGAAATATAATATTAATACTCTAAAATATTATATAACACATATTTCAGGTCAAACACGTTGCTGCTGACTTTCTATATGTTCTCTGCAAAGAAAACGTCTCTCGTTTAATAAAATACACGTAAGTGAAGTGTTGTTTGTCCTTCACATTAACTCTAAAACTCATTTTAGAATATACATTATTAGTCTAGAAGTAACCTCCCAAAAAGTGCTCAAAAAATTGGCTTATTACACTTTATTAGGTGGCCACTCAAAAAAAGTTGTTTCTAGATCAAAATTTTGTGCTGATTCTGAATCTATAAACTCTAGAATTCTATCTCTACCCAAACTCAAGATATTGCAAAAAACAAATCGGCATTTGTGAATTGTGCAAAATAGTATCCAATTTCATCAAGCTATCTTGAAGAAAAAATATTTGTTGAAATACCAAAAATAATTGCCTCTTAGCCTAGGGCCACACGGTGCGTATTTTCGCATGCGAAAATTGAAATCACAAGTAGCAAAGGTGTCCACTGTGCGCGTTGAGAAAACCTCCGCACTTGTCGCTCTGCATTTTCAACGCAAGTGCGAATCGTCTCTGTCGTCGTCACCTAATTGGCTGGTAGCTATTCAGCGAGCCCAATTTCTTTATTTAGTGCTATATTCCAGTAAATTGCGTTTTATTGAAAGCGAGTGCGATTTAAAAATGAAAGCTTTATTTATCACGCATCACTGACGCTACAGTGGACACCTTTGCTACTCGCGATTTTAATGTTCGCATGCGAAAATACGCACAGTATGGCCCTAGGCTTACTTAGAATTCTATGCTGATACTGAATTTAAAGGCTGCAAGAGGCTATCTCAAATTATAACCACGTTGTTTATATAAACATAATATATAGCCTAGTCTAGAAGTAACCTCCCAAAAAGTGCTCAAAAAATTGGCTTATTACACTTTACTAAATAGCCACTCAAAAAAAGTTGTTTTTAGATCAGAATTTTGTGCTGATTCTGAATCCACAAACCTTAGAACTCTATCTCTACCCAAACTCAAGTTATTGCAAAAAACAAATCGACATTTTAGATGGGTGATAAAAAGAAATGTGGATTGTGCAAAATAGTATCCAGTTTTATCAAGCTATCTTTAAGAAAAAATATTTGCTGAAATACCAAAAATAATTGCCTCTTACTTAGAATTCTATGCTGATATTGAATTTATAAAGGCTGCAAGACGCTATCTCAAATTAAAACCAAGTTGTTTATATAAACATATGTGTTTGTTATGAATCGACATATATTGCATGAGGCATAAGCATGCAGAATAATCATGTATGACCAAGCTATTTATACAAAAATAAAAACAAAGTCATGCTGATGTGTGAAAAAACTATACTTATAAAATTATAGTACAAAATAAATGTTGAAATGAATAAATATATTGAAATCTTTTGAGCTCAGCCCAAGTGAACCATTTGCTATATATAGTCTGTGGGTAGCCGTTAAACGTCTGCAAAAATCAACAAGATTTTGTAAAATTATTTAGAGGAACAGAAGCATGAGAGATTATCAAAATCAAATTGGTTGCAGCAAAATATATAACAAATGTCTAAAAATAGTGCTTTATTATGAAAAAGTATTCTCGTCACCATTGTCACTGCCATCAGTCTCATCAGCTTCTTCCCCAATATAGAGCTTCTTCTCAGACAATCTTTACATTGACAAACATCAGTGTATGCACTGCATTTAAGATTTCTGACATCCACATCTTGATATGTTGCAGCTGGTCTTACAGGAGCAGTTTAAACTTTGCAATATACATGTTCAGGTACGGAAGCTTGAATAATCCACTTTATATTTATGTTGCCATGATTCTCAACAATATTTTCATAATGTTCTGGGGGTAGTGCATCAATATAGGCTGTTGTCACCCTTCTCCAAATGGCTGCCTGATAATTTGCTCTTTTTACATGCAAATTTAATTCATCTTTTGTTGGAGGCAAACTCTATTAAGTTATTTTAGACGGTGAACGAAATACAGTGTATCAGACATTATCTATATATGGATTTCCTGCTCCATAAAGCTTATAAACAAATTGTTCTACTTCAGCCGCTGTAATGGCTTACAGCTTAAAATACTTCCCATGCAAGGTGTTCAAAGTTTCCCATACATTATGAATATTTTCTCAAAAAAGAGTAGGCTGTGCGCTATCCTTTTCCATAAAAAGCACTATAGTCGAATAAAAACCTGTTAAAGCATGAAATCTAGTAAGTGCTGCTCACAACTGCGGTCTGGATTTATTTGCTGCAATGTTGACATCCAAATACTTAATATGATTATGGTTTCCTCCCAGCGAGACACTGTTTTTATTTTGTTACCATATATTATATTAATATTACCTATATAACTGATGAATTGATTGCTAATATGCTAATAGCTATATGTAGCTAATACATATACTAATATACTAATACTAATACTAATATAGTAATACAATTAATAATAGACACTATCTTTAATGGATACTTATTAGCAAAGTATATTTTCAAACAACAGGCAAGATGTATAAAATAATATACAAAATTAATAAGTTAATGCAAATCAAAAGAATTTATTTATGTGCTAAATAACAAGCAATTGATCCAAGTTTATTTAAATATACATATATTTCAATAATATTAAAATAAGTTGCACATGAAAATACATTTTACCAAAATAAATAACTAGCGTCTAAGTAGGAAATTTAGTTTAGCCTCTATCTGGCATGACACCATGATTACCACACCAGTGAAAAAAAATAATTGGTAAGAAGGTAATGTTTTGCAAATAGCGAGGCTTAGGATGAAAGATTGAGATTTGATTATTACACGTGAGATTATGATGTTCATATGATATTTTGCATGTAACAAAGTTTGTGTATCTGCTTTCTCATGATCTAATTGTAAGCATTTGAGTTGTGCTTTCTTAGGAATTCCACCATGTTTGGTAAAATTGTAGCGAACGAAATGTTTTTTGGTATGCATCAACTATAATAACAATATTGTTCTCTAAAATATTTTTACTCCATGTTTCACATAAAAATGCACCAGTCTCAAACTCAGCTTATTTTATTTGCTGATAAGAAATTATTATTTTTGTAACAAATGGCACACATGAAAAAAGTACATGCCTATGATCTTTGAATGAGGCAGCCCAAGATCATTTTTCTAATGGGTGGTCTAAATATAACCATATATATTAAACATTATAGGAAGGCTTTAGGGTATTTCTTCTGTAACTATAACTGAGATAAATTGGCTCTATAGTCATTATATCAAGATAGTATAAAAATATGCATTTTAACCAATAGCATTGTTTTAAAAACCAAATTGCTTATGTATATATATATAGTTCAGCCTAAATTTATTGGCAAAGCTCAATTGTACACATTTAAAATATGTGACCTGGCACCACAAAACAAGGGATGTATTTAAAATGTTGGAAACCTAGTTATTACTATGGAGTGATAGAGCAGACTTTTTCAAACATTTTGCACTTTATTTGAAGTCTCTAGCATAAATAGAACTCGAGATATCAGTATTTAAAAACTTGAACGTTTTTAGAATTTCTAAATTACTGTTTCGAGAAAATCGCGTTTAAAGTTGGCAACTCTAGAATAAGTTGAGAATTATTTGTTTACAATTTACAAGCCTTAGCAACGGGTCTTTGTATAATAGGAATAGTGACAAATTTGGTATCAAAATAATTGTGAAAGTTTGGGCTTTCTGTTAAACTAAATTTCATGCTGCCTCAACAAAAAATTAGGTCAAATATGGCCGCCAAACTTTTTGTCTAATTTATTTATCAATTTGCTTTTTACTTTGTTTAATGGTTGAAAGGTTTAACAATTCCAGCAAAGAAGAGGATGTTTCAGCAAGTTTGTGTGTTGAGATATTTAAATTAGGCATCCAAGTCAGCAGAAGTCATATAAAACAAATGGCAGATGCTTCCTCTTATACATTGAATATCTTTCTTTCCTCTAATATATTGTGTAATATATCAAACTGCAGCTATTGAGCTGTGCTGTTTCATAATTATTGCTAAATGAGTAGAACACTTATGAGAAAATTATTTGAATATTATGAGATTATGCGAGGTTCATTCATAAATATCTTTATAATCTCTAACGGCAACTAAATTTAGCAATTGATTTGGCCGAAATGTTGAAAATATAAACATAAAATCAGCTATTAGAACTTTTGAGTTTTATTAGGCATTAATATTCACATTTAAAACATCAAATACATTATTTTAAAAAACCAATTAAATGCAGTAAAAAATCCAGCCTGGATACAACCATTATGCTTGAATTAACTCTTATCAAGAAAAGAAAATTAGATAGCTTCTACGGTTTTTGCAAAGAAGGCACTTTTCATCTTTCTACTTTCTTGGTCTTCATAATATGAGTTTACGGAGTATGGACACATAACATCATGTATGTGGCAAAAGCTTCATCACTATCATCAGCTGATTTTCTAGCAATTAGAGATGCTGCTACTTGACCTCCATCCTGCCAATCTACCCACTTATTGTCTATTCCAGAGCTGAAAGTACAATGTTGACTTTTTTTAAATAACAAAAGGAAACGTTAGCTTGATTAGAAATGATACCCAGTTATATTACATAAATTTAGTTGGCTAAACACTCTTGTGGTACTATTATGGCAGCAGTTAATTGTGATCCTGCATTTCATCAACGTTTAAATTTATTGAATTAAACAGAACAATTTGAATTAAAAAAATGCTTGATAATTTTCAAGCACATCATTAAAAGACTGCAAACCTTTTTATGAATGAAATAAGCAAAAGCCAGAACCTTGCAAGCCAAAATTCGGAGTGTCTACATTAGAAGTATTAGATTGATAGGTAGCAGAGTTGTGTAGGTATAAGTCTTCACTCTAATGCCCTCACAAGTGCACTTTCTAAAATGTACAGAATATAGGATTATTCTATATTAACATAGTATTATCAGTAAAATTACACATTATGCACTTGAATATCTAGCATCTCTGCAATTGGCAATTTTGAAGCAATGTCTTTAGATAACTATTAACCACTCAGGCATTTAATTGAGTAAAAAAGCTAGCTAAGTGCAATTGAATCTATTAAAGACATTTACTATAAAATCAATTTGAATTCAATAAATTACTTTAAAATATGAATAAATTTTTGCTCATCTTATAATAAAATTAAAAAGTTTAGACTATTTATGCATTCAGTTAGTGTTACTACTCACTAAATAGGACTAAAAGTAACTTACTGAAAAACTAAGTCAGTCAACTATAGAATCATCATGAACTCGCATTAATATTTCATCATTATACTCATTTACATTTAGTCACATTTATCATTTCAATTTGGTTATAGGTGATGCTTTTATCAATATAAATATGATTATCAATTGAGTTTTGATAGTAACACTAACTGTAAGCCTGCATAATGTGATAAAGATTTTATCATTATATTTTAAATCAAACTTTGAGCTAATTTAAAAATCACAAAAGGAACCGGTAGTTTGACTAGTACTAGTAGGCCTAATGTTAATACTAATAGTAATAGTAATCAGTAACTGTATTGACAAAATCTAAGACAGAGGCTAAAAGTTACTAAGACTAAGAGTAAGAGTAAGTCTAATGTAAATTGAAATATTAACTATAGAATAAATCAATAAATATAATACTATCAGTATGAGTATCAAGTTTTAAGAGCAAAGGCGAAACTCAGAGTCAGACTCAAATACTAATACAGTAATACTAATAAGTAATAAGTAATAGTAAGAGTGAATTTATAATTATTAATTATTTATACTTATACTATAAGTATAAGTAATTAATAATTATAAATTCACTCTTACTATTACTTATTACTTATTAGTATTACATTTACTGTATTAGTATTTGAGTCTGACTCTGAGTTTCGCCTTTGCTCTTAAAACTTGATACTCATACTGATAGTATTATATCATTCATGATTTACTGATACTGGTATTTGGTAGTAAAACCAAATGTAACTCATTAATATTAATAGTATAACTATAACTTATAGTTATAGTTATACTATTATTATTAATGAGTTACATTTGGTTTTAATACCAAATACCAGTAAATCATGAATGATAATCATTATGATTATCATCATGAGTAACCGTACCTCAAACTGTGAGTCATAGTGAGAGTCATTTAAATAGTTACTAGTTGAGTAGTAGTACTAGTAGTAGTATAGAATAGAATAGACTAAGACATACTCATACTGATACTCCTACGGCTACTCCTAGTGATACTGATAGTATAAATATTAATAAATTGATAACTACAAATAATCTTGGCAACAATTCTAAGTTAGTAGCGTAAATGATTGTTTTGAGTATAATTACCTGTATTGTTGCGGTTTTCAAGCTTGAACGCTAAAGATAAAGATTAAGTTCAGCATTTATCACCAAAGGGCAAAACAGCTCAGTAACTTAAAAGCTAACTTTGGATGGAACGCGATGAAAAACTAAACTTAGCCTTCGATTTTTAATATGATGTTTCTGACAGTACGAAGAAAGAAGTGGAACCTAAATTTATTTGATAAAAAATAAATTTGCAAGATCTCACGCTATGAAAATGACTAAAATTGTTCTCTTTCTTTAATTGATAACTTCGCAATTTTTTCATCATTTAGAAAATTGAAAGCCTTAGTTACCAACTTTAAATGCAATTTTAGAGCTGAAGGAATCATTAAATGCTTACGAAAGTATGATTTTTGAAATCCTTGGATCTTTTTGCATTAGAAAAGTCTAAAATCTAAAAATTGGAAATTAATTTCAAATTTAAGTATTTCCAAATTAAACCTTCATTTACTACACTTAATAAACGCCGCCACATCCCCGGTTTTGTCGCGACTGGTCACATATTATCTTCCGGAGTCCAGATCAACCAGCTCATGCTTCTCATTACTTTTTTGTAAAAGTAGTTATTATATAATAAAAATGGTGAAGAAAATCATTATCAGACACATATTTACTTATAGTTCGCCTTTTTTATAGCTGATCAATAATAATGTTTGCCTTATAACTAATAAACCCATTCCTTTGCTTGTTTTCGTCCAAATAATGCACTTTTTCAGATTTTTTCACAAGAAAATCACTAGAAATAAACTCAGAGAAGTGAAAAACACATCTATGATTATCTGAAAAGTTTTTGCTTGTATATATAATAAACTAGCTTCAATAATTTCAAGATAATATTTAATGGATTTGGACAAAGTTGTGGGGAAACAACTCCTGTAACATTTAAAAGAGTTTTTGTGACTAACCGGGTGAACAGAAAAATTTAGAGTTTTTATAAAAGAAAAGTAAAAAAATTATCAATAATTATTAGCAAATTTATTTTGCTTATATAAAATAAATTAGCTTGAATAATTCTAAAATATTTAGCCGATTCACAAAAACGTTAAGAGAAAACAACTCCTGAATAATTTTAAAAGTTTGAAGCGCTTTTGTGGCTAACTGGGTGCACACAACAGTCTAGAGTTTTCACAGATTAATTAGGACTCTTCAAACTTTCTATTTCTAAAAGAATTGGGTGGCCACCCCTCGAAGTGTAATGAGTGAAAGATAATTGGAGGTTACTTCTAGACTATATGTCTTGTTTTGGTTTTCATGTTTTTAAAGCACATGTTTCAACAATGTGTTGTTTTTACACAATGTGTGAAAGAAATAATTAAACACACTAACACTATAAATTATAAAGTCTTGGTTTAGATCAGCTGGTTGATGCATTACTTGTTTCTCTCGCCACAACTGTTCGTAGTGTATTACTCCATGTTTAGTCAACAGTCTTAGAGCTACACTGTAAATATATTCTCTTTTAGTGGTTTTGGTAATGCAGCTGGCTTATTGGCTCAATACGGTCTTATGTCAGGTCAAAGTTCAACTTCCGCAGCATATTCTGATGACTCAGACAGTGATACTGAGGAATATCGAGACTTAGAAAGTCAGGTTAATCACGTCACAGGTATATGTTTCACCCTTCAAGGTCGTTAGGGATCTGTTACTTCTATTGTTCAATTCTGTAGTGCAGGATTTCTACATTTATCCTGTTTTCAACAGTTATATGTAGGAACTTTAACAATTGTTTGTATAGACTTCATTAGTTATATGTATAAACTTCATTTTTGCAATGTATTTCAACCCAATGGGTTTTTGTCCAGTAATTCTCTGAAATATGATATATAAATTTAAGGCAATTTTAATTTAATTTTATAAATAAAATGATGAAATAAAGTGCTAAGTAATGAAACTGAAATCACTATAAATGGTTAACAATGCACGGAAATAAAAATTACAACTTAAATTTAGTAAAATAATTATTGTATTGTGATTCTGTATCGCCTTGCCCACTCTAAGTACCATATCTGTGTTCTATTTTTAGCGAGAGTTAATATGATTGTATATCTACTTGCCTAGCTCAATGTAACTGTTTGCCTATTGGTCATAAGAATGAAGAACTACACAACTCTGCTGTATTGTATCTTGCAGGTCGGTGCGAGCCGGCGCGACCCAACCCCATGGAGGGAATGTCAGATGAACAGAAAGAGTATGAGGCTATGCAGCTTCTAAATGCAATGGATAAATTGCAGAGACTGGGAGTTGTCCAACCATCTACCATAGGACCAGATGGAAAACCAGTGCCAGTAGAGCATGTATTGCAGTTGGCTCCTGATATAGACAATACAGAAAACAATGAAGACTGAAAATCTAACGGATGTTTTTAGTCATTTATTTTCAAATAGACATAAAGAACTGATCACTAGTGCAGTCTTGGTCTCGGTGTACATAACAGTTTGTATAAAACCGTCTGCAACCCATTTCTACCATTCTGTCTATTTCTATGTTAGTTTCTTTTCAGGTTATGAACTGAGTTAAGGTTCAGGCATGAGTTTTTTCGATGTATTGAAATGTTGCACTATATCTTTTTGTAGTTCTATAGCTGACTCTACAAGATCCGTGTCATCGCGCATTCAGTAGTTTATATGTGTTGTTTTTGCGAGACAATGGTCTCTTGTAGGTACAATTTATTTTTAAGAGTATTTGTTTGGTGAGTAGAGAGGAGACAATTTCTAATAGATTTGCCCACCAGTTTAAAAAAGGCGGAGTTAGCTTCAGTCATACTAGCTATTACCAACTGTCAGTTTATTTTTACTGTATAAATTTTAGAAAAACAACTTTTTGTCGTAAATATCTCGATATTTATTTATTGTTTTATATAATATCTATGTGAGAAAGCTGATTGGTAAATTATAATTATGTTATTGAAATTAAACATATAATTTGAGTCATGTTTACAGTATAAATGCAGTCACTTGCTTTATGAGGTGTGTAATAACATGTATCTCGCCACTATGTGTGTGTACGTGTGTGTGTGTTGCATGATGTCAACAATGACAAACTTTTAACAAAACGTTGTGTCTTGCAATCAGTTCAACAATCAAAATAACTAAAAGTTCACTCTGTATCTGTTTCTTGGCAAAGCAAGCTGATTATTCTGCTCTCTCTGTTCTCAGATATAATATTGCGACTGATATTCTTACAATGTATTCTAGAAAGCATTCATTTTATGATAACAATTTTCTCTTTACTGGTGTTGATGAAAATGTCTCTACAGCCTACACTCTTAATGGGTAAGTTTATTTGCCTTCTCTTTTAAAAAATGAAGAAGGAAGTAGCTTACTAATATTATGTTGTTGTCCATGATTGATTATATTAATCTTGGATAAACATTTATTTGTAGAAGATAAAGTATGCAGTAATTTGTAATAGACTGAAGCATTTTATTACATATTAATGTTTATAATATTATACTTAAAAAGCTACTAGTAGGTACTTCACGCTATTCATGATGGATGACGCAAAGCATTGGACATCACATTAGAAAACATACAGCAGGGAATACAATTCCAAAGTATACTTGTTACATGTATACATATTTTGAATTATATCAATGATTATAGCATAGCTTTGTGATGCAGTTTATGTAAATTGTAAATGTAAGTCATACATTACAAATATGTGTACGCTAGTCAATGTAACAATATATAAAACATATTTTAGAAATCCAGATGAAGTTATAGAGATGAAAACATTCATTAAAAAAGTAAAGAGTGCTATTGGTAGAGATGGGTTAGATGATGGAGTATGTGTGTTTGAGAAAGTGATAGACCATAAAATAACGTTGGAAGATATTGAAGAGGAACATGATGATGAAGTTGTCTCCCCATTTAGTATCAAGAAGACAACTTTCAAATATACATTCTACAATGTACTTCATAGCATTAGAAAGAAAATTAGGAATAGTAGTGACAGTGACACTAAAGCTATATCCTACAGACAAAACAAAATCGGTTACTTCACAGTTAAACTGAATAGAAAATGGCTAAAGGCTGTTAAATCTTGTTTTCTAACAAAAAGTGGTCGGCATTCTTTATGCTGAAACACCAACTATCAACTTATGTTCATATGAATGTATATAGTATACCTATAGTTGTTTATTATTGTAAATACACACATGTATACAATATGTACCTATATATGTTTTTATTGCCATACAATATGTATACGTGTATTCAGTGCCTTCTGATCTACTGGGCGGAGACTCATTCAGTTCTTATAATCCTACATGTACATTATAAAAAGTATATTATTGAAATAAACCGTTATTTTGTTGAAAAATATACTAATTAAAATGGTATTGTGGTATGATTCATAAAACATTTAGTGTAGAGCTCTCCGTTGGTTATTAAGCTTTTCCAATGGCAAGTAAAAACACTGCGATTATCAGTGAGGTGTTGGAGTCACTTTTATAACAGAGCATTTAGTAGGCTCCACAAAAGGTTGTGCAAAAATAAATAACTGAGAACAGAGAGTAAGAAAAGTGTATACAGAGCTGTAATATTAACTACCTTGCTATATGAATGTGAATCGTGGATTGGATTACATCAAATTAAATGTTAGAGCATGTTCAATTAAACAAGTTTTGTTTTAAATGTAATAAAATAAGAACCAATATTAAATTGTAGCTAAAGTTATAAAAATACAGCTTCGCACAGTTGATAACTGAATTATTGTACTTCAATGACAATATTCCTTTCTAAGTTATTTAAATAATATTTAGTAATAGTTATAGCTCCTGAAACTGTAGACAGGATTCTAACTAAGTTTTTCCTCTTTCTTCCTCCTGCTTCAAAGTTTATGCAATCATGTTTTAAAATTTTAAATTTAAGGTTACAAACAATATCTACCCAGTTTTTGCATCAAATAACAATATTTGTATAATGTAAGGTGTTCAGAAAACAGTCTTCACTATAGTGCAAAGTAAAAATAATACATAAAACCTTCAAAACGCAATTAAGCCAGGCAAGTTTAAATTTAAATAGGTTTCTAAAACTTATTTATGCACAGTATATAGCAAGAAAAGAAAATATTGGAATTTTATTCCAATTTAAATGTTCCATTCTTTATTACTAGATAGATTGCATATTCATGCTAGCTTGCTCTTACATGAGAGGTTATACTCTCAAACTTTCTAATTTCATTTTGTTATATCAAACTAGTGCAGCATACAGTTATAATAAGAATATCTCAAAACATAAATTATATAATGTGCGTGCAAATCAAGGGTGTGGCATTATACAGAAATTTATTTTTTTAAAAAGGAAAATAGTTTGAATGAAGCATCTTATATAAGCATGAAATAATACCATTAAGACACAAAACACTATTAATATGGCATTTCAAGTTTAACATTTACAAGGTAACAAAAAATAATCTTTTTTAACGCCACATGTATGCATGTAACACTGTTGAGTTGGACATGTAAAATTTATGTAATGTTGAGAAATTGACTGTTTACACAATCGCTAAATACTATTGTTAGTAAACTTTTGTTAAATGAGAAAACTTTACAACGAGTTCCCTATTAATAAAACAAACAATATGAAGTGGCAGCTAAACCTCAAGTTGCTGCCAGAGCTTCCAGCTACAGTCGGCTGACTCAATTGACTTTCAACTACAAAGAGAAATAGAAAACGTTGCTTATGTGGAATTTAAATTAAAGATAAAAAATAACAGTTCTCAAATGGGTATTTTGGTGGTGCATTTTAGGGTATTTTAAAAACTCTATAACATGTTGTTACAATGCAGGTGTTAGTTAAAGTATAACAGCTGCTTTAGGAATTTTGCTTAGCCAATTAAAACAATCAGTAAATAATTGAAATTGTATGCAGCTGATTTATAAGAATTCTCTAAAGTTATTAGAAATTTATAATTTATAATTACTATTAAATAAAAATTTGGTGTTACAGTGATGCATATTTGACATTTAAACATGAACACTAAATGCCACTGGCATTACGAGTCTTGCAGCATATCATAAATATTTCAATATGGAATACCGTTTATAGGTTAATAGATTTAAAATACAAATTCCAAGTAGCTCAGCAAGTACTACATTATTACATACCTAAACTCATAAACTTGTACTCAGCTCTGAATCCTCTCCCAGAACCTGTCATTCCAGATTTGAAAGTTATCATGAAGAAGTCCTTGTCAGATTCTATCACTTTGCTAGTGATGTGAGTGGTGGATGCAGAGTGGTCATTAATGCAGTAGCTAAGCAGATAAACATGTGTCCCATTAAAATACAAGTTGTTACCAACAACTTTGTTAAAACTCTGTTAGAAAACTGGTATAGTAAATTTTATTACAATTAGAATTTATAATTCTTGCTGATTATGCATCAAAAACTTAAATTAACAAATCGCTGAAAGCTAAAATAAAACTGCCTCCAACAAAATTTTCTTACTATATTATTAAAGATGGAAATCTAGATATTATTTTAATGGTTTTTAAGATTCTCATTATTATTATAACAATTTCTGCGATGCCCAACTGAACAATTTTAAGGGCAGATAATTTCCTATTTGGCTGCAACCTACAATCTAATATAACAAGCACTATAAAAGAAGCAGTGATACAATCGTCTAGTACCTACTAATGAGACACAATTGAGATATCAGTCTGGAAAACACTTACATGTCCATCATCTTGTCCTCGGTATCTCTATAGTTGGACAGTCTTACATAATCACTATCTCTTTCTTCATTACATCTACAAAAATGTATGCATATACTCTTTTAAAAGAAGTTAAAATATAATGGGCAAGATATTCTTCATAGTAAGCATCAGATATTATGATCAACTAGAAACTCCAGAAACATTATGTTCCCAGCTTGTAAGTCTTTGAACTCACGCAAGTTTATAGTCACCATCCCTGTGAGAAACCCCTGATGGAAAGGCCGTTCTTGTTAAAGTGGGCTGAGGGCTTATTTAAATGAGGCACAGGAGCAATTGTGACTGGATGCTTTTCCTAACATCACCAATGGCCTTTGTCAGGGCTCGAACTCATGACCTCGTGTTTACTAGGCTAACGCTCTAACCCCTAGACCACGGCTGCTCCCTAACTTGTAAATCTCTGAAATGAGGTAGTAATAAATAGTTGTACTAAAAATAGCTCTTCAACCGAACAACCTGCAGCTGAACTGAGATGCATGCTTGGAAAACCAGTGATGCCACGATACTATCATGAAACATTGTGTTATGTTATGCTCTCTGTTATACACTTGTGTTGTTGATTGTTTTCTCTCACCTACATTTAGCTGTCATATATTAGACTAGCCTTGGTTCAAACAAAATTTCCTATTGGTTACTTACAATGGTGGATAGCCAATGACATCAAAGTCTGTGAACTTGATTGAAACTCTACTACCATCTCCATCAAACAAATATTGACACAAGGTACCTTTAGGGTAGATCCCAGGATAGTTTGGGGAAGTGATCTCACCTTCCACATTGACTGATTTTTTGTACCAAAATGTACAGGCTACAATCAAAGATTTTTATTTAAATTTACCTTATATCATCCACTTTCTATGCGATTTATTATTGTAATCATAATTATATAAAATATAAAATAGCAATTTGAGATTAATTGAAATTAAAAAATACTCATAACCCAAACTAACTTTAAAAATCGTGAAATGCTGCTGTATAAGTTTGTCATGTTAGGCTGTGAGTTTCCAAAACAAAATATATTATATGGGATATAAGGCAAAGCTGCCTATGGAAGACTATGGCCTGGCAGATTACAAACCCATGTGTCTTATCAAAGAACCAACTGGCATTTCAGAACAGGGGTTTATTAATATGCAGCTGCACTTCATGTACAATGATGTGTATCATCATGTTACTGCCCAACACCAAGTCAACCGATGAACTGCGTCAGTCAGTAAACAAACTACTTGAAACTTTATGTATTAAGGCCAAAGCACACTACTTGAACATCTAACTTGAGCATTGCACCATGCTCAAACTTTCCATGATAAGAGTGAAGTGTATAAGGCTATAAGCTGCCGTGAGTTTCAGTCATGTGATTAAGTCTCATTCACCGGCTTTCCATGTACCGATCTCAGATCGATCTCAGGGAGATCGATCCATGGAAAGACGTCAAAGATCGATCTCAGTCGTTCTAAGCTGGTCGGTCTGTAGAGCTCGAACTCAGATCGATCTCAAGGTAATAAGACCATGGAAAGACGAAAGATCGAACCGAGAAGTAGAAAAATGACTGCTCGCTAAAATTTCGTCTGCTAATAAAAATGATAACTTATTGTTAATTACTAAGCAAAGTACTTAATAATTAAGATAGCCACCTTTTCAAGTGGCAAAATTTTGACTTTCAGTAAAATGATTAAGAAAACTTGATTATGTAAAATTATAGACGGTAGAAGATACAAAAAGTGAGAGCATTTAAATTGAATTTAAACGACTAGTATAACGCACTGTCATTAGTTATTTGCTGCGTAATTTTAAGCCTAAAAGTCCCATAAGTTTATGAATAAGCTGCACAACAGCTATCAATTTTATATAAGCTGTCAAGCTAAAATATTAAAATCAATTATCTTAAATTGGCCAAATTACTTCATATTAAAAGCTTTACTGCGTAGAGTTTATAGCTGACGTTAAATTTTAGACTATGAAAATTTTGTTTTTCACCAGCAGTAACTTTTATCACTCAGGTGGGTGAAAAAATTATACTATTAAAGTAGTCTTCACCTAAGAGGAGGCAACTCCGAGAGATCGATCTGACACTCTCATGGAAAAACGATCGATCTGAGCACATTACTCAGATCGATCTCAGCGAGATCGATCTGAGATCGGTACATGGAAAGCCCGTGATTGTATTCAAGTGTGGTGTGCTTTGACCTTTAACCTCAACTCACGTGTGTATGGCACAACTTCATCAGCTTTTATTCCGAAATCTAAAATTTGAAAAATGGAACATACATTTTCTGGCCATGATATAAAGTGCTATGTTGATGAAATAACAGAGCAGATAAACTATTTTGAGTTGTTGTAGATAATGAAAAACTACCTGTTACAAACTTGTACTGAAACTTGAATCCTCTAGCTTGAGAGTTTTTAGTCATAGCCTCAAATCTGAGCTGCAGAAAGGGGCCGTTACTCATAATAGCTGGTGGCAATGTGGTACCGCAGAGAACCATCAACGTTTCTGGATAGGAATTGTCTACTTGTATACTGACTGTCACTTTGTCTGAGAGGTCACATGACCTGAGTATATAGACAGATAGTAAATAAGTCAATGATAAATAGGTCAATGATAAATAGGTCAGTAATATAAGATAAATCAAGTCAAAAATGTAATTTAACAGGCACGTAAAAGCTCCCTCAAACAAGCATTCCTGTAAGTTTACAGTGACTAAAAGCCAATTGAATTTATTAACCAACCTGAAAACAGTGCTGTCAGCTCCACCACTGTTTAGATCAAAGTCTATAAATTTAATTGCAACTCTTTCATTGGCTGCGGCATAGAACTTGTAGGTACAGAGTGAGGCTGGAGTATATGGACTAGGGTAAAGTTCAGATGTCATGCTGCCTTGTTTTATGTATTTTGATTTTATTTCACGATCACACTTGTATCTGGGTTGTAAAACTGAAATAATTCATCAAAATGTAACAAAGAAGTTTATTTCCAGATGTGAACACATTCTAAACAGTCATTCGACATGCAAACAGCAGTGGCCAGTTTCCTACACACTTTTATGAATTGGCAAGCTGCAATAGCAAGTTTGTTAAAGTATTTTTAGTATTTTTCAAATAATTAAAACTAAATAAATGCAGTTGAAGCGAAAATATCTGTAATGGCATTCATCTAACTGTGTAAAGCACAACTTTATGTGTTTGAGACAAAAAATTAGCAGTGAGTTTATTCTGTAACAGATATTAGTGACTTTTCTAGCCGTTGCAGCTTACAAAGCAAACATAGCTGTTAGTAAGTTTTCAAGAAAGGGACACTTTAGAGCCTTCGCTTATGAGGTTCATCAAGCAGAGTAAGGAATAGAATATTGCTTAGGAATTTATTACATTACTATGGGTAAAGTAATTTTATTAAATTCCTGAGAATGTCAAACATGTATTGTAAACAATATACCATCTGATAAATGTATGGTTCTATCTACAGGATATGAATTAATATAAAACAATATACCATCTGATAAATGTATGGTTCTATTTACCTGGTTTGATGAATGAAAAGAGAGCAGCAAAACCCTGCATACTCAGCTGATCGTTGGAAGTAAAAACAACTTTAATCTTTGTTCCTGTGGAAAAGATCTCCTCATATACGTGATAGCCACAGAATTGACCAATTACAGGAGAGTCATTACTGTCCCCATCGTACACACTGATGATGTCATAGCTACTGTCCGCGGAATTGCATTTCCTGTTAAAAACAACTTTGTGATACATAAATATACAAAGTGATTCAAGCATGTAACATGAGAAAACATTGTGAGTTGGATACAGAATGTAGTGCATATTTTAAATACAAAAACTAGCTGAGTAAATAGTATAGAGAATAAGATATGCAGCCTACATTTACTAATATAAGAAAATACCATTTAGCTCTTATTCATATATATACTTTATTTTCGAAATAAACTAAATTTATGAGTCAGCAACTAAAATAACAGTATTGAGCAGCTGCAGACGACTAGCTATGACTCATAGTACAGCGTAGTGTAGCACTAGCAGGTTGAGCTTTTGCTAATATAGATACACAGATATATACTTCTACCAAAGTGAATTTTGTTAACCTCTTAACAAAATTTCTTCACTCACATGGAAGCAATCACTGCTAGCTGTGAAAGAGCAGCTGTTTTAATTGTCCGGGGAAAGGATGTGAAATTATTCTATAAATTTTATTCTATATAGAAAAGCTTTTACATATTATATATTCATTCAGTTCCATGGACTGTCTAAAATTTAAGCTATCTAGTGATTACCAAGTTGTACTCATTATACTTGACACTACTTCTGCTATATGTTATGTGCTATACACTATACACTACATAATATATGCTATATGTTTTATGCTATATGCTTTATGCTATATGCTAAATACTATACTACACTATGTGATATATGCTATATGTTATGTGCTATATGCTATACACTATATACTATATGTTACATACTATATGCTACATACTATATACTATATTCTATACACTATATTATACTATATGCTATATGCTACATACTATATACTATATGCTATATTATACTATATACTATACATACTATGTACTATAATATACCATATACTATATACTATATACTATATACTATATACTAATATATATTCTATACTATATACCATATACTATATCTTATATAGTATATAGTATATACTATATACTCTATACTATATACTATATATAGTATATATAGTATATACTATATCTTATATAGTATATAGTATATAGTATATACTATATACTCTATACTATATACTATATATAGTATATATAGTATATACTATATCTTATATACTATATACTATATATGTGTACTGTGAACAAGTAATTTGACACAGTCATAGCTGCTGGAAAGGGACAGAAATGGTGACACATGCCGGATACAGTCCTCAGTAACAACTCAGTTACTCCGAATGTGCTGAAAGGATGTGATTATAGGAAGTTAACATGTAGCTGCAGGAAACAAGCAGGGAATACAATAACAAGAGCCTACCTCATTGGATGATTATGGTTTTGTATTAGATTATCATTGGTGTAACTGTAAAGTTAGAAATATGGGTAATCATATCAAATATACTGAGGGCATGACATACGTGATGCAATTAGGGTAAGATATAGAAGCTTAGCGATAACAGAAATAATGCTGATGAGATTTCTTTGTAGAATTTGTGGTAAACTTAAACCCATACTTCAAATCTTTCAGAATATCTGCTACAATCTACAGCATGTTGTAAAAATGGCTAAATAAACCCAAATCCAAAAGGTCTCTTTTCCACCAGCACTGCATAGCTTCAAATTGTGCTGTTTGAAGTAGCAATCCAAATTTATTATTATTATCGCAATAATCTTTTCAGAAAACAATTTAATTTTGTGGAAGTGTCTTAATGCTTTCTCATAATATGTTCAAATTTCAGCTAACAGATCAAAACCATGTACAAGTTTTAAGAGGAGTTAGTTTGGAGTTGCTTTGCATATTTGTTTTAAGGAAAAAGTGCAACCAAGTAAATTGTCAAGTTTAGAAATTATGTACATTTAATGATATTTTATTACTCTTTCATTTACTCAATTACAATCTAGCAATTTACAACGCTGTAACTTGAATGGTTTAAACTTTAAATAGTCAAACACCAACATGTTATCAATTAGGATTCTGTTCCTATAAACTACAATTTCTTTGCTGGCCAGCACATCGAGCTGTTCTATAATTATCCATTGCCTCTAAAAGCAATTTATATATCAATGCATATCCAACAGTTTTTAATGCCGTTAAGTGCTATATACTATAAATTATAAGTTGCATAGCCAGTCAATCTATCCTGCCTACCTTGGCTGTGAGGTGGCTTGCACTGCAAGATCTATTTTGAGAAATGTGATTTTCACACTTTCATGCCAATCTCCAGAAAGTACCCAAGAACAGTTGGCATTGGGAGGATAACTCTGAAATATTAAAATATTCCACACGTTTGAGTTAGAATACATAAGAATGTAACCTAATCTGTAGACAACGCTGTTTTAAGACATTTCTCCTTATCAACACAACACAGAGCACCATTGGCTTACTTCATTGCGCTAGTAGAAACTTGTATTAATTCTACCAAAGCATATTGGTAAAAGGTGTGTAAAATTAAGCAATGTTCTAAAGTAACTGCAGCACATATATGAGCCATGCATAGTGCCTCCTGTACATATAGGGACTGTTGCATAAACTGTACCTGCAATATAGGTATTCTTGTAGTACATACAAACTGACAATCAGTAGCAGTGAAGTATGATTCACAGTTTGTAGTGATGACTGATATGCTAAATATGATGCACAGTTGTGTAGTAATGACTAATGTGTACCTGTGGGTATCCAGGGGAAAAGAACTTTCCTGATAATTTGGCTCCAGCAGAGATACGATAATCACATTGAGAGCCAGATATTTTTACACCATCACTTTGAAAAGAAGCTAAAAATCAAATATGATGTTTATTCTACACCCTATTGCAAGTAAGCATGTGTGTTATCATGCTGCCTTATTTCAGATTTATGCTTCTGGACTTGGAGAATGTGGGAGAATCTGGTGGAGAGGAGAAGGTTAAAATGTCAGTTTAGAAACCTAAACGTGAGTATTGCATAAAAAACTTATCTTCTAATATCACCAAGCAACATAAATCTCTGAGCATGTTCATATAAACTAAGCATTGCTTAGTTAATCTATCTGGGTACTAGGAAACACTCACAGTACTAACAAAAAAGACAGATGCATATAGTATAATGTAATATTATAGCACCCATAAATAACCAATTTGATTATCAGACCTTAACTTGATGCTCACAACACATTTAAGAGACTTGGCCCCCAGTTGGGTTGCTTACTGGAAATATGCTTATATTATTAGCAGTACATATCTGCTTGAGATTTCTACAATGGAAAAATAAGTTGTCCATATGTTTGAAAAATTGTGGCCTTTATTTTATTTCCAGGGTTTTATTTCATATTAAATGATATCAAATTGGCAGTGACTCACCTTTGGGCAAGAAATTGAATATCCCTCTAAAGCCTCTTTGTTTTTTTCTTACCACCTCATCAGTGATGAGCTCTAATATAAGAACACCATGTTTAGAGTAAAATCTCTTGTTAGACATCAATGTCATATTTCCACAGATCTGAGTATCAGCCTTGACTTCTTCATTGATAGAAGGACTCGTCTGGTGCAAGTAGACTCGTAGCTTGTCTCCAGTATTACAACTGAAATATAGAAACATTATTTAAACAGCATAAAAGTTAAACAAATGTTAAATTATGATATGGAAAGGATTTCAAAATCAACGAGTGTTCTGTAAATTGGGCCATCTTCAAATTTCATTATTAACAAAAGCATGCTTTTAGTTCAGCTTTTCTAACACATTTTAAAAATATTAAAACATTTTACCTATAACCAATCACATTATGTAATTTGAATTTTTTATATTATAGAATGAAAATTATAAACAATTTCATATACTTTATAATGCATGCAAGCACATTAAGGTTGGTTTCAAATAATGAAACTATAATTTATATAGGCAGTAAATTATAATAATGTACCACAATGCACCAGAATGCACCACAAAGCACCACAATGCACCACAAAGCACCACAATGTGCTACAAAGCACCACAAAGCACCACAATTCAGCATTGCAGTTCTAATTCCACTTACTTCCCGTACTGGTTGACCTGACCAAGGTCAAGATCAGTGAATGTAATCTCAACTATCATTGGCTCATCGTCTGGAGCTATGAATGTGTAGAGAAGACAGTCTATGTTGTTTCTATATTGAGAAGGATACGATGGTGAAAAGAACTCTCCAGACAGTTTGTCACCGTTCTTCTGAAACGTGACGCACTGACAGCCTAACAACAGGAAGTAGTACTACATTGCTTTTAAGATCCTTAAGATCTTTATTCTCATTAACCTTGATGCAGTTGAGATAGGCAACATGCAAAACTTGAGATAAATGAATATTACAGATTTATATACCTAAAGATTTTATACCTTCAGAAACCAAATAGCTCAGCTCAAGATCGCCATTGAAAAGCTAAAGCAGATGTGATCTTTTTAAAGACGAGGGTCACCACATCTGCCTTTTACTTTGTTACATTGATGTAACATTATGAGAGATTTAATTAAAGTTTATAAGACAACCATCTGGCAATAATGCATAATTTCTAGAGCAACTGTATACAAGGTATATTATCAAATTACAGTACATGGTGAATCTACTAATAGGTTAAAGTCCCCAGTCATCTAAATATGCATAATGTTGAGAATATAATAAGTACGCGGTGGAACAGCAAGTTGCTTTGTTACCAGCAAATATACAACGTTTAGGTACAGTAACAGAGAAATTTCAATAACCTAAATTCTTTGATTTTCTTAATGCATTGTGAGTTGGATGCTAGTCAAAACTCTCATGAGAACACAACTTCTTTTGCTACTTTTAACTTTTAGAACATGCAAGCTTTAGCTAGATTTTTACCTTCAGAGTCACAACAGAATATTAAAAGGATTTATACTGTGACAGCAAGAAAAGGGTTTTTGATGACAATGCAGTGAAATGAAAGGCAAATTTGATAAGATATTCTAAATTATCATGGGGGTTTTAAAAAGACAGCTGTTTCTGAAAATAGGAGTATTATAATTATTAATAGCAAATCTAGATTGTGGCTGCGAAAATTTGGAAGAGCTCAGCTTAAATAACACAGAATATTGAGGAGCTTGTAGACAAATATAGCAAATACTAGAACTTGCACATGCATGCAGTCACGCTACAGAAACGAATTTGAGCTAGGCCTTGGGGAAGTTTGAGAAAATTTGCAAATGACACAGGCAAGTGAAAACAAATTATATTATATGCTGTGATGAATTATACAAGAGTTTGCAGTTGGATATCATGAAGAGTAGGTAACAGAATTAGTACCTGGATTCAGTACACCATAGATGCTGCCCAATAAAAAGCTGACTATCAACGCTAATTTGACAGCGTTTGCTGCTGTCACATGCTTATACCCTGAAACCATGTTCAAAGTTGAATCAGTTTGAAATTGAGAAAAGTAGTCCGGCAACTAGGCGTCATATCAGCTGAAACAATAAAAGGAATGGTAAGTTATTATGGAAAAATATATTTGATCGGTTTAAAACCTATCACTTTTCAGAATATCTGGTTATTAGTAGTATAGCATCTTATTAGTTGAAAAACAGCAGTTTTTTTAATCATTGAGAAAATCTCTCGACTAAAATTGTACCCTGCTACACCCAGAACGCAGAAAAGCTTGAATGTGTAATTATTAAATTCGAAGTAAAAATGGTTTTAATTAACAAGTGTCCAACTACCTCTGTTTCAATTAAATGGCATATACAGTGCATGCAACATGTGCAACATTGCATTATTCATGTGTAGAAAATATATGCATCATACACATAATATTGTACAGTGCATATATTTATGTGCATTATTATAATTATTCAACACTGTGCATATACTATGACATTACAGAACATAAACATCCTAACTTCCTACATGTAAACTCAAGTATATGTTTCTATAACTCATGTTCACAAAGTGCAGAACGGTTGGCTTGAACTCAAACTATTAAGCAAGTAGCATATGGAAGTGTACAAGAAAGTGACATACACATGGTTATTTTTTATAAATATAATATACTTACACATTAATCTACCTCTTGAATATATTCAATATAATTATGTAGTTATAGTATAGATAACAGGTAAAGCATGCAGTCATCTGAATATGGTACAATGCAGCTAGATGCTGATTCAACTATGCATAATATTATGAATAAGAAGTAGCAGTGATTGTCACCATCCAACTGTATAGAGAAGCAACTCGTGTATAGACTACCAACTCGTGTATAGACTACCAACTCGTGTATAGACTACCAACTCGTGTATAGACTACCAACTCGTGTATAGACTACCAACTCCTGTATAGACTACCAACTCGTGTATAGACTACCAACACGTGTATAGAGTAGCGAGTAACAACTCGTAATGAGCAAATGGTCCTAACTGCCTGCTATTCAGCTGAGAAGCTAGAGGCTAATTATTATATCAGCAGCTGACTTAATGTCACCGTAATTTGCCAGCCACTCCTACTTCACAGAGAGTAATGACTAATCTACATACAAATGTACTCACAGCAATTTAATGTGCAGTATATTCAATTCCCTATGCACAAGATGATGTGATTGTATCTATAATTTATTGATTTTCATGTTTTCAGCATTTTATAACTATACTATTAGGGCTAAATTCTCATACTTGTAGCTTTACAGTTGGGTAACTGCTGTAATCTTTTCACAACACAATTTTTCAGGCTGTTCATTGTAATTGCAGATTGTATTAAAATGCACTTGATAAACAATATAATCAAGGAAGCAACTGGCTAAAATAAAATGTTTTAAGCAAATCATTTTACTCTATATTGCTACTAGAGCCATATCAACAAACAATACAGTCACAGAAGTTTTGTTTAGAGTGCGTACTTGAGACTTAAGTACTTGAGAGTTGAGTACTTAAAAGTAAGGTTCACTGTTGAGCCTCAAAGGCTCATAGAATCATAGTCTTTCAGAGAGAGACAATTTCTATTCAGCTCTAAAAACTTTGTTTGCTTTTCTCATATATTCTTAGGGTTTGTCTCCCTTGTAATATTGTAAAAGTTTACTGCTGAAGGTTTTGACAGTTGTTTCATTTCAGTTATCTTTTGTTCTTAGTTTAATACATGCAGTATACGTGACAGATGTACTTACCAGTAAATGTTAAAGTTCTGAGAAATAAATTGTTATTGCTGAGTTGAAGTAAATTTTTTTATAGAAAAATAGCAACATGGTTTTAAATGGTTTCCTTGTTAGGAAAATTATATGATTACATGGGGCTGTTCATTGCTAGAAAGCCTTACTCCCCTACCAGCTGCCAGTTTCTGATGGTACAAAGGCTACATCATTAGGTGAAAATATAACTCTATACTCTATACTTTATACTTTATACTCTTTACTCTATACTCTATACTCTATACTCTATACTCTATACTCTATACTCTATACTCTATACTCTATACTATATACTCTATACTCTATACTCTATACTCTATACCCTATACCCTATACCCTATACCCTATACCCTATACCCTATACCCTATACCCTATACTCTATACTCTATACTCTATACTCTATACTCTTTACTCTATACTCTATACTCTTTACTCTATACTCTATACTCTATACTCTATACTCTGTACTCTGTACTCTATACTCTATACTATTTACTCTATACTCTATACTCTGTACTCTGTACTCTATACTCTATACTCTGTACTCCATAGCCTTGTAGCACAAGGAAAGAACAGTTCTTCAATTTGCTATAGTAACATAATCACAACTCACAAGGGTATTTATTGTCATGTTATATCCATTATAATATATATATTAATTTCATAAAATGCCACGTACTCTCTCTGGAAAGCGCTAGTAGCTATAATAACTAAACTATATAAACTCTAATGTTGCCAGTTGCCTGAGAGACTATAGCAGAAAAACTTGCATTAAAATGAAAGTTGTTGATGCAACAATTAATTTACTTAAACTGTGTGCTATAGAATATTATTTTGATTAAACCTAAAATAAACAACAGTCTGCATATTATCATTTAGATCTATGAATTGGGTGGTTATGAAAAGCTTTAGCCTACAATAGTAAGAGTGACAATTCTGTTTAGCTGATGATGCTATGTATGATAAAGGTAAAAATAAATTATGTCTTAATACATTTTAGAAAACTACATTGTGTTTACTATCAGCTTATAGGATATCGAATTTCCAAGTGCAAAGTGAACAGCAGAGTTCCCGTGTTGTTTAATTCTATGTATTAAAAAAACTATTATAATATAGTATTATATTAAAAATTAAATAAATCACTGAAATTAGTTTTTTTTTAGAAAAATTATTGACTATATTTGTATATTTTTATTTCAACTGAATATAGCTTACACGTGTGCTTGTGCCACTTCATGAGAGTGAGTCTAAAAATCTCTGTTGGGAGAAAGCAGAGTAATAACTAAAGAATAATATACCTGATAATGGGCAGGGAAAGTATGAAATCATATACCAGATAATTCACCACACAATAAGCATTGTAAGCCAGGGAAAACAAGAGATTAGTAGAGGAGAGACATGTGACAATTCTCTCAATCTCTGTAATCACCACTTTAGTGTACAGCAACTTCTTGAATCAGTACACCAAGTGAGCCCAGCTATTTTATAATAACTATTTACTTATAATGTGTACTAAAATGTGTTCGTATAAATAAGTTCATCTGTAGGTGCAGTATGAAGAGGCTTTACACTTTTAAGCAAATTAATATTTCAACAACATAGTATGTTAATTAATTTAGTTCATGCATAGGTATAGTATAGTGTATATAGCATATAAACATGAAGCATAGTTAACATCAATCTCTTATCATAGATCTAAGTTGAACTAGTACAACAGACCGGCAACAGATAAATTACATGTAATCCTGCTTTAGCTGCACAACAAGTTTAGTCTATTATATAATAGGACATCCTATCACTTGGTTTTGTCACACAGTAAATATAATAGTGTACCACCAGTAAGCAGTTCAACATTGCAAAAAGGCATGTGATGCTGATTGTCTAGAAAATCGTTATAAACTGGTAAAAGTAGACATTTATTTCATAAATTCTTTTGATTTATTGATTTGAAGAAAATATATACTTCTGATTTGTTGCTAAGCAACCTAATAATTTAAAAATGTGCCTAGTGGTTCTTTAACGTGTTCCCTAATTCACTATTGAATGTAAATTTACAAATATTTGAACAACTTGATAAAAAAAAAACTTATTTTGGTTAGCAGTTTTCTTGGGTTTGAATTGGATATACAGAAGAGTATGTATTTTAGGCTATTATATAACTATAATATGTAATTATAATGTTACTCACCTGTTAAAACTAAGGAGCTACGAATATGAGTATCTCATGTAAGCTTTCCAGTTTTGATCTTGCCTGATACGTAGGCCTTTTAATAAAGGCTGTAAATAGGCTACTAATGCAAATTAAACAAGTGGGTTTCTATTAAACATATTGATTTCCAAAGAGATGTAGTAAATGGTTGTCTTGCATGGGTGAAATGCCACAATAGCATATAAATAAAGTATGAGCTATAAAACTAGTATTACATATTATGATATTGATGAGAATAGCCTGTACTAGACCCAGTACACTAGAGTGCAGTTTTCTCATGTCAATATATTATTTTCTCTCATGTAGCTTTAGAAAAATCAGGTCATTAAAGTGTTATTCAACAGTTTCACCTCATAGTTGATTCATAGCAGCTCTGGGCTGTAGGGCTGCAGAGAAAAAAAACTACAAGCAAATTATAAATTCAAAATTGTTTTTAAATGTATTTTTGTTGAGTTGCGAACTAATTGAGAACTTGACATGCACTTTAGAAAAATAATCTCACAATGTTAAAGTTAAAACCACACAAATATATTCAACATTGAACGTTTAACGGACAAGCTTCAACTGCGCCACCTTTAATTATATATTAAGTGCAGTGTCAGTAGCAAAATTCAAAGTTTTTCGTGCTACACTGATAATAGTAATAGATCTGAGATTTGAATCTTCAGCGGTGAGAATGTTATGATTGCAAACACTTGCCTTTGTAACTCAACAGCTATTGTAGAACAGCTTCTGGAAACACAGACTATATGTTTTTAAACACTACTATGAAGATAATACTCGGAGCTATAGTTTATTTTTATTTTCCACAAATATTGTTTTGTTACTTTGTCTCATGTAAATCAGTATTTAGGCCTATATACATGTTTTCTCAGTTATAATTGGCAAATATGTGCTAATCTTAAAATTTAAGAACTGAGGAGTATCAAAATAGCGATTCAATGTAGTTATGTCTAAAAGTCAACAGTGTGAACTTTAACCCTTTGAAAGTCAGTAGGTATTTACTAAAAATTATAATAACGTTATAGTGATCTTATAATTTACTATGAAGCCTAATCAAATAGCATTCAATATTTATAGTGATCTAACACTGAGTTTAAATTGTTTTGAAGCTGAATAACTGTTTTCGGCTAAAATTTTTTATGTATGGTTAAACCCGATTCATTTTAACTTGTATGTTGTTTTTTTTAAAAATTATACACGTATAATAATAATTATTATTCTTTATTAAGCAGGGTTGTCGTCTCTTTTTATTATTCTTCGTAATACTTGAGTCGTTGTATGCGTAAAATAATGGCCCGCAGCCATAGCAACTCAATGTTATAGAAGATGTGCATGTGCATTGCTAATTTCGCACCCTTTAAGTTTAGCTAATTAGCTAATTACTGTTAGTGTTACCGTTTCAGATATTACTACAAAATATTTTGAAAATTTTGTTTGAAATTTTATTAATCTTATATTGTCTAAGTAGCTATAACCGTTTAACGAGTTGAAGGTAGACTCTAGATTTAGATTTAGATTAAGTTTAAGATTGATTTTAATTTCAGACTGAGATGAATGGAAATATTAATGATATTGTCATTGATTACATACATATGAGAATAAATATGACGATTTATTCTTAAAATAAATAACAGTTAATTAGTTTTTTAATTTTCAATAATGTTAGAAGATTATCAGTTGTTTTAGCACAGG
Source organism: Bugula neritina (assembly GCA_964035545.1). Lineage (NCBI taxonomy): Eukaryota > Metazoa > Bryozoa > Gymnolaemata > Cheilostomatida > Bugulidae > Bugula > Bugula neritina. The sequence goes on from OZ037767.1 coordinate 21,564,633, forward strand.
TTAAACCAGGTTTAAAGTTAAACTTAAAAGATATTCATATTGATAATGATATTTATATTCATATTGAATTATTGATATTCATAGACTCATTAAATGTGATTGAGTCTTTCTTTAAGCGGGTCTCACTGTAAAGCTATATTTTAACTCACTAAATTTTATTTTAATTTGAGACAGATAATGAATTTGCATTCAATAAATCATGATAAAATACTTGCCTGTTGCAAAATGTTTTCTAATTTCATTAAAGAGGCTTACCCACAAAATTAATATTAGTTAATTTTTGAATTGATTATAAACTATTTTAAATAAAGTGCCTTTGAAACACTATAACTGAATACAGATGCACAATGTGACTGTACGTAGCAACTGTTGACATAATTTATTTGTTATAATGGTTTTTGCAGATTCTATAAATAATGGTTAGCATACCTGATTGGTCCCGGTTCCGGAGAGGTCCGCCTCCCCCAAGTCCACAAATGGCACGGCGTGCTTTGACACCCCGGGAGAGGTATATTCGAGCTATGGAAAAAGAAGCTATAAACGAAGCTTCTAAAAAAGGATACTTTTTGGAACCTACGAAAGAAAACATAATTTCTGAGTTTGGTATGCGCTACTTTCTTGTAGTTTCAGCATTTACCTCTAAATTGAAAATGATTTCTTGACTGTGTTAAAGATTTTCAGTAATTCTCATGGTGTTAATAGTATTTTTGGAGAGTTTTATGGTCAGTATCGATCAGCATTTATCCAGATTAATCAGTATTAATAATCAACAAGAGTCATCTTGTAATGGCTATTGATTGATTCCAATAACAAACTATAAAACTCTCCAATTGAGATTTTGACTAAGTGAATTGTGAAGCAGACGCATGCATTATCTGATAACATACTCATGCAGCCAACACACAGAATGTGGAAGACAAAAAGACCGGGCTGTCTGTAGCTAGACAGGCGTGGCAGGTTCACCACATCAGATACACTTACAGGCATATGAAAACCTTGGGAGACATCAGTGTTTTCAGCAGAATAGTCATTCTAATACTCGACCACAACTACTTGGAAAGTATCGATGACTTGGTCTCGTGCAAGCAGCTCATCAAACTGGACATTCACTCCAATCAGGTTGGTTGTTTTACAGTTAAGTACTCACAGAAACATCTCTACTTCCTAGTGGATTCTATGTAATACGGTGTGGGTTTTATCATGTTTATGGATTACAGTATGTAACTCAGCGTTTGGCAAGTGACCATCATGATATTTGATATGTACGTAACCATGTTAAGTGTTTTTGCTCAGAAATGAACCAGCTCATACTTGTGCCATCACATTCTTTTGTGTCTCACCAGATGAAATATATTTCTCACCCTGCGGTTGACCTATATAATACTGTAAAATTGAATATCTACTCTCGAGGTATAAATTAAATATTTATCAGCTCAAATACTTACTAGAGCTCATTGTGTGTATTTAATACTGTTTAGATCTCAGTGCTACCTGATGGACTGTTCTGGTCTCAGCTACAAAACCTGAGAATTCTCATCGCTCATGACAACCCGATTGGAAGGGTGGAGGCCATACACAACCTCGTAGCTTGCAGCAGACTGCAAATACTCACACTCTATGACTCACCCCTGGCTATTAAGGTAGGTAACTATTTATAGATACAAAATACTAGTCTCGGTGCGTAATTTTAAAGACTTTCAGCAGCTTAAATTTGCTGTTTCCATGTATCAAACGTTATTGAATTTAATGGGGACAACATAAGAGCATTCTAGTTGTTCCTATTATAAAAAGAGTGCATTGATATTTCCACATCAGCCAGGATTGCCAATTTAACCTGTATTAGTTGGCATATTCACAATACAGCTCAAAATTGTGCTTTCAATGCTGCTGTTACGCTGTTTGTTCACCCCATGTTATGTCATATCCCTTTTATACTGCTCACACTGCTAGCTGTACGGACTCCATCTCCTAACCAATAAGAATATAGTTCAGTATTTCTTGCCACAACCCAATAACTAGTAAATACTAGTAAATAGTCTATAAAATGCAGTTGAGATTATGATCTCTTCTACCCTCTGCAGCGAAACTACAGACACCATGTGGTCAACACTATTTGGTCACTCAAAGCTCTAGACCATCATGTGGTGTCTGATGAAGAGATCATTGAGGATGCTGTGTTTAAAAACACTCGGTTTGCTAGTAAAAAGAAAGCCTTTGAGATTGACCTTTGCCCGTCTCACCCCAAGGTAAGCCATCAGCAGCTGTACTTTTATGATTGTCTGTAAATAATTACACTTTTAAACTTTGTGAGTTTTATGTTTGTAAATTGAAGTATATTGAACATTTTTAAAAGTTTATTTTTCGACAACTAGGATAGATTAGTGTTTCAAAGGACCACTTACCTAGACAGGTTTTTTGATATCTTTCTCTTTGACACAATGATGCATATTTCACTTGTTGTTTGGTAGCCTGGGGCAACTTTTGAGCAGGAGTTGATTGCAATTAGAGATTTGATGGCTAAAGTGAATTATGTGATGGCGCATTACTGTCCCGTACTTATCATACAAAAGAATATAAGATTTTGGCTAACTTACAGAAGATACAGACTTTACATGGACTCTAGAATGTGGTGAGTGATGTGACAGTGTGTAATAGTGTGACAGCGTAGTAGTGTGACAGTGTGTAGTATTGTGACAGTGTATAGCAGTGTGATAGTGTGTAGTATTGTGACAGTGTACAGCAGTGTGTAGCAGTGTGACAGTGTAGTAGTAGTGTGACAGTGTATTAGTGTGACAGTGTAGTATGTGACAGTGTAGTGTTGTGACAGTGTGTAGTAGTGTGACAGTGTAGTGTGTGACAGTGTAGTAGTGTGACAGTGTGTAGTAGTGTGACAGTGTAGTAGTGTGTAGTAGTGTGACAGTTTGTAGTAGTGTGACAGTGTAGTATGTGACAGTGTAGTAGCGTGACAGTGTAGCAGTGTGACAGTGTAGTAGTGTGATAGTGTGTAATAGTGTGACAGCATGTATTAGTAGTGTTATCACGTTCAAAGGGCTGCCACAACTATCCAGAGAGCATGGAGAGAGTTCAAAGGTCTCCGTCAGCCAAGTGACGGAGAAGTGAATGTTGACGACATTGATAATATTGTTGACTCCCAGTTCCTCTCTACCTCACCTTCTTTCTTTCCTTCCCTGACAAAGTCTTCTGTACACCTCAAGAAGGAGAGTTCGTTTACTTCAAAGAATTTGAAGTCCAGTCACACGTTCAGAGTAAGATGCTTACACATAATTATACACAAACTATACACATAGACTATACACATATACTATACACATATACTACACACATACTATACACATATACTGTACACATATACTATACATATATACTATACACATATACTATACACATATACTACACACATAGACTATACACATATACTATACATATATACTACACACATATACTATACACATATACTATACACATGTACTATACACACATGCTATACATATACTGTAAAGTTATAATATATGAAACAGAATCAGTCATGGGGCAAAATTGGATCTTCGATGGTAAACAGTTAAACTTATAATTTCTATATATAAATGATGCTTAGCTATGCCTACAAATAATGAGTATTTAGTTTACGCTGTGACGACTTTATATTTTACCAATTTTGCTACAAGTATATTTTTTTGCTATAGAATTTGTATAAGCTCAGTTCATCTATAATATTTATAAAAATGCTGCATGCATTCTTGGTTGCGTAAAGTACACATACGAGATTTGTCCCCTCATCAGCACAGAACAGAGTGCCATGGTCCATACCGTCGCAATAGTAGAAACTTATGTTGTTACTAAAACATATTTAGAAAACATGTGTAAATTCAAGCCAGAAAACTCAAATAATTCTAGGAGTCACCTAGGAGTCACGAGCCTTGCCAAATGCTAGCATCTTAAGTTTGTGACCATGGTTAGAGTGCTAAGTCACTTAATGTGTTTGCTGAGCATAAAATGAAAGCATTATATCTCAATCTGTGGATAGCAGCTGTTTTGGGATTTGTCCCCTCATCAGCACAGAACAGAGCACCATGGTTCACGCCTTCGCAATACTAGAAACCTTTATTATATATAGCACTCAACAATCATCAATAGTGATATTGATAAATATCAATAATTGCTAATATTATTTTAGACGTCTGTTAAAGATCGCCCACATTCCACGTCGAGTTTCAAAGGACGAGGTCGTATGATTAAGAAGGGAATTATTGTTGATTGGAACAAGTTGCAGCAGATTAGTTTAGAGCGAGAGGACTCGCTGAATACTGCTGCTGTCATCGCTAAAGGTGCGTGTCCGGTCTTGTTATATTATTTATAAGCATCTGTTTTTATACCTTCTGTCATCATTACCTGTTTTAGAGAATGTATAATGTTCTTGTAATTTCTTGATATGGGAAAGTCAGGTTATATGAGACATTGTTCAGGTATTTTAGTTTGGTAGGCTGTGCGTATACACAGCAACATGTTAATTGAAATATGCAAGGCTCAAGTTCTGTAATGATAAATAAATGCTAAATGATCTGTAATGGTTCACTAAATATGAGTAGAAAAATTTACTTGTGTTGCTTATTTATCTAACCCAGACATGTAAGTCATTTGTTCAAAGATGTTGAAAACAAAATTCACCTCAAATATTTCATGAGCAAACAAATATTTTGTGAATTATGGTTGATGCTTCCTTATTGAAAGCAGAAAGAGAAGAGTAATTCAGAAAATGAGCTGCTACCTGCAGCCACCCATTAATCGGTTGAATCATATTTGTGATGCAGATTTCCTTTTGTTATAGTAGTTGAATATTTTCAGCTCAAAAGATGTCTTTCAAGAAGAATCCTGGACAGGTTCCAGGTACCAGAACAATCCCCGCCCCTCCCTCTGCTCCTGGGAGGAAACCCCTGATGCATCAAAAGCATTTCTTTGGGCCTGTCCTGCCAGACTCTGATTACCTTCCAGCCAATCACAGAGCCTGTTTGCCAGAAACTCTTCCGCAGACGGACAGATCATATACTCAGCAGACGCTTCCTTTGATTTCTTCAGGTTACAAAACTGTAATGCAGTCAATATCTCCTGAAGCTCTACAGCACGCTGTAGAGGCTGGGGAGGAAGTGCCTCTTATTGGCTACCGTCTTGAAGGTAACGTGTTACATATCGGAGATTTCTAGTTACTTCTTTATGTTGTGAACTTTTTAAAGTTTATAAATAATTAAGTTTCATCAGTATGGAATCCTGCTACTTGCTTGTCTAATATAAACAGGGAAGCAGGATGGAAGATGAAATCTGATTTAAACTGTTCTTTTAAAATTATGCTTATATAACTTTATTGTGAGTTATAATAAATCAATAGTAGCTCTTCTTTTATGATAATTATTACAAGTGCTATTTTTATGCTATGTTATTAATAATTATCTTTGTTCAAAGTTGAAAAGACTGTGACTATTTTATATTTAATCATTTTGATCAATTTTTGTTGCTTGTATCTTGGTTAGTAATTTTCTTTCTCAAAACCTGGTACAGTATCCTATAATATTATACAAATACTTGGTTGCTTGTGTCTTTGCATTTACAGGTTCCCTGATATTATTCTCAGTAAAACTGCAACCAGCTTAATTCTACAGTTGTTTGTGTGCTTTGCTCTCAAATATGAAGTATATATTTCTTACGGAAGAGTAAACCTCAATATTATACTTGTTTTTGTAAAATGCAGGCAAGCAGAATAATATAACTCAAGTGGATCCGTTTGAGGAGAATGTACTGACCAAAAGGGAAGTAGGACAGGATGTAAGGGATATGGAAACCAACTTTCACGAAAGGCTGGCTAATGAACCGCTGCAAGTCAGGGAGAAAAAATACGTGAACATAAAAGACAAGTTCATGTTTGAGAGGTGAGTGTTACTGCGAAGGTCACTGTTGCTGAATTTCTATAATAGTTATGACATAGAATGTTTTAATACTCTGCTATTCAATATGGTATATTGTTATAGACTGCATGAATCAGAGTATATTTATTACGGCCTATATATGTATATTCACATTTACAAATAGTCATGTTTGGATTCCGGTGTTTATTTCTTTTCAATGTAGACAGGCTTACTATGTACAGAAATAATACAGTTATTAAAATTTCATCATTTTAATGCTAATTGAGATATGATTTTGGTTGGCATTGGATGAGCAAGTGTAGGTTTTGCTTCTTCAGTTGAGATTACTAATATTTCACCAAGAACACTTTAATGTTCTGCTAGAATCCAGCAGACGATGGGTTTGTCTGCATTGACCGCAGTGCAACAGGCGTATAGAGACAGAGACATGGATGAACAGAGGGCCGCCAAGATGCAGGTGATTTAGAAGCATCTTGTGTTGTGTTCAATGTAGCTGAATATATATTTATAGTCTCTTAGTCAAGTGATCAGATTATTTACTACAAAATTCCAAGAGTTGTAAATATACATATATTGTGTACAATAAACAAACTTATTGTCATATACTATCATTGTTCTTTATACAATATGTTAATCAATGATATTGTTTCTAGCCAGCCAGTAGTATCTCAAAACTTTGATTAATGTGATCTGTTGTAAATGTGCATCTGTATTTATAAAGGAACAACTTCTGGTAAATAACTCAGAAAATATACTTTAAGTTTCCCAACTGCTGTTTCACAGGCAATTCTACTAATGAAGGAGCGGAGAGAGCTGGCCAGGGAAAGAGTGAGAGCTTACCGCGAGGAAAAGGGACTGCTCGCCATTGCCACACACCAGGATGACAGGAAACAGATGCGAGAAACCATGGAAACCAAGGAGAAAGGGTTAATAAAGGAAATTGACAAGGTTTGTTACCTTGAAGATGCTTACTTCGAATGAAATAATATGCTGAGTTTCAACTATATGACGGGTTGTGTTGTGACAGCATAAAGATGGCTTGATACACTTTTTGTGCTTTTTTACCTTGACCTTTTTATTTACTAGTCGTTAATTAGAAGAGAGAAATTGAAAATGTACAGAAAACAACGAGAAGCCGAGCTTTCCTTCTCCCAGAACTTTGCTACTCAGCAGACGTCAGTTTCCAAAGCTTTGATACGACATGATCGGCAGTTGAAGACTGATAGAAGGTTACAGAGTAACGTACGTAGTTTTCTCATTTTATACTTCTTCATTGTTAACGTCCTCATTGTGTGCTACTACTACTCTACCACTACTACTACTAGTACTACTACTACTACTACTGCTGCTGCTACTGCTACTACTACTACTGCTGCTACTACTGCTGCTGCTGCTGCTGCTGCCGCTACTGCTATTGCTACTGCTACTACTGCTGCTGTTCTATAACTTTTCAATCAATGAAAGAGTTTTCGCTTTACTTATCAGACGGAAAAGGTAGAAGCAATGAAAGATTTGGAAAGGGAGCAACAAGAAATTGTGAAGAAATATCTTCAACATAGAAAGATGCTGCGACAGACAGAAAATTCAATGGCTAGAGCTGCTCTTGACACAAAGATGTTACAAGATGTGAACGACAGAATTTATGAGGTAATTAGTTGCTTTTGTAGTTTCTGCATTATTTCTAAATTTCTTCCCCATCATACAAAGAAACATTCTCCTGAGCTGGTTGTCGGCTGTTGATGCATCTTAGTTGTCTCTCATGTTTTCTACTTTCTCCTTCTAATGGTGATGTGTATGGTATGACCTGTTCAGTCACTCTTAAGTGAGCATATGGATAGCCTTCAGTTAGTCTTATTACCCATAATATAGGGCCTGCTCCAGGCAGATATGAGCAAGATATTTATACCAGTTATTGAATAACGTCTCATGTTATTCTGGGGTTTTTAGATATGTTGTGGAAAGGGATATATTTTTTGAAAATTCATAAAAGTTACTTGAAATCTGTAAAATACAAAAGCACTCAGCTATAGCTGTTGGTTATTATTTATAGGATTTAGTTTCACAAAATATGGCGACCTCCTTAAACATGCAACTGTTTTATAGGCTTTCAGCCTTGTAAGAGCAGATGGTTTTTAATGTTTATGTATATCAGTGTGTTTTTTATAAACTACTTCATGTCTACTAAATTTCAGAACAAACAGGATATTGCATCACTCATGATTATTGGTAGGATTTTTATTACAATTTGAATTTGATTTTTTTCTAATTTTTCTCCATTCTATAAGTAAATAGAAATAGTATGAAATACAGAAATAATTTCTTTATATGCACCTTTTTATTTTTATATTTTATATATCTACAACTGCCATTTGATAAAAAGTTTTTTCAACAAATCATGATTTTGTTATACTATGTTATGGTATCTTTTACTATATGTGCTTCTTCTACTTTATTCATTACTCATATATTGCGTTTTCTAATTTAACTTCATATTCATAATTTTATACTTATTGTGATGTTATTTACTTTGTACACAACCCTAGAAAATAATTTTATACTATTGATTGTTTTCTCAAATACATTTAAGGTTATCAGTACTTTAGTTTAAGTTTAATAATGTTAAGACAATGTGATTGAATAGATTTTCTATCGTACTCAAGTTTGTCATATTCTGCAGGCAAAAAGTCGAATTGACCATCTGAAGTCGAAAGAGGCGCAGGCCAAGTATTTCACTACGTTGCCTCAGTCCCTACTCGCCGTTCCTGATCTTCCTCTTCCAATGCAATCACAGAACACTGCTGTAAAAATAGCAGAGGCAATCGAGACTAGCAGGTTAAACAAGGGTGTCCCAGCTAACCCCCCACCACCAACTGCCACTAAAGGATTGCCAGTAATGAGCACAGTGCAACTCTAAACCATATTTGAATTAACCCGACTAACATAATCACAGCAGCAGTAAGTCACCAACAGCACTAACATCAGTAGCACTCTGTCACGCCAAGCTGTGCTGTTGCATTTAGTCATGCACCATTTTATCCACATTAAATATTAATATTGCTTCTAATTAAATGTTAAATGTTTTGCACTACCCTGTAGTGGGTGTTCAGTTGTCCAATTGAAGATTTGTCCCAAGTTTTTAACATGGAAATATTGTGTAAGCTGCAGTGAAACTCTTTGGTCTGTTGGCAACTTTCAGAGTCTAATGTGCAAATTTTGCTTTTTTATTCTTAAAACTGAAAATTTTCAAACTTATAAACTTGCCAAAATGATGATATATTTATGTATAAAATAACTACAGTAGACAAGTTTTGCTCCTTTGAGTAGTAACTTCTAAAGTAGCAAACTTTGACAATGCCAAATTTTGAAATAGACATTCCTTACTGTCTGAAGTGGTTAATGAGTAAATTTTTTGGAATTGTGATACTAAATAACTTGTACTTATGCATTTTAAAAAAAGATTGAAGAAAGAAGGTAGCTCTAAAGTTTTCACTGCAACTATAGCTGATTGAAAATGTTTTTACCTGTCTACTCACTTCCATTTTGATTTCCGATACTAATTATTTAGTTTTCACATTTTAGTGGAGTATAATTCAGTCATATCTCTGTAACACTTGCCGACATGTATATATATGTTTGGTTGGTTATTAGGGGAAGCCGAAAGATGTATCACCTTCATGTCCCAACTCCTAGCAGAGTAGAGCACAGATCTGAGACTAGACTGACCCTTAGTGGGGGCCGGTCTAGATACCAACCTGTACATGAATAAATGTACTTCAACTATAATATATCCTGTATCATTGATATATATGTTTAGACGCTGTATTTATCACCCTATTGCTATTTCAGTGATCAAGTGTTCTTAAGATAAATGTTTGATCTCAACTAATTTTTATTTATGTTGCATTTATATGGTACGAATTGCTCAAACAATTATTTTACTTTTTAAAAATATTGATTAATTTTATTTTTATAAGAATATATTGAAAATATCAGTATAAGATTTTAATATTTCTCACTAATTAACTTGATCAATAAAAATAATCATTATTTATAAGATAAATTCAAACTGGTCACATATTAAAAAACTAAGAAGATATTTCATTAGGAAAAAACCTGCTGTGTATGAGGTACATGTCATTGTAAGAAAGAACCGCGGAAATACTTATAAGTACATTTTGAGAACCTGGAAGTACCTGTATTTCTACAAACAAATACATCCCAGATATTTAGTTTTCTATTTTAGGACGGAAGAGGTACACTATATTTATACAATTGATAAAATACAGGTTCTAGATGTCAATCACATTTTATACTGGATAGTGAGTTTTCCTCATTTTGTGTTTCTACATGAGCAACACCATTGGGCAGGACATTGACCTTAGGATTGTCTTCTCTTTGTGAGACATTAACCGGAAATATAGTAGCAACATTCATCTTAGGTTGAGTAGGGGAGCGGGTGTGATTACCGGCCCCCAACATAGTTTCTTCCCCATAGGAATGTTCCTTAGAGCCAGCGCACTTGAACATCTAAAAAGATAAGCAGGAGCCTGTCAGTGACCTTGACATAATAATTTCTGCTCAGATGAATGCAGAATTAATTAATAATGAGTTATTTACAAATATGAAGCAAGCCGCCATGAAATCAACAGCCCTACATATGAACATATAAAACTCCGATATGTAGCACCGAGGCTATCTTCGGAATATGTTCTAGATATCAGTACACAAAGTGGAAAATTGCATACTATAAAAATATGAGCAAGATGATTGCCAGAGAATGTGAATCACTGAATTAAGTTTAATTAGTCTGGTGTATTAGCTACACCCACGTGTCTGCGAATCAATAATAAGCACCTTGAATGACACATTAACAAGGGCATTTACAACTACTACAGCTACTAGATTCTATAATGACTTGATGTATTAACTTAGAACATCTCTTTCCTTTTTCATTAAGCAGATATGTCTCCCAATTCACAACACATTGTGTTTGATAAAACCGGATCGCATCAAGTGAAATCATATGCAGCAAAACTGCAGGATTTACCTGCCACAGACTATACATTGCCAGTGACCAACTGTATTTGCCGATAGCTAAATACTGTTATTTTATAAAAAGAAATTATTTTGAAAACTCACTCGCTATTTTACTAATGTGAAATTGATTGGAACGAAATGCAAAATAAAAGCTGAAAAGTTGGTTCACTAAATAGTGATCAGCACTACTGCAAAAATTTTTCAAAATATCTCTTTAGTTTTCCGTAATGCGGTCCTAGCTTAACTAGATCCTAACAAGCTATATACAACTCAAATTGGTTGGTTTATATAAGAAAATCTTTAGAAGATATTTAAGTAACAGTGCAGCAGGTATCATAGGCATAATAGGCAGAGCTCTAACCTTTTTTAGCCTCTTTCTGAAGGAAGGAGAGCTGATAGAGTATATTATAAAGTTGATGGATGAGTTGAGAATAAATATCTGGTACGAGAATATAGAGGCGGTGGGGCCGTGCGAGGGAGACAATCTCCATATAAACACCAGAGACAAATCTGGAGTCTGAAATAAAGTAGGAAGTAACACTAAACATGTACATAAACTGTAAGGATACTTCACTCAACTCTCTAGCTGTCACACTCCAAACGATAGCTATTTACACTAAATTTGCAACGTTCAACATTTGATTTTAAATTTCAAATTTGCATTCAAATGAACATCCTAAAGAACTTGACAATGAAAATATGATAAATGAGGAGAAAAGAAAAGTAGTGTGAACATAGTTCCATAATTAATTCATAGTCACCTGGAGAAGTACAAAGGAAACTGTTACCACTAGCAGCGTGAGTATAGCATTCACCTCCAGTTTTCTTACCCGAGATGCATTAGCTTGAGCTCTACACAGAGAGTGAGACAGAAACCATAATTAATATTTAAAAGTAAATAGAAATAAGTACCCATGACACTCTAGTGGTTAAAGTTCCTTGTTTTGCAAGGTTGGGGCTGTCTTGTCATGCCCCTTATTTCTATGGTCATAGTTGAGGGTTGTTAATCACAAAACAAAGTTATAGCTGCTTGCATCACACTGCATAAAGAAGTTTTAGATTGGTGAAAAAATGCCAAGATAGAACAAACCAAAATAAAAAAGCAGCATAAACTGATTGGCTTATCATTTGAATATTGTTGGACGTTTATATATCCCCTTCCTAATTTTTTTACTTAATGAGGATGTTATGATAGAATACTATATGGTAGAATGTTATATGATAGAATGTTTTAATTATTGCATGATGCAATCTCAAATTTAAAAAAACATAACTAAATTACCCAAAATGAATGCAGTACACAGGTAGTTACAGTACATGCTGCTCTTAAACAATATCAAGTGATACAAAGAAACCTGCTATAATCTCAACACATAACTCCACTTGCATACAAAAGTAGACAACCCTGAAAGATAGCACCCTTTGCTGTTTGTATAATATCAATCCTTATTTATTGGACTTAGCAATCATTCAAAATTTGCATTTATTTACAACTATAAGAGCTAAATGGTAACAGAAATTTAATACCAGAAAAACATTTTAAGACACAAATCAAAACACAAATAGAAGTGCTTACTTTGACATGGAATGTATTTTAGAGAGCCACTTGGAGCGATTGTAAATAATCTGAATAAGTATGAAGCTGGTGAAGATGAGCAGACAGAGGGGGATGACATACGCTACAGCCACATAGATGATGAAACCATAAGACAGTCTATAAACCTCGTCTCTGCTAATACCATGACCTGAATAACATAAATCCAACTATCAACAACAACAGAGTATTTACATATATTAATTGTGTTGATGATATTTGTTACACCCTACAGCCTACTTCAAATGTATTGATCAACTAATGCCTTCATTCTTGTTACATTCACTAGAAATTAAGGCTGGTCTTATGACTGCCCCCTCCCCTTTCCATTCACACACCCAGGTTCTATAGTTGAAACTGAAAGTCAACTTGTTTAGTTTTACTCAACCACACAACATATCAATCACTTACTGAAGGAGAAATAGCCGAAACACTTCACACTGCTCTCCCGATGTATCAACAATGCGATGAATTCAACAAATCTGGGTGCACAGAAAATGAGAGCAGAAACGAATATGACAGCCAGGCATTGCAGAGCCCTACGACTTGTGCACCAAGTCTTTGCTTTGCTCACATGCTTCACTTGAATGTAGCGGTCCAGGCCAAGCACTACTATTATGTAAGTGTTGGTAAAGTGGGAGATCTTCTGCAATACAAGAAAAGTTGGATTATGCGGCTTACCTAAAACATTAGCTTGATGTGAAAAGGGAGCAGCCGTGGTCTAGGGGTTAGAGCTCGTTTGCCTAGTAAACACGAAGTCATGGGTTCGATCCCGACAAAGGCCATTGGTGATGTTAGGAAGAGCATTCAGTCATAATTGCTCCTGTGCCTCATTTAAATAAATCCTTGGCCCGATTTAACAAAAACCTTTTCATCAAGTGTTTTTCACAAGGATGGTGATTATTAGCTTGGTGTGAAGCAATAAATATATTGTTTAAAGCTCTTACCTAGCAACAGTGTAAATTGTGTGTAAGAAGTTCAGAATTCTCCTAAACACATTTCCCAGTTGGCTAATTTATAAATTATTTATAAAATGGCCAGGTTATTGAACACCCAACAGGTTAGCTTACGAAAACATACACTACATTTTGTTTGCTTTATGTAACAAACACATTTATACAATGCCTAAGGCATACCCAGAATCATACTGCATTATCACAAGTGCAATAAAAATATAGTTTGTCAGTTTACAGTTGACCGTCAATGCATTCACACAGCTGGTTACGCAAAGACATAATTACTTTTTTAATCTGGAATCTGAATGTGTTCAAACAAATCAACGCCTTTATTGATGAGGCGTGAGAGTTGACAGCTAACAGGTGATGCACATCCCAACCTCCGCAGGCACATACTCTCATATTTATATGTGTAGGTTCTGTGTACATACATACCATGAAAAGTAGACCAATGAGAGTGACTGTTCCCCCAGAAGTCCAATCTTGTACATACCAAAATATAATGGAGTACACATATCTGCAACACCAGAATAAAGACAGTCAAAATTACCTACAGTATGCCTATAATCTCTTGCAGTTACAGAATACATGCAATCTGTAGCTACAGGTAGTGCTATGCTTCTAAATAAACTTATAGGAGAGTAAAGAATATCAATGGAACAACAAAAATGGTTGCTAAAAACTCGCATGCTTTTTAAAAGCTTACCTACACAGCTATTTATGCAACTGTACTTTAGGCAGCAACTGGGGGAAAATATCTAGCAAGGTAACTTGGCTTAGTAAAAACCATGACCTGCACCTATGATCAACTAACAGAAAAAAGGTGAGCTTTGAAAACTGGCGCCTTTTATTTTTGGTTAGAATACCACAAAAAGAGCACACAAGATGATACATTAAATAAATTGATCTTAAAGAGAGCTTGGAATAGTAACCTGTAGGCATAACAACTGAGACACAATATCTGTATATTGTCACTGACGGCAAGAGCGGTCAGATACACATCCGTAGATGAGAACTTCTTTAACTTCCTGTTTACTAACACCACCAGTAAATTACTCAGCAGTCCAAATACTCCAATTATTAGGGTCAGCACAAAACTGGCAATCTTAAGGGCAGAATATGAATCAGCATCAGACACACTACAAACACAAAAAGTATAACACTACCAGCAAAAGATAATGAAATATTGTGAAATACAACACAACTAAATAGATATTAAAATAGTGCAATGTTAGTCAAGAGTAGTTATGAAATAATATTATATGTTATTTTAATAAGAGTGCATGCCATAAAATATTTACCATTACCACCAAATCATTATTTTTTGTAAGAATACTTTAAACAAATAATATATGAATAATTAGTCAACGTTAACAAATTGACTTAGCAAATTTACAGGAACATTAGATAAACTTCTAACAATCGCTGGCATAAAATACCTAAAATCTTACAATTTAAAAAAAATCATATGCTTAGTATTGTATAGCTACATACCACGGGGCATCACTTGTTAGATTCATATCAGCTTCCATCTAAATGACTCATTGTACACCTACAAGCATTTAATAAAACAAACTGTAGGCAAAAATCAATATTTCATAACATGAACATCAATGTTGTTTGTATACCCAGTACTGACACACACTAACTGATAAGCTTGCATTATCACCTGAAACATAAGGAAAGCCTAAATAGAGAAGACTTGAAAACGATTTTTATGTTTATGTTTATGAATGTTGCAATATATAAAAATACATTGCTGCTAAAAATACTTATTACAAAAGGTAAACAGGCAACAGCAAAAATTATTGAAAAGTTTTAACTTGAAAGAGTCCACACAAAACAGATTGCATTACTATAATTGGTGACACACAAAACAGTGAATGCAAATGTAAAGCATAGATGTTTAATTGTAGCTAATATTTACAAAATTAAACTTGATGGCATAAATTTTTCATCACTGAAACCCAATTACAGATGAAGATGCCTGCACACATCACCAGAAGTAGTGTAGCTATAACTGGTCAGCTCAGCTTGACTCACAGCATCGGCTTATATCTGCTTAGTTTAACTTTAAAACATAACTTACTCACATTTGAATTTGATTTTTGAACAGATAGTGTTGAGGAAAATTTTCTTAAAACCAAATGTATAATTCTAGTTTAATAAAGATCTGAGCATAGTTACGTGACTTGATGCCTGTAGTATTAAAAAATCCTACTTCCAGCAGGCAAAAAGTTAATAAGAATACCAAAACTTGCTAGATACAACCAACTCTGACTGATGATTTAAAATAAGCTTGCTATCAATCATTTGCAGTAACATGGTTCGGCTTTGAGCCAATTTTCACTATATAATAAAAAATCAACCAGCAAATTTATTAACTAGGATGCAGCAGTTAAACATATACTGTTTCTAGAAAATTTAGTTGAAATGGCACGAAACAAGATACTTTAGGCTGCTATTTTAATATAATTAATTTTATGAAGAAAAACTATTTTGAATTTATGTGACAATAAAAGCTGTAAAAAGCTTATTAACACATAACTTTAAATAAAGGTAATGAACAAATAAAAGTCACAAAAAATGCGTTTGGGCATTGAAATGTCAATACATATGCCAGCAATTGATAACAGCCCATCATGTATGAGTTTTTAAAAATTGAGAGTTGTCTACTTTTAGGTCTTGCCTGAAAGTCTTCTATTAGCTGTTCATTTTGAAGAGCATTAATTTGACATATTACTTCACAACTTGAATCCCACCAACAAAAAATAATATTTAATATTATTGACCATTTTTATATTACATGCCAGAGAAACAGTTATAAAACTGGGGCATAGCCTTTTACAGTTTCAGAAAATCAAATACAAGAATAGTAAACATTGACACATTTGGTATAATACATACAATAATAAAAAGCGTTAACTCATTACCAGCTATAAAGAAACCTCACTTTACTGTATTGCAACTAAAGCTCAAAAATTCGTGCAATTCACAAAGTGAGCAATCGAAATATGCAATACGATATTGATAGTGTAGTTTCAATTGTTAATTAAAAATGTTGAAATCACCAAATGTTATTGTATGAGTTACCATTTCAACAACCGTTTTTAGCTAATCTTCAAAACCGACTGGAAAATGAAACAATCGATCAATTTCAGTTCAATGCTAGCATTTAACAACATCATACATTAAACAAATTAAGATGGAGACTATACCTGTATTTCAAAAAATGAAAACATGCACTTAGGTATTAAAAGGTGTTGTTGATGCACCAAGAATGAACAAGCAGTTACTAGGTATATGAATGTGAGAAAGTTGTATTATATCCTTGGGAGATGAGTTTAAACAATTATTAGAAAAACTATTTTAGCATAAACTCCTCTGAGAATAGTACTATCACAAATACTGACCATAAGTCAATATTATTTTAACTCAATTAAATAATATACTTTCATGACATCCGATTGTTTGACAAATCAAATAGCAAATGATTGGCACTGAGGGTTATATATACTCAGAACCACATGGGGTGGAAAGGTTGATATATAATATAATAATGGAAAATGCTGAAGGAGCAGAATCCTCATTGCATTTGACTGAAATTTATGCAACTTATTGAGTGAAAATTTCCGAAACTAATAAGCATTTTCTAAAAATAAATGCTTTTTATGTGTTCTACTGTTAATGCTTAACCACAGAGCATAATGAGCAACTGCTGGTAGGTCCAGACCAAATCAGTGATACATTAAATTAATTTTTGCACATGCCTAAATATTCTAAACATACAATAATCATAATTTACTTAAAATGTATACACCCTGCAATGCAGACAGTCTACATAATTGCATAAAATAGACAAGAGAAGATCATTGCATTATCTGGGGACTATAATTGAAAATTTTATTACTAGTAATAAAATTTTCTATTATAACCTTAAGATAATGTTTCAGTGACTCATTGATTTACTGCGTAGACTGAACCAACAGCATCAGTATCTTTTGAAAAAGAAATTATTCCGAAACTTATAATGATGAGCCATTTTTTGAGCTATCGAGCACTTTCTTTGAAAAACTCAGACTATATGTTGTAGTTAAGCGGAGATTTGAAAATTTACTACAAATCAATAAAAACTGCAAAAATAGACAAGTTAAATAAGTAAATATATTTTCAGCTCTGCATAGAATAACAGCAATTACATAATCTTGACATTGAGTCTTATAATTTGCCCTGCATAATGTGAAGCAACTTTTTACATGTGCTATTAGTTAACTAGCAAAATGATTCATGAACAACAAAATTGAAGAAAATTTAAAGTCTATTTCTAGTTATAAGCAATTCTGTGATGAAACACATGCACACTGAAACATAAATATAACAGGTAAGAAAAACAGATGCTAAATGACAGAAAACAAAAACTGCTCTCAACACAGACAAAGAACTGATGTGAGATCAAGTCTTATTAAATATTTGAACTCTGGTTAACAAGATAGTTGAATTATGCAATAAATCAATTAGATGCCCATATTGATATAAGTATGATCCTACATTGTTTTCATAACTAATAAGTTTATAGTAGTTTACTTTATAGTTAATTCACAAACTTAAGAGTAGCAACTCAACATATGTATATATAGAGAGTTTTGTACTTCTTAAATGTTTTTGAAGCTTTTAAATATTATTAGCTTAAAGAACAAACTGGATAACTTTTGCATTAGTTATGCACTAAAAAAATTACGGGAAGTGAAGAAAACTGGACTAGAAGTTTTTGTGATGCTAAAAAGAACAAAATTTAAACAAATATAGTAGCAAGTTTATTTGACAACTAAGTACATGAAAAATACAATAGGTTAATAAAATACAGGGTTATCCATAATGATAATCAAGATACAGGTACATTCAGGTTAACATCTTCCTTTTCAATCAGATTTTTTTTTACTACAGCTCGTCTGTATTGAAGTCAATGATCCTGATAAAAAGAAGAAAAGATCAAATAAATAGACAATGAAACTTTCAACTAGTAACAAAATAAAAGTACATTCAACTGCATAAAAGTTCAAAATGATAAACTTCTAGCCTGATTTTCGACTATAATTGCATTTTTTCTCATTAGCTTAATATAAGTACAACCTATTTAAAAAATATAAATAAGCATACTAAAATTTGCATGAAATCAGATAGATCATAATGGTGCTTTTCACAATTGAAATAAAAAAAATAATAAAATAGAAAAGAAAGCAGCCGTCCACTAAAGTGAAAACTTTTTTAAATCAGTATTTTAAAAAATGTTACCATCTTCATTATCCTCCACATTTTAACTAGGGCTGCATGTATCTTTAGCCAAACAAATTGTGAAAATGTAATAACATTTTATTTTAACAAGCGTTGAGGTGCAAAGAGATGGGAAAAAACTTGCCTTGGTAATTGCATTTAGAAAACTTCTTATATTTTAAAAGGTCAATATATTTTCTCAATACGAAGACATACGTTTTTCCTATGGTGTGTTGGTGAATGAATTATCGGAAGTAAAAAAAACTCTATCTCTCTTCTCTATGCCACAAACGGTTTTTACAAAAATTAAACTCACAAACCCAACTCTTAATCATTTTGACAAATCAACCCCAATGCACAGAAGAATGCAAATTGCAGCAGTATATATAATGACTTCTGAGCAACTTTTATTACGCCGGAGATGATGCAATGCAAGAATGCCAATGCATTTGTTTCCTGTTTTAAACTAAGAAACAGATGTGATAGCATTCTTGCCAGATAAGTTTCAGGGTTCTTTAACTGTTGATACTTGTACAAGTACCAGCCGATAAACTACGGTAAAATGGTTAAGGTCCTAAACTCAACCAAAATTTCTAGTTTCGTTGAGTTGTAAAAAATGCAATACTATCTACTGAGCCTGGTATTTTTATGTGAGCCTTTCAAGTCAAAAGACTTAGAAACCTATGAGGAGTATGCAAATGTAAGAAATCACTCATTAGGTGAAAAATACCACCTAACTATTTATTGCTTACAATAAAGTAAAAAAGCTGATCCATGATGAATCATATATGGCTATGCCTCAAACTATGAATGATTACCACGTACTTTAGAAATGTATGTAAAGTCGAGGTATGTATATAGAAGAAAATAACTAGTTTTAGTTAAAACTGAAACTTTAGTGGTCTAACCACACTTGCCTTTATTTGAGTCCCAACTCTGCATCTCTACATGCCGTTCATCTTGGCTGCTACAAATAAATATAAAAACAACTAAGATACAGTATAACTCAGTATTTAGCATGTAGTGCAATATATATAAGTAGCAAGCTAGGCCACTTAATGAGTCATTTTACCAATTAGTTGATTGTGTACATCAAGCTTTGGCAGCTTTTTTGTAATTAATTATGCAAGACATTTTCAAAATTATTTATTTAATAAACCCAGGTCTCTACACGCTTTAAAAGTCTTGTGCTAGTTTTCGGATTTACACATGATATTTCACTTATAATGGATGAAAATCCAGAGCATGCTATTCAGTTACATTTGAATACCTAAGGTCAACATTTTCTATTTCATATATGTGAAAGTAATCATATAACATATGAATTTAACCCAAAAAAAAGACAATTTAGAGTGCCTACTGAGCAAAAAAACCAGAGCTAATAAAGTTATATTATTTTCATGCATTTACATTCCCAATATTTTACAGCCTCTATGAGACATATCTAAAATACAATATATTAATCATCATTTGACTTAAAACTCTTATCAGAATACTTTTATTTCTCTAAAAATTTTGTTATCATGTCGTTTTTGTCGATTTCACTAAGAAACTATAGCTAAACAGTTCTCCTAAACTAATATCTTCAACTCTTAATTTAAAATTTAAATGACACTAGATTATTGCAGCTCTTTTCTGAATACTTTTTTTCCGTTTGGGTGGCCATGTTGTAGGAGGATTATTAACACAAAAATGGCAGCAGAATAAGATCACTTCATCTATCTATCTGACTTATTCTACAACTACAACCGTTGCCCAAATTTGAGAATAATTTTTGCCTACAAAAAGCTGTAAAAGACCTAAGGACATTATTGTAATTGACAATAGCAGTTTCAAGCATGCAATAGTGTAACTATAAATGAACAACCAAACGCCAACAATACCAATTGCCAGCAACACCAACTGTCATTGTATACCAGAAAAAAAACATACCCATGGAGAAGAAATCATTTGCAGCAGACTCAGCTTCACGCTGTTTAGCCTGTGAGTCAAGCTCTTCCTTAGACTGTATATCAACGCTTATCTCAGTTACCCTCACTTCAGAAACATTTGGTTTGTCTGTAATAAATACACTCAATACTTCTCTGCAGTGTATGTGAACAAAGGATTCCCTGATATTACTGATAGAGTTTTCTAAATGTCTCAGAAATCAAAGTACACCAAAAGCTTCTATCAAACGACTTAACCTAATCACACAACAGTTTTGAAGTGCTTAGATCAAACTAAAATAATTTGATTACACAAACCTAGAAAATAACTATTAACATGAAAAGTACCCGTTATGGTTCGATGCCATTTCTCGGCCATTTGATGCTTCTGTCCTTTATAATGTTGTTGCATTACTTCTGGAGATGAGCAGTGAATATTACATGTTGAACAAAAGAGGTGTGCTCCAGCCTGAGATTCTCCCTGCACAGCAAACAGATTAGCTAATGTAAACAAGTCACCAATCTACAGTAACACTAATTTACAGTAACACTAATATACAGTAACACTAATATACAGTAACACTAATATACAGTAACACTAATTTACAGTAACACTAATATACAGTAACACTAATATACAGTAACACTAATATACAGTAACATTAATATACAGTAACACTAATATACAGTAGCACTAATCTACAGTAACACTAATATAAAGTAACACTAATATACAGTAACACTAATATACAGTAACACTAATATACAGTAACACTAATCTACAGTAACACTAATATACAGTAACACTAATCTACAGTAACACTAATATACAGTAACACTAATCTACAGTAACACTGATATACAGTAACACTAATATACAGTAACACCAACATACAGTAACACTAATCTACAGTGACACTGATATACAGTAACACTAATATACAGTAACACTAATATACAGTAACACTAATATACAGTAACACTAATATACAGTAACACTGATATACAGTAACACTGATATACAGTAACACTGATATAAAATAACACTAATATACAGTAACACTAATCTACAGTAACACTAATCTACAGTAACACTGATATACAGTAACACTAATATACAGTAACACTGATATACAGTAACACTAATATACAGTAACACCAACATACAGTAACACTAATATACAGTAACACTGATATACAGTAACACTAATATACAGTAGCACTAATCTACAGTAACACTAATATACAGTAACACTAATCTACAGTAACACCAACATACAGTAACACTGATATACAGTAACACTAATCTACAGTAACACTAATATACAGTAACACTGATCTACAGTAATGTTGGTGGAGCGGTACATTCCACCGAACAACCATTCATTCCTGGTGATCATATATATTACAGTAATACTACATAATACACACAGCATTGCATACCCTCTTGTGCACGGCGAGAACAGCGTTACACTTCTTCAGGTGTTTTTTACCAACATAGTGGGCATCAGCGGTTATCATTGAACTCAGTGGCACATTGCAGACTTCACAGAAATCATCAAAGAACTTTTGGGTTAGCCACTCTGGCCATTCTTGCTCCTGATATCAATCCAGGTAAATATTACTGTCTGGTCTCAACATGTGTCACACCGTAAATGCTTGTCAACATGTGTTACACTGTGTCAATGCTTGCCAAATGTGTCACACTGCATCAATGATTGTCTAATTGTGTAACACTGCGTCAAAGATTGTCTAAATGTGTCACACTGTGTCATCATGTGTCCCACAGTGTCAATGCTTGTCTAATTGTGTCACACTGTGTCAATGGAGGAGGTAAAAGATATCTTATAGACTGTGATGTATTGAAGCTACACAACTTTATTAAGTACAAGGGTTGTGTCCAATATCTAAACATGTTCAATAGGAGATAACTCTATCCAGTCTTTAAAAACATGAACAGATAACTCTATCTAGTCTTTATAACCATGAGCCGTGAGTGGGCTAAACATAAACTAGAAAATACTGACCTCAGCTTCAGCCGCCGGCACTTCATCATCAACTGACTTAGCAGGAACAGGAGCTTTCTGGGGCTTTGACTTGTCAATACAGTAGTCAGGTACTGGGAGCCCGAGTACCTTCAGCTGCAAACATTCACTCTGACACAGTAAATACGTGACGCTGGATACTAGGTTTAGATGTGGATACAAGGTTTAGATGTGGATACAAGGTTTAGATGTGGATACAGGGTTTAGATGTTGATACTAGGTTTAGATGTGGATACTAGGTTTAGATGTGGATACAAGGTTTAGATGTTGATACTAGGTTTAAATGTGGATACAAGGTTTAGATGTGGATACTAGGTTTAGATGTTGATACAAGGTTTAGATGTGGATACTAGGTTTAGATGTGGATACTAGGTTTAGATATTGATACAAGGTTTAGATATTGATACAAGGTTTAGATATTGATACAAGGTTTAGATGTTAGAAGATAGGTGTAAGCAAGTGACCAACACAAAAATATATTTATTTATAATTTGGAGTCGAATATTCGTCCATCACATTTCATCAAACTTGCAACGGTTCTAGTGGTCACAACCTAAAAAAACTATTCAAAACTCAAACAACAAGCAAGCTAAAAGTTAGCACTTTATCAATTTAATTGCTGATTTTCTAGAGAAGGTTGTTCAATTTAGTGTATTAAAAATAGCTTGTGACACTTTTTTACAGAATCTTCAGTGTCATTAACGCATTTTTTCAGTTACAGTTTTGATAAAGATGGATAGAGACACTGACGTAATCAAGTAGTTATATTGAACTAAAGGTATGCAACGCAAGTACAAACCTTCTTATGATGGTTTTTCCCAACTAGATGTGATTTGGCATGGATAGGATGAGTATATTGAACATTGCAGATGTCACACGACTCCATTCCAACATATGGTAGGAGGTCTTCTGTGATTGAAGCTTTCTCAGTTTCAGGTTTCGGCCATGTTTTTTTCTACACAAAAAAGTAAGAAGTGGATACGACATTCTATTCACAAAATGAAAGAAATGCAAAATTTCCAATTTTTCACTTCTACATCAGCAAATCAAACAATACTTTGCAGTGGGACAGACTGTGTACCAGAGTAGGAAGGATTTATCAGGCCATACTTGAGTGTGGGAGCATACCTTAGCTTTTGAAGATGGAGGGGATAAATCCCGATCATGAGAGGGTGGATAACGCCTTTTTTCCTGAGGCGGGAATGGACGGCCTTTTCCATCTTCATGAGGAAGATCATCAAACGAATGTCGTTGTCTTCTATCCCACTCGTAGTAACCCTTTTCTGGCTCAAGTAAACCTGAATATAAGACCATAAGCATATGATACTATAAAATAATGGCACAACAGCACAATAAGCATATGATACTATAAAAATAATAGGATAATAGCATATTTTGTGAGGATATAACTACTCACAGAATACTTAGACTACTCATAATAGGCTTCCTGTATACACTGCACACACCCAACACAGTTCCTTGTAAATAGTATAATTACATATCTTATATAATAACATTGAGTTGACTGCTTCATTACGCATTCACCTTGACGTTCTAGGTAGCCTTTTGGAGGATAACGTTGTGGAGGCAGTCTAGGTCTTTCCATAACAGATCTTCTCATTGGTAGAGCTGCCCGGCGCCTGAAACATGATTTCACATTACTTACCACAACCATCATTAGTACTGCTGCTGCCGCTACTACTATTGAAATACTGCTGTCATTGCCTTACTATTACTACTATAATACTGTTGTCATTGCTATTACTACTGCTGCTACTGTTATTACTACTGTTACTACTACTGCTGCAACTACTGCTGCTATTATTACCAATGTATTTTTATAAATAGAAGCTACTGAAAAGCCTTGAATGTGAAACCAATTTTTCAATGTTAGTTTTAAAAGACACTGGGATTGACTTAGCAATATCAACATGTATTGAATATTGTCAACATATAACAACGTTCTCAATAAATTAGTAATATGAAGTACACACTGAGATTCTTTGATGAGCTCGGCATAAGCAAGTTCCCGAGGTGAGATAGGAAGATTGAGGATTGAACCGCTTTCAGAAGGTTGATGTAGTGTAGCAGCTCCAGTCAAAGGGGTCTTCAACTTATCGGTTGAGTTACGCTCTGGAACAACCCTGCCGGATTGAGCAGAATCAGAATAAACAAACATCATTGAAACCGTAAATGAAGAACATTCAAGAAATTGTTGCTGAGATCTAATAGAGAGCAGCTCAAATATTGCAACACTTCTTACCCCGTTTCTGCTGAATCATTAATATGCTGAGAAGAAACTTGAGTAGAAGGAGCAGATCTTGAGGCTGTAACAATTGATAATACAAATACAGAGAAGACCATTATTACATAGCCTAGTCACTGTGGTTAGCCTAGTCCCTGTGATTAGGACATTTGCTGTGATTTAACAGAGTTGACAGCAAGCAACAGTAGCCAATGCAGGTGAACACCTGATGGTTAAACACATTTTCAACTCTCATCACAAATCATTAGGTTAGAGTCAAGACTAAAAGTTGACTAAAAGATGAAAAATATGAACCCAATGATGCGATTAGTGAACAGCACCTGGTGGAAGAGTTCGCGTAGGAGGAGGCAGCATGTTTCCTTCTGATGACTTTGTCTTCGCTGCCCTAAGAGGGAGAGCCTCATCAGTATGACAGCGTTTGGGCAGTGGAAGCGGTAGAGAACCGGCTGTACCTGCACCAGCTGAAGACGGCGCTGTCCTGTCCCACACTGCTTCACTCTTATTGACTAAAGTTAGACCAGGTATACCGCTGGATGTGCTAGGTTGGCCATCGGGACTTTGCTTTAAATAATTCTTTCTGAGTTTTCTTAACTCTTCTAGAATTTCCTTACTATTGATGAGAGGACTATTTTGATGGTTGACTGACTGAAATACAACACAGTATTTTGATAAGAAAAAATACGTCAAGAGAAGACCAACAGTGAACACTGTCACTCTATTCATAAGCCTAGTTAACTCCTTAGAAAGAACAAACTACAAGCTCTCATCACAGACAATGCTGTGGTCGGTCAGCATCATAAGGACAAGGAAACAACATGCCATTATAAAATAGGGCTTCGCTCGTTATTCAAGGTTCTACACCAGCAGAAAAGCAGGAACTCCATTTGTATATCATCAGAACTTTAAAAAAAGGTACCATGAACAGCTTTCTCATAAATTTAGGTAGCAGTTTTAACTGAAGATAATGAAAATGAATAAGATACAAAAAACCTAAATTACTAAAAAGTTAATACTAACAGAGAGAAACATATTTGAGTAAAATAGTTTTGAACTGAAGGCTTTTCAATGTGATGTGTACTAGTGACAGCTTAAGGCAGTGACAGCAATTAAGAGAAAAAATTGAAAAACACTAAAATTTCAGAATTCATTTTTTTAGTGAAATGTAATAGTTATGCAAGAAATTTGCAAATATCCGTTTAAAGACTTGCACACGTTTTTATGTTTTTAGAAAACATTATTTGCCAAATACTTCTAGTATAAATATATGTAATCAAAAATATTATAATGTAGAATATTGAGAGGTGAGTGTGGTGGGGATGTTGAATGTATTATGTAAGGCTTAATGATATCCTAGTGTCTTCATAGAAATCTTGTCTTCTTGAATCATTATTAATACCCATGCAGTGTGCAAAGCACTAGGCTAGTTATAATAAGTGAACTCAAAGTGAATTCCAATAACTGATAGATGGTATAAAACTTCTATATATTGTAAACTTCCATATGACTTAAAGTAATTTCTGACATCAGAAACATCACACTTTCAGACAATATATGCACACCTTAGATGTTGGAGGTGGAAGAGAATTGGTCACTCTATAAGCTGCTGGTAATGGTGAGCTAGTGGTATGACTGGAGCTTTTGCTAGTCTCCTGCAATACAAAGGGCTATTTTACTTAAATAAAAAATATGTTTTTAGACAAAAATATTGATATGAAAGGAAATTAAATATCAAAAGAAGTGTACCTAAGGAGAATGCATTCTAAAAATTCCAACAACAAAAATTAACTGATATTTGGGTATTATTCTAGTAGTTAGCAAACGATTGGTTGAAACTATTGAACATGCATTTGTGAAACTTAGTGTAGTTCCGGTATCAGAAACTAATTAGCTACAGTTAGGCCTATAGTACATCTGAGCTCTTTCACCTTTTGATAGCAAGAGTCTACTAAACTTAATTATATTCATGGTAAAGATTAGTGGATTTACAGAATGCCACCACCTGGTAAATATGATGCAAAAAATTTAATAAAGTCACATCCAGACTGTCATACAATTAACAGTTTAGATCAACAGCAGATTGAACTAAACTCAAATATAAGTAAAACTATATAGAAAAACGCTAGGTTCAGAGTCTCAATTAAATATTCCCATAAGTAAAAACATAAGCTATTTTGATCAGTTTCTAAAAGTGTAGTTTATAGATTATCATAACAATAACATACATTTCGAGGTGATTGTAATAGAGCGGGTTTGCTTCCTAGCAGAGAAGGTTTGTGCACACCTGGCTGTCGGTTCAACCTTGGGTCTTCTAGCTGCCGGAGTAATCTTGGGTCTTCTAGCTGCCGGGGTAACCTTGGGTTTTCTAGCTGCCGGTTTAACCTTGGGTCTTCTAGATGGTTTCTAGGTGTTGGCAGCATAGTTGCTAAAATCAACTACACCTTTGTACGCTGCAAGCAGGCGTTACGCATATATAAAGATAAATACACTTTATTATGAAAAGAAAAATATAAATTATACTTTTCAGCAAATAAAATATATTAAAACTGAGTTTCAAAAATAATGACAGTGAATGCAAAGAGTACATAAGGCTGCAATAGTTTACTGAAATACCTGCAAAATCAAACCTGTCTACAAGAAGTTGGTATTGTAAAAGATGTGATTGCCTGTAACTACTTAAACATGTTTTGCTACATATAATATTTTTGACTTTGGTTTTAACTTTAAACAAAAACTTGGAAGTTTGAAAGATTTGGTGAAAAAAGTGCTTAGATATTATAAAGTAACACACAGTTACAGGATATTGAAAAACATTTTTTATTATATACTGTAACATTGTAAAACATTAAAATTTGTCATTTTATATTGTACTAGCCGACTTCATACTGATAGCTAAATTTATTAAGGACTATCAAGCTCATAATGGTTGCGATTTTTACAGTGGTAGTCCAAGACATAATGCAGAAATATGACAGAGGTTATAATATAATCAGCGATCAAAGTTAGGTACGTGCAGGGTTATAGTGCAACCTGCAAGTTCAAACTTTTATCTGAAATCTATTATACAGTTCTTTTTCATTAACTGTACCTTTAAAATTTATTGAGCTAAATACAAAAACCTAGGCTAATAAGTAACAGAAAAACATACCTAGTACCCACTGAAGGAAACGAATAAGCTTATAGTTATGAACAATAAAATATACTTATAGTTATATCCAAATTGTCCAAGTGTTTACAAAAAAGTGGCATCACATTAGTGATTAGACTTACTCTTAGTCCTATACTAATACTAATAGTAATATATTATTATTTATTAATAATACTTATATTAATTATAATAGTATCACATTCACCGTCATCAGTATCAGTATGAATATCAGTATATTATCGATTATGAGTATCACAGTCACTATCAAATTCAGTATCACTATCACTATCAGTGTGCCACTATGACTATGACTATTGACTATGACCATCAGTAGCATTGACACTATCACTATGGCTATGAGTATCAGTATCACTGTATGACTATCAGTATGAGTATGACTTTCACTGTCACTATCAGTTTCCTTATGATTATAAAATAATAATTAATATTATAAAATTGAAATAAATATAAGTTTAAGTTTAAGTGGATGCACCTGAAACTTTCGAAGAAATAAAATTAAATACGTAAGGCAAATCGTTTGAAACAGCACAAAGCTGCAGGCCACTTGGTGCAGTGGTTCGGAAGTTTAGGCTTCGTGTTCAGACAACAATGGCTGTGCAAAGACTGCACTCAATGACTCCAAGCTTTGTGCTGTTTCTAACAAGCTCCATGTTCAATAGTCAACAAAAACCTCCGATGATGGTCGACATAATATTATGGTAACCGGATTGGAAAGATATCATTGGCAATAACACGCCCACAAAAGTTGTGTAGTCTCGCATTTATTAAAAACCCATATAATATTTTTAATAATTTTTTTTGTATTTTGACTTTAAAAAAAATTTTAAATTTTAAATTTAATTCAAATAATTTACAGCAAAATAATTGTTATTTTTATATTTATAATGTAAAAATGGTGTTGTGTCTGTTGAGAGCGGAGCAATTATTGGTCAATAGGAAAATCCACTTTTTGGTTTCATCCAAATTTAAGTTCTGCATGTAAATTGTAGTTCGTTGAAGTTCCATGATTATCCCAATAATAGCATAAGTGGTATTAAAACTCTCCAGGATAATTTGAAACTCAGTATCAATGCAATCATGCGTAGACTTTCTAGTAAAACTATCAGTTAAGAAATAGAGCAGGATTAAGATTCATTAATTATGATTAACTTTTAAGTTCAACTTTAACTTTAAGTTTCACTTTGAGTTTCAGCTTGAGTTTGTATTTAGTTTTACTATTAGTTTAACTATTAAAGTTTTAGTTTTGTTTTGTTATAAATGAGTTAGTGTTAGTTTTAACTAGTATAACTATAAGCATAGTTGTATGTATAAGTATTAGTATTAGTATTACTATCAACATCATTTTGATTTTCTATCAGATTTGCTTTAACTTTTACGTTTTAAGTTGTAGCTTATGCTTCGGCTTAGGCTTAGAGTTAGCTTTTTGGTAATACTAATACTAATAGTAATGGTTACTAGTAATACTAATACTAATGGCAATGATGTAATACTAATTACATTGATGTAATTACATTTACTTTTAGAGTTACTAATACTATAACTATAAGCATTGCCATTAGTAATAGTTGTATTTTTACTTTTAGTATAGACCAACTCCAGGTCACTAAATTTAAGTAAATAATCTTAATAAATATAAAATTAATAGTAAAACTAATAGTAATGGTAATACTAAAGATTTTACGACTGATAATAATGTTGCGCAGGGTTGAAAAGATATGCTGAAGACATTCTGTAGTAATGCTAGCTAAGGTTTATTAGTAGCATCTTCTTGCCTGGTGGGTTTGTCATTTTTAGCGCCCATGATCATATTTTTGATGCCCCCTGGTGTGATGAAAAATAGTTCGATTTAGTTGAGGGTGTCATAGTGCTAATATGCTTTCCTCCGAAATGAACAATAACTGTTTAATTTATTCACAATTGTCTGTAGTTTCGTTGATTACATTAGATATCAGCTTTTTTGTTTGGCCCTGTGGTGTTTATAGAATGGTAAGCTATTAGTTTTAGTCTTTTGCTGTGGCCTACAAACTTTGTTAAGAAATATGTTCTGTTGTATTGTCCAGAAACGTAGTTCAGTCACAATTAACTCTGTGGAGGTTCAGAAAATGTCAGTCTGATAGATACTCACACTGAGTATGAAAAATGTATTGTGTTTTGATTGAATAATTTATTCAATTTTAATGACAATTTTCTCTATTTGTGTGAATATCTATCAGACTGAGATAGTATAATTTTTGGTTTATTAGCAACTAACATATACGTGCTAAAGTATATGTTTTAGATCATTTATAGGAGTAATATTGATGCAAATATTTTACATATGGAAGAATTCAAATCAATGTAGTGCAAACTTAATTATAAAATAAGATATTTCAATTTTCAGGTGATAGTTATTATCTAATTGCTTTTGTTTAGTTGAATAACCAGTACAATATTTGGTCGATCATAAATCAGTATTAATATCCATATATATTGCTGCTTCAACTCTCATTTGATTCTCATCATTCTCCTACTACTTAGTCGAAAATTACTAGCTTCCAGTAATATTTTTAAAAGCGATATTTTACCAAAAACTATTCTTTGTGTTTAATTTTTAGTTCAGTATGGTCTTATAGAGTGTAGTCACTTTATTAAAGATAATTTTCGTTTATTTTTAGTATGCAGGAATCTTTCTAATTCCAAGTCTCTAAGTCCAAAGAATAATTGAGTCCCAACTATCATAAATGAAAATTGCAAGGTAACGACCAGCAGGTTCCTAAAATACTTGTGTATTAATTAAAAAGACTCCGACACATCAATGTTTTTAAAAATAATGCAAATGTGCTAATGTTTCAGGTGGCAACACAAATGCATAAAGTTTTGGTGTTATACAGATTTCATTTCCATCAAAAGCACCATTTCTTTTATTCAAATTAAGATACAAACGTAGAGCTCCTGATACACTCGATATGATGGGATACAAGAGCTTGCTTATGATGCTCTATAAGCTGTGGAGTTTCCTTTGTTACTGTGTTAGAAGACAAATAAGAGCTGTAAGTGTCTTTAGCATTGAAATTCTGAAAGTTAGTTCGCAGCACATATGTGCTAACTTGTAGGGAGCAGCCATGTTCTAGGGGTTAGAGCTTTGATATGTAAACACTAAACACGAAGTTGTGGGCTTGATCCCCAGTAAAGGCCATGGTGATGTTAAGATGAGCATCCAGTCACATCTGAATATGTCCTTAGCCCGTTTAAAAAAAGTTCTTTTCATCAGGGGTTTTTACAGGGATAGTGACTATAAACTTGCGTGAGTTTTATATGTGTAATCTTAGAAACTCCTTCTAAAACGACTCTTAGAGGTTAATTATTTCTGTGGTCTCTGAACTGTTTGAATGTAGTATAGAAATTATTGTCTTAAGATTCGTTTTCCCTTAACTACTGATAGTCTACATCACTTGGGTTCAATTGTTTGAATGGATAATCATATGAGTTGGATTGAATAAATAACCATCTGTTTTGGGGTCTACTCTATATTGCTCTTTTTAAAGAAAAGTATCTCCAAATAAACCAAATGACATGAACTTGTGTCTAAAGCAACTTGGCTGTCTCTACAAGTTATTATATTTAAGGATGAAGAAATATTGAGAACAAACTTTTTATTCATGTTTTAAGCATGCACTTCTAAATTGTTATATGCTGAAAATAAAGGGGGTAGCTGACTTCAAACCTTTTCCTGGCATTTGTAGGGTGTTCAGCATCAGACTGTGAAATATGAAACCGTTTCCTTATCCCCTCTCTCTCGACACAGGCTAGGCAAGTTTTGTGGTACTCAGGCAATTTTATTTGATGTGTTTGTGCTCAATTAATTTTATTTAACCAAGTTTATTAATAGTTTGTAATAATTTCTCTACATATTTTGCAGGTTCAGTCAATCGAAAGACCCTGGTATTAGACTTAGATGAAACCCTAATTCATTCACATCATGACGGGGTGATGCGTCAGACTGTGAAGCCCGGCACACCACCTGACTTTGTGCTCAAAGTTTGTTTCAACTCTAATTCGTGATAATCAACTGTGTCCACACATGACTTTCTATGATTTCCTAGCTGACTTCTCAACCTATGTTGTGATTACTAATTTTTGTTTTATTCTAGATTACAATAGATAGGCATCCTGTGAGATTCTTTGTTCACAAGAGGCCTCATGTAGACTATTTTCTGGATGTTGTTGGCCAATGGTATGACTTGGTTATATTTACTGCAAGCATGGAGATATATGGCGCAGCAGTGGCAGAGAAACTTGATGCAAATAGAGGACTATTGAAGCGCCGATATTACCGACAAGTTTGTATTTCTGATCAGTCTGTCTGATTTATTTGTTTTGAGCTAGACTATTCATTCAGAGTTTTGACTTGCATCTGGTTGAATGATACAATGCCTAAAACTTGGTTCATGTCTGGACAACAGATAAATCAACAGAGCGGCTTGTTCCTATAGACTTCAGTGTGCGTTTACTTGTTTTATCTAAAACCAGTTGGCTGTTTCTGTGTACTGCTCTAGTGTACATAGTAAGTTGTACTGCTGTGTTGTACATAGTAACGTGTACTGTTTTGGTGTGCATAGTAATACTGATGGATCATGCTGTTGTAGCATTGTAACCTGGAGTTTGGCAGTTATACCAAAGATTTGAAGGCTATAAATTCAGACCTCTCTAGTATATTTATATTAGACAATTCACCCGGTGCTTATAGAGGATACCCAGGTAAGTCTATTCTCACTCTGGATGAGTAACTGTCAGACAACAGGATCATATCTTATTGGTTATAGTAAATATGCTTAAGGTTCACTTATAAAGTAGGAGTTATGTCACCAGGTATGTTGTTGCTGCCAAGTTAAACTCTATGCTAGCTATAAAAAATGTATAGGCATTATCTCCACCATTTACCATCACATTATGATTATGCTGCCGGTACTGCTCTCAGTTTCCATTGCTGCTGTTGCTAACAATAGATTTATAGACTGAAATTGGGATGTGTTTACCATCTACACATGTTTTACTGCATATATCATATTAGCATGTGTTGATAGGTTTACTTGTTATTACTACTGCTTGTTACACTGTTTTACTGCAGCTCCTTTAAATTTACTCCTCACTTTTCATTTGTAGATAATGCTATTCCTATAAAGTCATGGTTTAGTGAGTCCTCTGACGTAGCCTTGCTCAACTTACTGCCCATGTTAGATGCGCTGAGATTCACAGCAGATGTACGCTCAGTATTAAGTAGAAACTTGCACAGGCATCGATTGTGGACTTAGCCGATCAGTTATTCTATACTTAAATATTGGTGATTTCAAGACTCGACTACTCCAGATACAGATAAAAGACGTGT
This sequence comes from Bugula neritina, assembly GCA_964035545.1. Taxonomy (NCBI): domain Eukaryota; kingdom Metazoa; phylum Bryozoa; class Gymnolaemata; order Cheilostomatida; family Bugulidae; genus Bugula; species Bugula neritina. The sequence continues at coordinate 21,598,197 of OZ037767.1, forward strand.
TGCCGATTCATCAGTAGATTTACTTGCATCTGTAGCATTTGGACATCAGCCCTTCAACTCGCAAATCTTTTTCGGAGATGATCATATCTCTAAATTGTTTATTTTTAGTGCATTTTTAGTTTGAAATCAAAAACTATTTCAGCATCAACAGACATTTGATGAGTAGTCGGCAGAACTGATATTAAGAATTTTTGGTTAGTAAAAAACTGTATACTTTGTAAATAATATAACAGTATATTAAAATTTGAAATTTGCTATTTCATTCTACTGATTGAATAATATGCTTGTAAGATTTTAGACATCGTTGTTTTAGACATCGTTGTGCATCTATAATTACACGAAACAGGTTTGTGCAACAATCACATGTGTTGAAACAAATATTCTCTAATATATGTATTCATCAGCATTACAAACATCAGAAAATATTAATGAAAGATCATATATTCAATTGCAAATGACTAATATATTGTAAGAAGGTAAGAATTATTGCAGTGGTTATAGTTGGTCAAAATAAATAATCAGCCTACAAAATATTAACATCTTAGCCACACACATATCTACAAGACAGAACGTTCCAACTCTAACGTTGAGTTCAGTCTTCTCCTGCTGGCACTGCATCTTCCAGTTTCCTTATAAACTTGACTCTCATCTCTGTTGAACTGTCACCTTTCAGCTGATCAGATACAAACCAGGCTTGTACTTCAAGCTGCACCTACATATAAATACCGATCTATGTACATAATTACACCTCTGTACTTATCACAAACTCAAGGAGTGTCTTCTTATAGTACTATGCACACAAAAACATCATACCTAAATTGATAATTCTGAGTGCATGTGCCACTAGCAAAACCTTTTTAAGCTCAAAAATAAAACAGGTAATGTCAAAAATATTTTTAAAAAAAACCAGGAATGACGCCTTCAAAGTTGTTAGAATGAAATGGATCACCGACCGTATATACGAAATCTGAACATGCATGTTTCCTATTTTTTTTAACTTTGATGACAAAAATATTATAATTTAACAAAAACTGATGGCTGGCCTAGAGTTTGAATCTTTTGACCCTTCTCACCATCAAAATCCAAAGACCAACAATTATAAGCAACAGTTAACTTACCATTTCAAGAGCCCCTCTTATCACACCACACAGTATGTTAGAGTAGTTAAGTTTGTATTTATCCTCTGGTAGTTCCACAAATTCTGTGAGTGGATTTGGGTCAAGAAGGAGAGAGAATGTATCACCAGATGGACTCCAGTTTGTTACAGCCGGTGCTATATTTAGAAACATTCTAAATCCTACTTTAGCTATAGTTTCTGCAGTTTCTCTGAAGTCATTGCAGCGACCTACATGAATTTAGAATAATAGGGCAATCAATATATTACACAGGGCGGTTAGTGGCGGAGAGGTGCATAGCATGTCACTAGATACAAGATGTTTGAAAATCCAAAATTCTTCAACGAATTTTTTTCTGACTCAGCAAATTGAAAAATATATTAGTATACTGCTCAAAGCATAGAGGGAGACATTTGGTAGAATTGTTGTTCATTGAAAGACACAAACTTGGAGTTACCTTCTCAATAACTAAAAGCATGTGCAGCCAAGGCATTCACTGCAGAACTACTTATATATTTTTAAATCAAATGTTAATTGGTTACAATGAATTTGTCTATTTTTTTTTAAAAAAAAGTAAGAACTAAACTAGAGTATTAAATAAAAAGATAGCCATTATACACAATATAGCATAGTTTGTATATCCACTTGCTGGTATTTCAGTTAAACTGCACAAATACAGCAAGGTAAGAAATAATTGTGAATACCTGTATTTGATCTTGCCAAAAAATCTTCTATTAATCTAATTCCAATGTTGTAACCCCTACAAAAGTTTCATGATAAATCATAAAGCAATTCTTACTGTTACCAAAAGAATAAGCCACATCATCATTATTATTATTAGCAACAAAAGAACACAGAGTCAATATCAGTAACTTACATTTTCTCCAACTGTTTATTTACTTCTTGTTCATCTTCATAATCTTTAATGAGCTGGGTAACTAATGCCCCATAAGTAAGTGTAAACAGTTCTGTACTCTATATCACAACAAAATAACTCTTCTAACACGCTGGAAACTGACTGGTCAAATTTAACATGGGTTAAGTTCATATAAATTAATTTGACTTACTTTAGCACCACGGTTGTTATTGATGGACATTTTTTGTAAAAACTGATATAAATACGTAACTTAGAAGAGCAGAAAATCCTAATAACATTGTACCATTTTTAATAAAAATACCTCTATTAGTAACTTGTAATTTATAAAACCTACTAATCTAATAGCACTACCAGCCATGAAATATATTACATGCCATGTATGAATAGCTGTTAGTGTATAGATTATTATTTCTTGCAGTTACTAATCTCTACTAAAAGTCAAGTCATGATGAACCTAAAAGTGTCTGTAGTAATCATGCTTTTTCCGTTACATTTAGCAAAATAAATGCTCGAAAATTTTGTAGAAAATATTTAAAACTATGTAGAACACTAAATACCCCTGTACTGAGCAGATTGTTTAATAAACATTTACAATCATTACAATTTTTAAAATTTAAATGTGTTTTATTTGTAATTCACCGAGTAGGTTTTACAGGTATAACGAAAAATGGTTATTTATAAATCTGAACAGCAGATTATTTAGGTGAATGAAGAGTAACTTGTAGACTACATTACAATATTTATGTGCTAAACAAAAGTGAGTAATAAAACCTTGTTAAAACTTGTTAAAGGGTTTGCAACATAAAATGCTTGGCAATTTAATGGAAAATAATTTTTGATAAGTATAATATAATGCATTATTATTATTATAACTGCAGATAAACAATTTCACAATTTCACTTTTAATGTTACTGCTACTAAGAACAAATTACTACTAACATGAAGCTAAGAATTATGTTATTTTAGTTTCAGGACAAATTTTATCAACTAAAACTATTTTGGTGAAATCTTGAATGGGCCAAGCCACCAGCGCACACATTGTAAAGATAGCTGAAATCAAAGTTTAATTAGCTGGAAACCCCCTGCTAAAACACCTTGCTAAAAACCTTGCTATGGCAAAGAATTTTAATAAAGTTGACAAAGATTTACCCTTCAACCCATGGAATCTCCAACTCCAAAGTATAAATACTCATTTTAATTTTTCATTAGCACAACCAGAAGCCCATTACTGTCGTAGTGGTAGTAGTTACATTAAACTGTTAGTCCTAGGGCTAGTCTTATACTTATAGTGATTGTTAAAGTTAGCCTATAAATAATTCAAAATGAAAATGAGACTGCAAGTTCAACCTACACAACTTTTAAATTTATGACCGGATTGAGACTCAAAAGTTAAAGTTAAACTTAAATTCATTCCAAAAATAAAATTTGTAGTAATTTTAAGAACTTAATTATTAACTCTAAGCAAAATTCAAGAGTAACACTTAGAGTTAGACTGAGACCCATTCTCAGCCTGAGTATGAAAGAGAATAAATACAACACTAGGACTAGTCTAACAGCAAAAATAACTAAGTCTAACTGCCAACTGGCAAAATGAAAACCAAGTCACTGTCAGTAACTCAAACTGTAACTGCCAGTAGAACAGTAGACGTAGTAGCACTAGTAGTAGTAGTACTAGTAGTAGTAGTAGTACTACTAGTACTACTAGGACTAGAAATAGAAAAGATAGAATCGACTACTACTAGTACTAGTACTCCAAGTACAAGACTAACACTAAGTCCGAGTGCAAGTAGTAGTTATAGCATAATTTATACTTTAACTTATTGAGTTAAACTTAGTCAGTTGTACTTATACTTATAGTTATTGAGTTATTGTAGTACATACAACTTTTCTAGGGTCTCCTGGCTTTGATGGTCGTGACATAATGATAATGTGACAAAAACTACTAGTTTAGTATTAACCAGTTGAAATTCAACATAAAATTTCAAGCTTCAGATTAGCGCACGTTGAAAGTTAATACTGACACAACTCAACTTCGTGTTGTTTGTTTGTTTTTTTCAAATAGATAAGTATAACAAAATATCATCTCATCTCGCATTATTTCCAGGTTTATTGAAGAAGTGTATTGGATTGGACTCGTTGTACTGCGAACTGTGTCACGTGGCTAGCAACTGCCGTAACTAGTGTACACATACTATATGGTCGCACAACAACGCATGTGCTTTCACTGTAAAAATTGTGCGAGTGAGACCAGGCAGGTGAGCATTCAAGCTCGGGAACAATAGCCAGTTTGCTAATTACTTTAATAACAAACTTTGTTTATACAGGCACGAAATTATTTAGGTAAGTTCTAAATTTGAGTAACGATAAACAAAACAGAGCTTTGCAGTTAAAGACTTGATTGATTCATAGAGTCGTCAAGATGTATATAAATATGGAATTGTTTGAGTTTTTGAATATTACCACGATACAATTGTTCTATTTTAAAATTCTATTGTGTCAAACTATCTTGCTTATAATTTTGTTTTAGTTTCTCTTTAAAAATTATATATATATTACATGTTAACATATTATGTCAACATATATACTTTTAGAAATATCCAAACAGCTAGAGTTTATTCCTTTTTGAAAGTTATATATAAAGCATGCATAGCCATATGTGTGATATAACTATTTGCATCAAAATTTGAAGTAACTGTAAATCTTAAAGTTGTAGAAAATATAAATTATAGTAATTTATCGTCTCTTTTCTGTAGTCACTGCAATCATGGTGTACCCATACACAAAGCCAAGAGGGCCTATAGCCGCTATGTACTCAAGTCCTGGACCCTGTTATCAGCTACCTGGACTAGTCGGCCAGCCCAAACATGACCCTCGCAGTGTACATTCAAAAGGTCCAGCTTATCCATTCGGCATAAAGCATGGCAAATTCGCTGACGACTGTAGCCCTGGACCAGCCCATTTACCTCAGGCTAAGATGTATAGGGACGGTCAAGATGGCACTCCTCATTACTCGCTCTATGCTCGAAGGAGAGATCTTACAAGGTATAGCACTCACATCAGGCTATTTGTATAAACTCTTTTGTATATTTGTATATACTCTTTTAGTTTAGTAGAGCTGTTAAGTATATACTTGTGCTGAATAGTCTGGAAATGTGCTTGACATTTCTTATCTAATCACCTTTTAGAACTTCAGGCTAGAAATATTCAATAATAATTAGCATAAAATCGTTATTATTTATCTAAAGAAAAAAATATTTATATAACTATTTATTTGGTATTTACTGTTATTAATTTATTATCTTTTTATATTCTAGGCGACTAATACAAAATAGTTATAAGAAATACTTTATACAGTGCGAGCATCCAAACATGTCTTTAATAAATATAACATTGATATTACTTTCCACTTACTTATGTTAGTTTCAAGACACCTGGCCCGGGTTCTTACAAACCGGAGTCCACTGGTCAGACTGGGTACTACAGGCACCCCGCGTATAGCTTTGGTAGCAGACATAGGAACAGAAGGTCTGACAACACACCTGGCCCAAACTCTTACACTTTACCAGGTGGGGCTAACTCTAAGCATCTCCATATCTTGCATTATGCAATTCTGTTTAAGTTATGACACATTTTATGAATTTCAAATTTTTCTGTAATTGAAAAATTACATTTACTCATTTTATAACTATGATACTCAGGAATGGTAGGAGCGACAAAGCAGAGTGGCAAAGTCCAGGCCCCAGTGTACTCCCTAACTGGCCGTAGCAAGATTGGGGGATTCCACGAAGACCTAAAGAAGGTAAGATATAACTTTATCTAATCATTGGGTTAAAAGCCTAAAGAATATGTTTTATTTTAAATGAAAACTAAGTTGTGAATGAATGTGTATAACCATCTTCTCTGAGTTTAAACTTTTCAGCCCCTACAAACCATTGAAATTAAATAATTTATTATTTATGATAACTGATTTAAGCTCAAGTAGTGACAAAGCAAAATACTCCAGGAAACGATAATTTTTGGAAAATTTAAATGTGGTAGATTATATTAAATAATTCCTTAGTGAGATGTTAGGAAAATAAGGTGAGGATGTTAGTAGACTACTGGTTTTGTGTGCTCAAGGTTGCTTAGCAACCACTGAATAAACATTTGCCATAGATAAGTAATATAAAAGACCACTCTGACTATTTCTATGGAGTATGTTTGCATTGCATGATAGTCGTAATAGCAAGTTCAGCATCTCATGAGATCTCGGTTTTCAATCCAAATAATTGCATAGCAAGGTTATTTACAAATTGACAACTCTATGGTTAAATGCAATCAAATTTTAATTAGTATTTAAACTCGTTACCCATTTGATAACTTTGTGATAGAAAAAATTATAGTAACTAATAGATTTCAATCACTACTAAAGTCATAATGAACAGCCTGGTACATGTGTTCATTTTAAAATTCTGCAACTTTACATAGATGTTAGATCCTCACCTGCTATTAGTTCTATGCTAGGGCTGATTAGATTTGTTTTGTTTGGGTATTAAATGAATTTGCTTATGTGTAGATGCCTTACTAACTAAAATAATAAGCATAGTTTATACTCAATTATGTAAACTCAAATAAAGGTAATGTGGGCATTGAAGTCCGTCAACTCACAGGTTCTGTATATATTCACAATATACAGCATTGCTCTGGATGAATGGGTCATTATTTCTCTTGTTGAAATGTCAAGTAGTCTTATAATGGAGAGTAAACTTTAGAACTTTCTAGAACTACATGACGTTTCAAGTGAAAGCAAATCTAATCAAATTGAACACAGGGTTTGCTAAAGCAGATTTCTGTGCAGTGTTAGGCTGATGTTGTGTAATTTTTGCTAGAAATGATTGATGGTGCTGCCAATAATATTTTTTACAACTTAAAATGAAAGATTTCTATGTAAATGTAGTCAATAATTGACCAAAATGAATAAAATAATGCTTATATGTGCTGTATAATGTGCTAGAAGGTGATAAATTTCAAAGAAATAAACTTGAGAGTACATGTTTACTAAATTGTATCTTCGTTCAGACCCCTGGGCCAGGAGCATACAACACCACTCAGCCTCAGATCTACAAAGATAAATCCCCACAGTACAGTATGACCAGTAGAAACACTATGCCTGGTGATGGCACACAAAAGCCAGGCCCGGGAGCTCATTCTCCAGAGAGGGTAACTTCTAATACAATTTTTTCTGAAAATCGTTTATGGACATGAAAATGATCAATGATCAGTGTATAACTGTGATTTTTATAATTTCTTAGTGTACAAGTTTCAATCTGCAATATATCTTTCAATACATCTTCATGCTTTTAGTATATGTTTCATGTAGGCATGTTAGTCTATTGATTAATAAAAACCTGTGTGTTTGTTTAGTTGCTGTTGCTATGCAACCATTGTACAAGCCAATAGCTCATTAGTTTGTGATAGACTATGCATGCTGCCAACAATATGTAATACAAGGTATTATAATTTGCCATGTTACAGGTTTATGTTAATAAGAGACAAGCACCCAACTTTAGCTTTGGAATCCGGCATAGCCAGTATGAGGCGCCCCTGATTATTGAAGTGCGAGACTGAGCTGCCCACGCCCTCTCCTTTGCTCACAATTGGTCCTAAAAGTTCTGGCTACACTTAAATTGTAAATCTTTCTTGAACAAATGATATTAATACACCCTAGCTTATAGTCAATTTACACACAAATAAGATGCTCAGCCTGGAGCAAACACTCTTTCCTAGCATTTGCCAACTACAGTTCTCTACTACTACAAATATTTAATTGCAGCTACACTACTATTTCTACAACACACAGCTACTTGCTGCATGTGACATTACAGTCATAGAAGTTTATTTTTATTTGTAAGCATATTTTGTCTTAAGTTTATTTAGAAATTTGAGTCTTTTTGTGAAAGATGTAAACTTTTATAGATATACAAATATTACATGATTACATTCTACTACTGTTTTGCATGCATTACAATGTCAATCTTCTCTAGTGAAATTCTGATTCACTGTAAATATTGGTCACCAAAATAGATTTATATTCACTGTCTATTCATGCACCTAAAGAAGTTGTGAAGCTCTTAGCAACTTCTTCGTTGCATGGAAAGACAGCAATTTTGTATCAGTTGAAACTAATTGTAACAGGCAGATTTTTACATGCTGCATGGATTTTATGATTTACTAGTATTTATACTTATTGTTACAAATAGATATGTGGTCAACACAACTTTAAATTGCAACTTTTTAATCAATATTATCTTGGTTATCAATTTATAACTCTTGTTTTCTCCATTGTAAAATCAAAAACTTGAACATTAGAAAGCAGGCGTACTGCATATTTACTGTTAGCATATGCTTCAGTCAGTCAACTCAGATAGAAAACCCAAGCCTGTAGTAATGTATCATTATTACTGCTCACCTAAGACTAATCAAGGAGCTTGTAGGTTTAGTTAGTTGAATTTTGAAAGTATCATGAATTGACAGAACAACCGTCTAACCTCAAAATGTATCAGAGTAACTTTTGTATTTCCGCTTTATGGTTTTAAAAAAATATTTCTTGAGATATATTACAAGTGTAAAATTTAATAAAATGCAACTCAAATACAATTGAAATGATAGTAGCGCAACATGGAGAATATTTCCTATAGCCTATAGTCTACATTTGCATGTTAGATTACAAAGAATGGCAACCGAATGACACACCAGACAGCCTTTCCTGTCTCACAGGTAAAATAACAGGTAAAGTAATACTGTAGAGAAAAAAGCATTGACTTCAAAGAAAACACATGTGCTAAACAACTAGTGAAAGGCACAAAAAATCATGAAGAATAATACTAAATTATGAGTTTAGTAGAAACAGTTCATCTGGGTGTGGTTCAATGTACAGCAACTCATATATACTCTGAAATAGATATCTAAATGTACATGTGTCAGTTGGTCATCTATAGAGAATGAGAAAATCTTTCAACATGGGAGTTATGTCTCTTGCATCTGTGGCACTACAACAAAATCATACAATATATTTATTCCTTTCAGTTGGCACCTTAGAGTCACATAAAATTATTACCAGTATTAATTCCTAAGAAAACCAAATGTAATACAACATTTTGAATTAAAGGTGCGTTTACCTTGTTACACCACTATGGAAGTTCTTCAGTTGTTGAGCAGTGGCAGTGACCACCCCACCTGTACTCTCAGTGGGAAGTGATTTTAGACTATGCTCCAACCATGTTGACACTGATGGGCGATCAAATGTGAGCAGAGACATGAAAACATCTGCGACATCAATCTGAATAACATATTGTAATATTTACTAAGGTATATTACAATATATTGTAATATTATATTAGTGTATATTACAATATATTGTTTTATTATATTAGTGTATATTACAATATATTGTAATATTATATTAGTGTATATTACAATACATTGTGATATTATATTAGTATCTATTACAATATATTGTAATGTATTGCAATACAATATATAGTAATAAATTACAAAATGCATAAATACTATATATACTTCTCCGTTACATGTTTTTTTCACCAATCTATAATTAGTTATTTTAATTACACACATCCAGAATATATTACAATATGCCCAATATAAACATAATGTATTATATACATATGGAACACGCTATTTATTTATAGTATATGATTCAATAATGAGCATCAATTGAATGAGATAAATGCTGGGCTGTAGCAGCCAGTCAGGTTGACTTGTTCATTGAGAAATAAAGTCATGTGACCACTAATTGTTGTCCGTTCTCACAACAAAGTAAATGCATTTGAAAAAGGAAGCATATTTAGCAGTTAAGAACCATATTCAGAACATAACCTAATGTTCTACTTTAGAGTCACAAGCCTTTACCATTCTAGCTTGAACTTACAATTTTTTAAATATGCTTTCATAGAAACAATAGTTCTATCTGTTACGAAAGACTAAAAAAGGTTTGCTATAAAATAGTTACTGCACAGTGTACACAGATTGAGATTTTGAGGCTAAAGTGTTACTCAACTATCATACATATACAAACCCGCAATTGTTCAAGAAACATGGCTAAACAAAGAGAAGACAATTACCATTAGACTAGATGGTAGGGCAGAGACACAACACTGCAGCAGAGTGTCAACCAGTAAAGGGCCCTCTCTTTGAAGTTGTTCAGCAACCAGTTTGTATGTCGTGGTGGACTCAGCATTCTATAGCGACATCATAGATACAGTGTAATGGCAGCATAAATACAGTGCAATGACAGCATAGATACAGTGTAATGACAGCGTAGATACAGTCTAATGACAGTATAGTGACAGCATAGATAGAGTATCTATGACAGCATAGTAACTGGGTAGAAACAACAAGTATAATAACTTACAAGAGCCTTTTTGCTAGAGCTGGGAGACGGTACATTGAACATCTCTACAAGAAATCTCATAACACTTGCGTTGGCATCTCTGTGCTGAAGAGTGGCAGCGGCAATGGCACACTTCATCATTGGGGAGGTTATGGAAGAGCTCAGCAGCACTAACCGATCTAAACATACACATGATGACATAGTTCAGCGTAGAATAATTGGGCACGTATGCAACTAATTGCATTATAAATTACAAGACATTACAGTAATACTGGTAATGTTTCATGGCTTAAATTAACTACCTAAAGCTACTTGAAACAGTACGGTCACTAACTGAAGATACTGGAGTTACTGTAGTGACTATCAGCAGCTACTCAAGTTCAACAACCTGAGCTTACTTGAGAGATTACCTAAAACTGCAGACTATTCACTTCACATTTATACTAAAGGAGTGAGACTGATCAACATTCACACAGACACACAGACTGACAAACCTCTTTGCAGAAACCGGAGGCAGAGTCTAAAGAAGTCGTCGACAGTGTCGGAGTGAAGGACGAGTCCATTGGGCTTTGACAAGAGTTCGAAAGTTGGCATAGCGAGAGCCTCTGTCATGTGTAGTAGCCCTGCAAATCGTAACATGTGTCAACCTGTGTCAACCTGTGTCAGCACATGTCAATACGTGTCAGCACATGACAACATGTGTCAATACATGTCAACACGTTATTCTACTGTATATTATTTCTAACAGCACTACGAGCTGTAAAACAGGTCAGCTACCAATATCGTAAAATAGTAAATCAAATAAAAACATTACTTTTACATTTGACACTTTTGGGCAAGTAAACCGAAAATTTTTTGAAGTATTGCGAGACTCAATCAAAATGCACCATCCCTTTATTTCTGTAGAAATTAAAAGTAAAGTTCAGTATCTTTCAAAGGCCTCGTGGGGTTCAAATCCTTGCCACAATCAAGTTCTCTAGCAGCATGCTTTATTTATTCTCCAGATCATAGAATGCAGAACACCATTGAGGGAAATAAAACACAAAGTAAAAGCATGTATTTACATTCTAACACTAGAAATGGCAATAGAATGTACAGACCTTTGATACAGTGGCAGTTAGCACCAAACACATCAACTAGAATAGCACCGAGGTAGAGATAGCAGGAGTGGAGGTGTTGGGAATAGAGGGACACCATCAGAGTCACAAGAGGCTCCAACAATGGTGTGAAACTTCCTCCCAGATTTCTGATGGCAAACCGAATACACCTGTGCGGGATAAAATGACTGCTTTTAGTTGATAATACAGCACAGCTAGCTTACAGCATTAATACTTATTGGGTATCACCTGACCCGCCAAACCTACCTCAAGAGTTGTCTGCTTTTTCAAATTAAAGTTTATTAAGAGGGAAACAAAATAGCCTAAGAAATGCACTCAACACAATGAATACTAACATAGTAAGATAGTTTCACTCTTAGACATACAATCTGTACCTTAGATCACACATATACACAGAATTCTGAGTGACATACACTGGAAGTTAAGGAAAATGATTGCAAGAAGTGAACCAGGAGGCGTTGCAAAGTGCTAACAGCACACAGCTCTACTCTACGGTGTTCATGCATGACGTGAAGATATGACCAACACACAAAGAGAACACCTGCAGCAACAAAGCATACCTGCAGCATTTTTCTATGGTTTTCACATCCGACTGATATCTGTTACAAACTTTTGCAAACGTGGCCCACAGCTCGGCGATGACCTGGTAACAAGGATGGTGGCCGTTTTTGACAGCGGGCACTCCGTATCTAACTACAGATGTCAGTCTATCTAACCAGAAACCGGGGTCCTTCTTGGTCGCCCTGTCTTTAGAACTTAGTGAGCTGGAATCTTCTACCAACTGTTAGACAGCGAAATAATGTAGTGTGATTATCTATTGGCAGCAGCGGAATACTACAGGGTAACTAAGAACTAGTAATAGTGAAATATTGCAGAGTAATTAACAACTAGTAATAGTGAAATATTACAGGGTAACTAAGAACTAGTAATAGTGAAATATTACAGAGTAATTAACAACTAGTAATAGTGAAATACTACAGGGTAACTAAGAACTAGTAGCAGTGGAATACTACAGAATAACTAACAACTAGTAATAGTGAAATATTACAGAATAACTAACAACTAGTAATAGTGAAATATTACAGGAAAACTAACAACTAGTAATAGTGGAATATTACAGAGTAACTAACAACTAGTAATAGTGAAATACTACAGGGTAACTAACAACTAGTAATAGTGGAATACTACGAGGTAACTCAACTAACCTTCTCTAATGGAACAACTTGATATTTACACAATTCTCTTATTCCTTCACAAAGCAGCTGCTCATTTGGAAACTTTGATAATATCACAGCAGCCGCTACAATTGGGTCCACAGAACATTATAAAACGCAGAGTGTACAAAACCACTGAGTGTGGGTACAGTTTTATAGAATGATAGAAAACATAGAGTTTGATGAGTATGCTGTGAGATTGGTATACATCGAATGATTACCACAGGAAAATCTAATTTTTAATACACCTTTGAATTGTGAACACACCTTTACTTCTCTATTTGTAGTATGAACATACCTTTAATAGACTGCTTGTAGTGTGAACATACCTTCACTACACTGTGTAGTGTGAACATACCTTTAATAAGACTGCTTGCAGTGTGAACATACCTTCACTACACTGTGTAGTGTGAACATACCTTTGATTAGTCGAACAGTGCCGTCTGTAGTAATATGGAATGAGTCGACATCTTTGACAACTTGAAGCAGAGTGGGTAAATTATCCATCATCTGTTTCTCTTCCATACACTCGGTGCAGATAAGGTCTAGAGAGGTGGCGGCCATATTTGACAACTTTGGTATCCGGAGGCAGGAAAGCAAGAGCTGAAGCGCGGGATCTGAGAAGATGATGTACAAACTAGCAGTTTACGGGTACCAGCATCACTATAATATATTCCATGAGTAGTTAAAGGGAGTTCACACTGAAACATAATATGGCTGATTTCCTCGTCTGGTTTCCCAACCATGCTAACTCACACCAATGTTACGTAGAGGCTGTATCGCACACAGCGCAGAGCTAGGCAAAGCCAATAGAACCATTTATGTTTCATAAATGGCACAAACCTGATTCAGTAATAAAAAAACCGTTTGAACAAAAAAATCATGAATTAAAAACCTCCCTAGTTTCATAGTTAGAACTATTCTATACTGCAAGGTAAACACAGCTTTAGTAAACTCACTAAATTGCAGTGCGAATAGCAAGCAAATACAGTTTACACTTACTAAGTATGTGGGGGTTGTGTTTGATCCACTCCTTGAAGCCCCCCAGTAGAGAGATGCAGGTAAAAGTAAGAGCAGCATGGTGTCTGACAGGGGGGTTACAGTATTCGGTGAGTACCAGGTTGATCACATGTGGTACTATAATGTCTTCCTTCCTGCAAGTGTAAGGAGAGAATGTTACAGCTTCTCAGATCCGAGTACTACTAGCATATTAATGTGATTATCAGTATTCACCTTAAAAATCAAGATGAGTACAAAAAATTATTTTTCTAGAAATATTATAAAAAATTAAATGATTCAAAGATGCTGCAGTTTAACAGTGAAAATGCGTTACGAGAGAGTCCTATATGATGTCGCCATAAAACTACAATCGTAGGTAGGAAATTTCTTGTGGCATGAGACATAAAACTTACGGCTCCATGTTCCCTGCTATGGCTGTCATAACAAACAGGTAGGATTCCGTCACGTTCCAGGTGAGGGACGGGTTGAGATGTGTCAGCAACTGAAAGAGCAAGGTGTAGACGACTACTACACAACGTATAGTTTGCTTGGGTTGAGAGAGTAAGCCCCACTGTGAGGTATAATGCAAGGTGTAAGGGCGTATATAGAGTATACTAAGCCAGATAACCAGATGTCTCTTAATGCAGACAGTACAGATAAGAATTAATAAGTTTCAAGCTTTTCCACATAGATATAAGACACATCCAGAAGAATGGTTTCTAAGACTAGACAATAAATGGTAATTGGATGGCTGTAGGCGAGAGAAGGAAGAAGAGAACCAATAAAAGTGAAGGCTAACCTCTCTGAATAACTTTGTTGAGCTGACGATAAATATCACGTCTTTGATGAGGTCACTGGTTCGCAGCCGGAAGTCATAGAAGTCTTCAGATTGTTCTAGAATACCATCCTAAAACAATGAGTGCTACAACACTGTAGACATCCACTACAACACTGTAGACATACACGGCAACTCTGTATACATACAATACAAAATTGTAAACATATACTACAACACTATATACATATACTACAAAGCTGTGTACATACACTACAAAACTGTATACATACACTACAACACTGTAAACATACACTACAACACTGTGTACATAATAAATATACTACAACACTGTGTACATACACTACAAAGCTGTATACATATACTACAACTCTGTATACATATACTACAACACTGTATACATATACTACAACACTGTACACATACATTACAACACTGTGTACATAATACATATACTACAACACTGTGTACATACACTACAACTCTGTATACATAATACATATACTACAACACTGTGTACATACACTACAACTCTGTATACATATACTACAACACTGTACACATACAATACAACACTGTATCCAAACACTACTACATGATGTACTCACATGATCCTGGTCTAGCTGTACATGTTTACAAACCGAGAGAATCAGCTTATGAACGTAGGGGGAGAACTGTGAGTTGAGGGACGTGTCATCCACTTGGTAGAGATGCTCGGAAAGACTGTACCAGAAGTTGAAGCTAATCTCCGCCACCTCATAAGCCTCATTATCCAGTGTTGAGCAAATCAGTTCCAGTTGTGAAAAGTTACCCAAACCCTACAGAGTATGAGCATGAAAATGAGGGTGCTCGATGTGATTCAGTAAACATCAATGTTACAAGGATTGCTTGAAGCAGTTAGTATATACCCGCAGGCCATGACCAAAGCACGGTTCATTATACAACAAGTCTCTATATATTAATAATAATTGGATTCACCTATACTATATAATTACTATATAATATGATTACTATATTATAATTACTATATTATATAATTACTATAATATAATTACTATATTATATAATTACTATAATATAATTACTATATTATATAATTACTATAATATAATTATTATATTATATAATTACTATAATATAATTATTATATTATATAATTACTATAATATAATTACTATATTATATAATTACTCTAATATAATTACTATATTATATAATTACTATAATATAATTACTATATTATATAATTACTATAATATAATTATTATATTATATAATTACTATAATACAATTACTATATTATATAATTGCTATAATATATAATTACTATATAATATAATTACTATATTATATAATTCCTATATAATATAGTAATTATATAATATAGTAATTATATAATTACTACAATACAATTACTATATTATGTAATTGCTATATAATATAATTACTATATAATATAATTACTATATAATATAATTACTATATAATATAATTACTATATAATATAATTCCTATATAATATAATTACTATATAATATAATTACTATATAATATAGGCGAATCCAATATTTCAATACAAATAACTTACAGAAACAGGAGACTAGAGTCAACTATCAACCAAGTCAATAACTCATCTTTTCAAACTTTGTGTTAAATCAGAGCTGTGTTACAACTTATATCTGTTCCTGTGCAATAGCATATCACAACAATGGACGAAGCTAGCCAATAGAAGTCAAGCTAACAAGCCGCTAGCCTATCAGAGCACTGCATACATACTTTGTTTGGGAATTGAATGAGGGCCTCCAAAAATGATTCTGCCATCTCCGTGAATATTCTTGCAAAGTTGAGACATCTAAAACAGAGAAGAAAATATGAACTACAAGTCGGGTGTCTATAAGAAAGAGTTACCTATGACAACTATTGCTAGTTGTCATAGTAACTACAACAAGGATTTTCAGTTTGAAGTATCATAAACTGGCAGTCATTTAAGCTAAATATTAAAACATTCAACAAACCGACAACACAGAAGATACCAAAAAACACCAGGCAGTGTCTGTATTACCCAGTAATATCAATATTACCGGACTTCTAATCATGCGTTACCTGTCAGTGTCGGACTGTGCAGCACACTGCGCGTATGTAGAGGAGAGATTCATGATTCTTTCAAAGAGGGACTGCGCGAGATGGCCGTAGCGAGTCATATCTTCACACTTGTAGAGAGCCGAGCAAAGGCAATCCGTGGCAGCCTCATGCAGTGTTGACTGACTACTTAAATCCATCTACAACACAGCTAGTCAATAAGATTCTGCATAGCCAATGTAGAAGTGGGTTTATCAAAGGGGTGAGCAACTCCAACCATAGCCAGCAATAAGAATACTCTGTGTTAGTTTAAAAAAATTTGGAAATTTTTTTCTAACTTCAAGTGCTGTAGGAAAAAAGTATATATCTACTATAGTTGCACAACCTCCTTTTGAATATTATTTTAATGTTACGTTTTTTGTGCTATTTGAGTTGCCAAATAAATATTATATTTTCGAAAAAAAATTTTCGTTGAAAAATAGGGAATACATCAATACGGGCGAATAATGGATAGTTTGATTACCATTGATATAACTAAAAGCATTATTGAACAACATATTATAAACAAAAGTTAAAAACCAATAAAATAAATTCAAAGTTTTTCTTTTAAATGCAAAAAATTACATATATACTCAACTTAGTTTTACTTCTAACTTGCATTATTTGTATGAGTGCTGCACAACACCTTGAGTAATATCACTTATAAAATAGTACAGGAGTTATTTTGCAAAAAAATTATTAAACACTATTAGAGCATTCTATCTTTATTTCCATTACCAACAGTTTAGTTATAAACATCTACACGATAAAAGTAAACTCATATATCTATTAATTGTTGTATTTATATCATTTTCAATAAATTTATTTCTAAGCAAGTGCCTAAACTGTGAATTTATCGTGGAATGACAACTCCTTATAGAAATAGCCACCATGATGGCACAGCATAATATCCTGTTGATGTAAGCAGGCTTGTTTTGTCAGTACATTCAACTATTTTCTAAAACCAGTCGAAATTGTTTAAAGAGAGAAAATACTAGACAACTGAGTGGTTCAAGCATACATAGCTACAGATGAAATACAGCTTCGAATTGGTATACCCAACTAAATTGATTTTATAGAATAATCTTTCTCTGTCCACGCATTTATATTTATCCATCAGCTTAGACAACCTGGTGGTGATGGTGCTAGGAAAGTTAGCAAATAACTATTATTGATATAACATATAGCAAATGCAAGTTTGTTTCATTGCTGTCTGGGTCACTTACAAAATCCTTTTCTGACGGTTTTCTTAGAGTTTAGGTTAGAAGTACAATAGCAATAGCTAACTGAAAATAAATCACAATGACTAGAATTATAATAGTTATTGGTATCATTTGGGACATCCATCCTATGACATGACGTATAAGCTGTACAGTATATTGAGAAGATCTTACCAGATAGTGAAAAAGTGCCTCTAGGAGTGGGGATTGTCTGATCTCACCATCTGGCACGGCGCCAACACTGAACCAACTACCCAAACACTTGAACAGCCGCCCACACAGCTGCTGGTCTGTGTAGTACCCACTGAGGCAGGCTACCTATAACATAGTATAAAACCACTTAATTTAAGTATAAAACCACTCAATGCAGAGTAACCCATATTACTCTTTACCAATGTTATCATTCTTACATCAACTGACAAAACATTTGTATACATATAAAATATTGTGTTGTTTAGGTGATGCAACAATTACATGTTATATTTATCTTTTGACAGCAAGAGGTTTTTACAGCACAGCCTGAGTATGTAGGGAGGGGACTGCACACGCCCTTCTAGAAAGATTAGCCTGAGCTACACCCCCTGACTAAAGTCCCTATTAGATTCGCACAGTCTATACAAAATATTCATAAGCACAGTTCAAGAACTGGTGCTAGCTGCATCTGCCAACCAGGATCTCACTATATTATTCCACAAACCATTGTGGTTTCATATTCTTAGAGTTGACAACAATTAATTATTCTGTCAATCACTTGATCTTTCAGTTTAATCGACTTTTTGGGTAAATTTGGCAAGCCGCCAGTGAGCAGATTATTTTTAAATGCATAAGAAAGATCCTATTTGAATAGGTATGAACAACCAGAAATAAAATTAGGGCGTAAAGTATACATAAATTATATCATATTATATATACTATAAATAGAGGAAAGAGAGGGAGTGTGATATAACAGTACAGAGTATACAGGGACTGCACAATACGGATGTGCAGTGCTGGGAAAGGATACAGGAACTGTTAGGGAGATCCTGTTTTGACAGCTGGCTCTGAAATATTTTACATAATTTGGCATAAGAAGGGCTGGTGTTGATGGAAGAGGTTAGAGTACTAAAATGATTACGGTGTGAGTACATCGTGGTATATGAAGCTGCAGTACATGCAAGTACAATCAGTGATATACAATACAATATTATCATATTCATTATAATAGCATAGTCACAAAAAACGCAAAAATAAATAAATTATTTACCAAGTGTTGATGTAATAGTTTTAAAACTTACATGTTGGTATGCATATCAGTTTGCAATTATATATCTACATTATGCTGTATATATATAACATACATACTTTTTAGATATAGCATGGCATACCCTTTGACTTACCAGAAATTGATGGACTCCTTCGAAAGTCTTGGACAACTGTTCAGTTACCTCAGCTCGGCGATTAGCTCCAATCCTTAGAGTCTTGTTCATTAACTGCAAGTACTCTCACATATTCAGAATGACGTTGAGTGAGAGTGAGTGTGTGAGTGAGTTAGTGAGAGTGAGTGTGTGAGTGAGTTGGTGAGAGTGAGTTAGTGAGAGTGAGTTAGTGAGAGTGAGTGTGTGAGTGAGTTGGTGAGAGTGAGTTAGTAAGAGTGTGAGTTAGTGAGAGTGTGAGTTAGTGAGAGAGTGAGTTAGTGAGGTGAGTAGTAACCAACAAACAGTGGGAGAACATATGTTGATGACATCCTGGTAGGAAAGCCGGCAGTATGGAGGAAGGTGAGTTGAAACACTCAACACTTGGCAAAGAAATGTGATTTTTATACAACCACCACTTCCCTATTTACGATGTAACAGAATACAAATATTATGAATACATATAATTAAAATACCAAACAGCTTCTACATAGCTGCATAGCATGAACTTGCTGAAGGAAACCCAGGCAATGTTTTACCAGCAGCTAATCTGTACAGAACCTGAGAAAAAGGATGTGCAGAAACATAAATATCAAAACATCAGCTGAAATCTCATGCATCAAATGAGACCAATGCGTGCAACTAAGTAGCACCAGTTATTGTGACCTGCCATTAGAACAGCCTGTCAAGGTTCAAGAAATTATTCTGGAGTATATTAGAATGTGCTGACAGGCGAGCATATATAAGGAAACCACCTGGAGTAGTATCTACCATGTTGACCTTGACCTATAAAGAGAAGGTCAGAGAAATACGAACCTCTTCAGGAAGGACGGTAAGAATCTCCAGAAGCACGGGATAGGATGCAGGGTTTGGAGCAAACTTTGTGAGCAAGTCAGCGACAGCGTTTTCCCAGGCAGCCATGAGGAGGGCTAAGTCAGCGATGGCGAGAGAGAGCTGAGTGACAACGACGCTGGTCTGACTGTCACATGATGAAATGTGGTTGAGAAGGGAGTCACGAAGAGAGTGGTGTGACGTCCCGGGCAGCTCATAGAAATGATGCTGTATCTGTAAATAGAAGAGTCCAACAAGTGCATTCCATATAGTAGTGTTGCTGTGTGTGCACATGACACCAACAGAAGTGCTATGCCTCACACAAGAGATGACTAGTTTGTCTTTATTTCTATATCATTTTCTGAAGCTACAAAAGTTTTGCAAAAAGTGTTTAGAGAGCTATGTAACTATTGTGGTGGTTTCATTGGTTAAACTTGACACATAATTTTAAGTGGTCTGAACTAACTTTGCATTTAAAAACTGTGCCAAACTTCATTGACAATTAAGTAATTAAGATTTAAAATAGAAAATAAATGATAAAACTACTGCGAATTATTTTCTTAATTGCAAATCTGCTAGAGCTAAAGAAATAGTTTAAAATATTGAAAAATAATGGAAAAATCAAAAAATCATAAATTTTATCCACATTTCACAGAAAAATTGCAAGACAGGCAACAGATTAAACATTGAGTGATAAAGGCAGCATATTAGAGCTGGTGGGAAAAATTCTCTTCTATACAAAACACAAGTTCCCCTCCTGCATACAACATAGTCATAGCACAGCTATACCAAGAGCTTAGTAATATAGTAGCCTGTTCTGAAAGGTTGTAGTGAATTCCACTAAACAATGAACTAGTCACCTATATTAATACCAACATACCAACCCACACACAAGGGAACCAGATTTGCATACCACCACACTATTAACAAATGGCAAGGACAGTGCCAGTTTACAAGAAGGTGGCAAATCTTCAAGATAAAACATCACCCACTCACACACCATCAGCAGAGGTTGTGTAAGACATTACTAATCCCGGAGCATCGGTATACTCCAGGGTTGTGCAGTGTGTGTGTATTCACTGTGTGGGTGAACAACCAGTAGGAGGGCAACCAACAATTAACTATCCTATAAATATAGAGTTACTTCTGCTTTGCAGGTGCCTTGAGCTCCAACTCCTAAGACTTGAAAAGCAATTTATCTCACCTAATAGTTACATGTGCCTGGTGACTACTCTTCTCGTTAATGAATAGAAGCTTACAAAAGCTACAATGAAAAGCTATTCCATACCAGACAGCACTGCATGCCATGTACCAAACAGCATGGCTCACCTTAGTTTTGATGGTGTGGGCAGCAAAGTAACAAGCCTCCGGGTCATCACGGTGAGCTAGTAACTGGTCAGCAATACTCCAGGCAAATACCTACAAGACACTTGGACATGTGAACTGCATACATACCAGACACACATCTTGCTATCACATACTTCAATAACACTGCAACACTAACTGCTTAAATAACGCAGCAAGAAATCACCCAACTTCAACCCAGAATTCATGTACCAGTTTAACAATAAATGTAAAGCACAGGTAGAACTATTAAAACAACGAATAAAATTGATGGATTATAATAGAACCAACAAACATTTTACAAAACTACAGCTATTTCTCAAAAACTCTATTAACTAAACCAAAAATTCCAGATAACATTAGACAGGACTTTAGAAACAATTGTATTAAATAAAAGACATTCTATCTTATGATTAATTAATGTTTTGTCAGTAAACTAAAAAGCTTGACAATTATGTAAAAAAATTGTTACTTTCCAAGGAGTAAATTCAAATTGCCAATAATTGAATTACAATCAATCAGCCATTAATCCAACAAAAGTCACCAGCTACGTTGAACTAGATACTAACAATTACACAATAATTTCTGATTTTTGAATCCATCTCATTATAAATTATAACTTGCATAAAAATTTAGAGAGTAGAAACGTTTACGAAGGTTTGATTATGGCACTAAACTAAACAACAATAAAACTCATGCAAACAAGTGAACACATTAGCCAGTTACACATGTAAAAAATTCAGCTGAAAAATGAGCTGTAAACTGCCATCTGTTTAAGATTATCACTTTGAAAATTGAAATTGCTTTCTCAACAAGTTGAAGAACTAACGGGACTAACTCAATAGCAGTTAAACAAATACAAACCGGCAATCTAGCCAGTAGAGCGTTCATCAACTTACCAAACCAGAAAACATACTAAAATATATACATGACAGTCACTAGTATCTTCTATAATCAGGAGGGGCTCTCAATTTTCAATGAATAAGTTAAATCAAGAGTAAAAAGTCCCAGAGACTTGAAAATAGAACACCTTTTGGTAATTCCTCTTTCTATCCCATATCAAGTGGTATGTACTAAAGAGCAAACTGCCCACTGAACACATTGAAACACATTGAAAATTTAGCAATTGAGGTTGTTTATCAATTATATAGTAAACCTGGGTACTTTTTCTAAAAATACTTTTTCTACATAGATAAAAAGTTGAAAACATGCCAAATATTTCACTAGATTCATCATAACCATTAGCAGCAACTGTTTGGATACAAGTGATGTGCTTAATAATTGAAGTATAAAAATTACAAACCAGAGTCTTTTTGATAGAGTACTAAGTCTTTTTGACTGTCACTAAAACTATTTCCGACACTTTTTTAAAAATAAATAATGAAAACGTACCACTAAATGCTATGCCAACACTCCCTGTTGCAACATGGTTCAACTTCATTGCAATTTCCTTTATTTTGGCATGCAAACTTTTGATTTAATATAATTTTTTTGTTCCAAATACCAACTCAATGAAAACTAAAAATATATAATTATTTGGTAGCTACAAAAACTTCTCTCATTTCAGTATTAGCTCAGGGATAGTTTCACCTGAACGTCTGGATAAACAATTAGACAAAGACAAATATACTTATTGTAGGGGGCAAAGGCTTAGCCAGAAGGCTCTGAAACATGAGGATCTCTGAACATCACATCCCATAGGCCTAGCCACCAAATAAAATCAAAGTTGAAATAATAGGGTAAATCAGGTTATACAAAATAATTCCAATTCTTTTACCGATTTTTGAAAATTTTCCAGCCACTTTGATGCCTGTTCTTTTTCCAAAGTATTTGGACTGTGATACAATGCTCTCAGAGCATGAAGAACTGTTTCTATGGTTGGTGCTGGATCCATTATGTGTGAATCTAGTAGCAGTGCAGGTCATGCATCAAACTGGGCAACTACAATTTAAAATACAAAATGCAAAACAGAAGATAGAACTTCAATCAATACATGAGCTCTATGCTAAAATGAACTAACCATTAAAGTTTAATGAATAATAAAATATTGTGTTATAAAATTAGGAAAGAAAAAAGTGATAATAGACATGCCTAGAGCAGGGGTGTCCAACCTTTTCAGACCGAAGGCCACTGAAAGGGAAGATTCTGGTGGCGAGGGCCACATTGTAAACATCAGTTTGAGCTGGAGGCCACAGCATCAGCATTTATCAAACTACTTTATTCCCAGACTTTATGAATCATTGCACAATAGTTACTGCAGGCTGCATGTTTTGTAACATGTGTATAAATTGAACACTTAAAAGGTAGCTTTTCACTTTAATTCATGTACGTGTGCGAAAAATAATTTTAGCTTTATGCCTTCGAGAGCCACATAAATGTAGTTGGACAGCCCTGGCCTAGAATGGCTACAACATAAATGCCTGATAAAAGGCCATATGACTATAATAAACATATGGGATTAATTTGGTTGGTTTGGAAGTCTAGTGGATGAGGGCTCATTTTATACTTTTAAGGGATTTGGAGCTGCATTCAACTTTCAGCACTTCTTTGGGAAGAATAACCATAAGAAATAGAAATAATTAGTGAAAATGACTGGGTACTATAATGAAACATTTTGAGCCAAGAGTAACATTTAACATGCATAGCAACGCCACTCAAAATTACAGATAACTGTGCACCAAGTTAGTTGAACTACGACAGCATTTGCTACTCCAGAATTAAAATTACTAAACTGCTAGTTGTAGACATGTAATTACGGTGATAATGCAAACAGTAACTAACAATAGCCATTGTATTTACTATGTGTCTTAGGAATGAGACAGCCGCAGATTGTAAAATATCAAATATATACACTTGAAATTGATTTGATTTTTTTTTTAGAATATTTGATATTTAAGTAAAGGGCTCACATGGCAACTAATATCAGCTTGTCCACATGCCTACTTTTTCAAAACGAGTTGCTGTTTTTGCTCTTTGATTGAAATATAAAATGAGTTCAATATTTTTATTCATCACTTATGCTATAAATTAGTTAAATACATTACCCCACTATTAATTTTCATTAATACTTAGCAACTATTCGGGTGTGAAAATAACATTACTATCAATCTTTAGCTGTTTCTATAGCTGCACTAATTTATAGCAACAGGCAATGTCAGTGGAAGATATTTCCAGAGAAGACAGCCCAATTACACTGTTGAAATGCTTTACTTGAGATTTACTGTATTTTGTGAGCACTACTTAGTCAAGAAAATTATACTTTTCAGCTGTCTTTGCCTGCCTTAATTTTTTCAGTCTTTGAATAAGAAACTCATCATTTAGTTTAATATTCACCATGAGCTTGCATTAAAGCCTCTAATCTTACACTCCAACAGTAGCATCTAGTTAATATAAATGTTAAAATTAGATTTTTGAGTCATGGCAACTATGATTGTACACTGAGTAACATTGCTGTACTTGTTTCAAAATTGAGTCATTACTGAAACTGTTAGCAGTGTTAAGGAACTTTGCCTCTGGGTATGTAAAACTATATTACCAAATGTGATGATTTATCAAAACCATCACTGTTATGATCATTCTGATTCACTGACAAATACTAATAGTAATAGTACAAAATTATTTGATTTGGGCGTTAACCTTAACCCTTAAACTACAAACCCGACAACTACTATTAATATTAGTATTAGTCTCCATTAGTATTACTATTGCTATTCAGTGATTATCATTTTACTACCATAACCATCGCAATAAAGTTTTGCTATTATATTTATTGTAAGTGTTAGTGTGACACTAATGACTAACACCGACTGTAAGTGTATAAAGATCCTGTTGACGTTTATTAAATTCAAGTGATTATGATTAATATTATCAGTATCAGTATGATTATGAGTCTATGAGTATGACCATCACTGCGAGTCCGGCTATTAGTAATACTAATACTAATAGTATTACTATTAGACTTATTAGTATTACTTATTAGTATTATTCATTTATTGTTTTACTTTTAATTTTAATCTCATCACTATGACTAAAGTCTAAACTGAAACGCTGACTATCAGTATCACTATTACTATTAGTATTACTATGACACTGACAGTATGAGTATGACTATCACTATAAGTATGACTATCAGTATGAGTATCACTATCAGCATGCCTAATTCTAAACTAATGTATAACTATTACTATAAGACTAAGTAATACTAATAGTATAACTATAATTTAAAGTAATGCTATTACTATTAATATTCTCCATGAGCTTAATTAATAATTTATTTTAATTCATAATGATAATAATAAATAACTAATACTAATAGTAATACTAATAGTAATAACTAATAAGTAATAAGTATTAGATTTAGTCCATTACTATTAGTATTAGTATTACTATTACTATTAGTCTAGTGTATTATTATTTCCATCATGATCATTACTATTACTATAATATTAATTATAATTTATATACTTCATTACCATTATCATTATGATTATAATTATTACAGAAATAAAGTAACCGTACTTGAGTGAAAAATTAGATGACCGCTACTACACCAATCTTAGAAAGACTAGTGTTCACGCTTTGATATTACTATTAGGACAGCGAACAGATAGCGTAGTATTGAGTCCACCACGACATTTTTTGAACTAGAATTTGCGGATTCTGAAAAAAATAGTGACGGGCGAAAATTTTTTAGGGTCAAAGTCAATCTTATTTAATCCTATAATAAAATATGAGGCACTTACAATATAGGTCATATTTTAAACCGTGGCTGTGGTGATAGAATCTAGTTAGCATTGCAAGAGCACGGGCGAGTCCAAAAAAGGATAGACTTAGAGAGTTTTAAAGAACACGCAACTCTATATTTGTAAGAAGACCGCGAAGTCCAGAAACAAATCATATTATGATTTTAATAATAACCATTCATATGTTTTCATATTTGCCCATTCTACAACAAAATATTAAAATAAATTTATAATGTTCCTAAAACTTACTAGGTTAATTTTAATTTAAAAAACAGCGGTTTCCATTTGTAAAAAGAGGATATTAATGTTAAAACTTGACTTTACAGCAGAGACCGTCTACTGTAATTCAACAAAAATCGCTTTAAGCAGCACAGGTCAGGGGCCACTGAGTGCAGCGGTTTGGGTATTGAAATTCGTTCAATGATGCCCTTACAAACATCGCACTAAAGATCTGCCACCGTACTACTGCTCCTAGCGATTCTTCAATTTAGCAACCAAGGATGAAGGCAAGTAAGTTAGTTACAGACTATAGTCGCTGTGAACTGTCAAATAATTATGCTTACAGATAGCAATAATTATGATATATTTTATTTTTTTAGAATGGAATCTTGGCTTCTATTTGTCACATAATGATTTTAACCAAAAATGCTGAAGAAGACTAAACTAAAAGCAAGTTGGGAACAGAGTTTTCAAGGATTCAAAGAGCTTTCTCAATCTAGTTCTTTGAGTTTTGCATCTCATTCTAGTTCCAAATCTTTGCAATGGGAGTCTGTAAGTCATTCATAGCAGTAATGGGCATTATTTTTATTCAAACTTGAATTACAAGTCATTTTTATTTCTATATCTGTTTGTTTTGAGACAAATATTGAAAATCGATTAGCTGCTGAGCGTCTGGATAATATTGATTATTTTTAGTATTTTTCAAATTAATGTTTGATTTTTTAAAAGCATAAACACTAGTAGTTGTTGCTGGCTACCAAGTTCCTCACTGGCAGTTTTTAACCGTTTTTGTGATCATAAGAAGGAGTTTAATAACTGCAACTTTGTAGACTGTCGTAGCTGTTAATTAACCTAAATAATATGTTCTTTAAAGCATTTTACAAATAACTTTAAGCTATAGTAGAGCATATTGTTGGCAAAACTGCTATAGTCATGGTGGTAGTATATTTTGCAATTTAATTGTTTTGTCTCATTTTTGTTTTCAACTAATTTCATTCAAATTTATCATTAAATCAGTTTAAAGTACCTATTTTAGTTTGTTCATTGAAATACTGGTATGGACATAATTATAATGGTTGTTTAATCTAGGGGGTCACATCTGCTCCAGTTGATGTCGATGATGATCTGGAAATAACCATTGAATCCTATAATGATGAGCAAGATGAAACTAGGGTGTCTTCTACATGTTTTGGAAAAGTACAACCTCTGGTTGGTGCTAAGGCTAGTCACCAGTCAAAAGGGGATATGATCTTTCATCATAATAGCCCTGAGATTGATAGCTTTATCCACAAGATGTTGACTCACTCGGCTAGGCAAGATCAACCGGACTCACAAAGGATCATTTCAGAAGAACGTGTGACAAACAGTCACCCTGCAAGCATAGCCTCTACACCTAACAGTGTAAGAGCACTTTTACAAGAAGTGTTAGCAGATAGCCCAGTATCTTCTCCTAAACGTGAAGATGATTTAGAGTTAGCTTTGCCTTGCGCTGAAAAGTAGGTTTTGAAACTTATGCTAGAGCCTAATTCTTTGATTATTGAGTATTCTACTTTTATTTACTTTCTGTATTCAATTATTCTATACATTATTGAGATAGTTGTATTCTATTATGAAGATAACAATATATAGATGAAAAAATCATTAGTGTAAAAGTGTTAGCCTCTTGTTAACCACAATTCACAAATTCTTTTAACCACATTACCTTTTTATTATTAAACTATGTGCAGAAATATTGAAATTTTCATTTCATCTTTGCTGCTTATTAGAAAAAAATTCAGCTTATAACAAAGTCTCAATACTTTGTAATTGTCTGCTCATTCATCGACTAAAGAGTTTTTCTCAAACTATTAAGTATGTGAGGATTGATAAAAAATAGTTTTAATTTAAGCTTCAACTCAAATATCCGTCTCTACTATCTGATTTAGTAGGTTGCTTTCGCCAGTACAGTCTGTACCGATGGATTCAACTCATCCCAGTCTGATTAATTTAAACCACGAGTCTGTCACTTCTCACCCAGAATCTCCTTCACTTTTTACCGACATTACTAATATTCCTGATAGATTTGCTTACGGGGGTTATAGCCAAATCATAGATCACACGCAGGTTGGTTGCTAGTTCTTACTATTGTTTCTAAAATCTCGACTAATTTTTTTTCTTATTTATCTGGCATATGACTAAAAAAGTGCAGCATAAATGTTTGAGCTTTGTTCCCTCAGTGTAGTAGGAAAAATGATTTTCCTTTACTTTCATATCATTGAAAGTATTGTTCTATATTTTATCATGCTTATCTTAGTATCGGCACTCAAAAAACTTGCTACTCTTATATATATATATATATATAATTATATATATATATATATATATATATATATATATATATATATATATATATATATATATATATATATATATAAAACTTGCTACTCTTATATATATTTTGATGTAGGAGGAGTATGTCAGCTCCCAACCCTCTCGTCCTACTTGTAATGCTAGTCAGCCAATATTTAGCTGCCATTCTCACTCTGATGCTGACTTGGACACTACCATTCCTTCACTCACGTCTTCATTTCAGGTAGGAATATCAACTATTAGCGTATAAGTGTTTTAGATCAAGTACATATCCGGCTAATAAGTGAAAACACTCGTTTCTTGTTGTAGACTCCAGAGCTGTCCAATAAGTTAGCAGAGTTTGTGAAAGATGGCAAGAGTGAAAAGGATGTAGAATTGGATCTCGGAATTAGCAAGAAGCTTAGTAAGGGCGGTATGGCAGAGCATCTCCAAC
Source organism: Bugula neritina (assembly GCA_964035545.1). Taxonomy (NCBI): domain Eukaryota; kingdom Metazoa; phylum Bryozoa; class Gymnolaemata; order Cheilostomatida; family Bugulidae; genus Bugula; species Bugula neritina. The sequence continues at coordinate 21,627,352 of OZ037767.1, forward strand.
AGATTATACGGGTTAATATTTATTACTATTTACCAGTTGAAAAGTTGACTAGTAGCAGTAGACAGGTTTTCATAGATACTTTAAAGTATATAATGACAATATAACATATAAACTGCATTATAATGTATATAAGTACATTATAAAATTATACTGAATATGACCTGTATACAACTGTATCAACATAACATTTAAAATTGCAGCATTGCAAATTAAAAGGCTAGTAAATTTTTACCTCGCTCCTCTGTATCTATTTTAGTTTTCAAAGTCCGGGTTTTTGACGGAACGTATGTTATGTTCTTCCAGAGAGAGGAATCTGAATACTCAATATGCAGATACCAACTAACAGTAAACTCTGTCGGAGATTCAGCAACTCCTGTCACAACTAAACAGATGAAACTAGTTGTGACGGAAACCTCTCTTACTAACAATACAATACATACAGTGGTTGTGTGCGGTAATACTATAGAGCCTGGAACCCAGGCCCTCCTCCTAGCTTCTAGGTATGGGGTAGACTAAGTTCTTACTATACCTACTACTCACATGCCTTGTCTAATTCTACAGAATATTTTATGGCAGCACTTGATATTATATTTATTTACCATATCAGTTTCTTGAAAGTCTGCATGGAATTACTGTTTGTAATAGATGCCTTTACTTTAAAACTAGACTGATCGAAAGACCCATTGTTATTTAGTATTTGCTCAATACTCTGCACTTTATTCTCTTTTATAAAAGAAGTCAAATAAAATCTTGAAAATGAATGTTCTAAAGTAAGATGATCGTTAGTTGATGCTTTGTCTTAATTCTAACCAACTGCAAAATAACTGCTAGTTGTTTCCTTGTTTGTAGCATGTGTTGTTACTATTGCAAAAATATATTTTGTATTTCACTTTTTAGGCTAAGTAAGGAAAACAACTCTTTACCAAGAGACAGCCAGATTACAGTGCATTGGCCATGGAGTGTATACGAATCTAACTCTCTCGGCACCATCATATTTGCTAGCTCAGTTTGTGATGTCATTAAACCAATTAGCCAATCAGAGAAGTCTCCAAGAAGTGAAACCAGAGTTACTACTATTGGTAGACAGTGCTGTCCGTGTGTTAGCAAGGGACGGTGCAATAACCACCCAATATATACTGGACCTTATGCATTTCTTCATCAATAGTTGGAGAATTTTAACCTAACCGTCCAATATCAGTCAATACTTGTGCATCTTTTAAGTTTTACTAGATATGGAATGATTAGATCGCTTTATTGCATTTTTCTAATATTATCATAGCAAGTTGATCGAATGCTGCAAATATTTATAATTTTTTTATAAGATATCAAGTCCAGGATTTCTCATTTATGTGCAAGGCCAGGCTAGTCCTAGAGAAATTTTAACGGTAGTTGATGGAAGTTTTGCTGCAACTTTCCTCCATAATATTTCACAAATTTCCTCAATACAAAAATGATATGAGATCTGTTGCAAAGAACTTCTGCTAATGTTTGAAATAAGTTATTTTTAGCCGTTTGTTATTTTGTTAATAAATGACAAAAGATTAAATATTTGACTTTTATTAATTAAGCTTTATTTTGCAACTTAAGTACAATTTACTGCGAGATTGTGAATTCTGATATGGAGTTATGATTTAAGCTGCTGCTACAGAATTCAATATTTAGTTTGTTGTAAGATTGAAACTAAAAAAGACAACTCAACAGGTCTAGTCAATCAACTGGTAATATTTTATTTTTATTTTATTGTTAAATAATAGTTGTGTATTGTAACGAGATATCATAAATACATAATAAAAGACTCAATAACCCATAGACATCTGTTTACTTTGTCTTCTTCTGAGATAGATTGATCTTGTCTCCCAGACTTAGAGCCATTCCCTGTAACCACCAAGATAATATTACAAACTGTGATACGCATCAGATACTTAGCATGAAATCCAAATACTTCATTTTTCCAGTCTAACATCATAAAATGCCATTTAAAAGCTTACCTACCATCGCTCATAAAACAAATTAAGTTAATCATTGCACCCAGTGTGAGTGTTATAATGTAGCTCGACCACTGTCAAAGCTTGAGACCACAGTTCAGTATTACATAACAGTTGTATGAAATGGCTTCAGCCAGGTAGTTGAATGGTGAAACTTGAGCTAGGTGCAGTATTGAAGACATGGGAAATTAGATTATAAATGTAACATGTTCCTGTGAGAATTTCAACCTGCACTCCAAACCAAAATTTGTTAAAAAATAAAAAGCTAGGGCAACTAAAATTTCTCAACCACCGCACCTAAATGTGAAATTTCAGTTTTATATTGCATACGTATACAGAATTAATTGCTAGAGAGAAGCATGTTGGGACAGTTTAGTAGCTTGAGTACCTGGCTCTTAGCTCTGATTCTGATATGCCCGATGACAAGGGTGTCATCACTAGAGTTCAAAGGCTTTTCTACGGACACGTTGGCCAGAGCATCCTCACCAAATATAGACTTGGCATATAGATTAGCAGCTAGGAATCCACACTTCTTGTTGAATGACTGCAAGCAGAATTATACTATATGGCAATCTTAAACAAAGGAACTACACCCTATGATTGAGAAGACAGGTATATTACAAGTACTAACACAGAACTGTAAATTACTAACCATCGGAATGGAACTGCATTGTTAAAGAGTAACACTGTATGGTAGAATCATGAATCACTAGATATAAGTATATTATCACAGAGCAGAATTACTTCATACTACAGTAGTGTATGTGTTTATCACATTCTTAATGCTAATTTATAAACTATATACGAACCTGATCTTCCTCGCTGAATGGAGTGATAGACTTCATGTTGGTTTTCTTAATGATATGCTGGAGATACTCATACATGTCAGTTATATTTGTGTTGACGGAAACCTACAGCCAAATAACATTAGATGTCATATAAAGACACAAACGAAGCACCGCGAACTGAGTCACCACAAACTGATCACATCACCGTATTCATTGGGTCTCCATATTATATATAAATCATCTCATTCAAATTCAGCATATAAAACTTGCGGTCATTATTGTGTGGAGTACACGCAGTGACCTACCTTGTTTTCCCACTCAAACTCACTCCACATAGTCCTAAATTCAGCATCACTGCAGCTTGCAGGTAAAATGTAGTCCATGATGTCAATGTGAATGTCGTTGAGTACTACACACATTCTGTCACTTGCAGCCCCTGTCACATCATACACTACAAGAAATTTAGGTCAAGGTAACCTGTTAATACAGTGATATAAATTGATAAGAGGCCGCCTAGTGGTGTTTCATTTCTAGTGATAAATGTGTCTAGTGATTCATACATGTGCAGATAACTTCCTTCCAATTTAAACTTCAAGGAACTTACCAATATTGCCAAAGATAATTCCATTTTCTGTTGAAGCAACTTTGACATTAGCTTTAATATTACAGAAGTCATTTCCAGCAAGTGTCATTGGCATTGGTTTTTCTACCAGCTTCAGGTCACCTATTGATGGTATTAGAGTAACAAAATAAATTTGTGAAGTTTTACAATTTGCATATGTATCATAAAGTAACGGCCAATGAGAAGCTCAATGATGTTAAAAAGAGAATTTTCTGTACCAAGTAAATGCCAGCATCTTTTACTAATATAAAGAAGTTGACAGATTCTTCAAACACATTGAATAAAAATTCCTACTTCTTTGACTAGCGTAAAGTATATTTACTAACCAAGGGTGGCCAACTCCAGAGTGAGATTCTGAAGAGTGTCTGTGGTTTGATTCACTATCAGCACATCTAGCACGATATCATACTGATTGACATGCACGTACGCTTCAGCATAAACTGGGTCAGAGAAGCCGGTGAGTTGTGTCACCTGGAACAGGAAACGGTTTGTGAAGAATGTCAACAAGAACCTTTTACAAAAACCAAAGTCTATGTAATCAGAAGCAGCTGTTATTACTACCTGTTACAAAAATTACAGTGCATGCAACCAAATGCTTATCAAAAACAGTACTATTTGTGAAAAAAAACTTGCTATGTATGTATGCTTTCATAAGCACAGCTTCTACAGTTACTACAGTAGTTCGTACTTTGAAGGCACATCAAACGTGCCTATTAGAACATAAAATTTACACTATTCTCTCTCACACAGCAGCAAACAAGCATATGGCACAACTTTCGCATAATTTTCTTTTAAACAAAAAATTTAATCTCGGCATTCACATAGACAGCATCAAATGACCTTTCAGATGATTGCCATTGCTCCAGTGTGAAATGTCTACATTAGTGATTGCTTAACACATTACAGTTAAATATAATGATTCTAAACAGATAACGAAGCATTTCTAATTATTATTGCAGTACTAACAGTGATTATATAATATATGTTTATATGTATTTATTTATAAATAATTATACTTTTACTAGTAGATCAATTGAATTGATCGTAAACACTTTTTTCTAGTCATTAGACTTTACACAGCCAAATTCCAATAATATTCATATTCTAATGATATTGATAACATAAACTCAAGGAGCTTATCATGATCATATACAACTAGCTCAGCTCTAACAAGTGCTATAAAAATTTTCCAATTTATCACAGCGTTTTGCTAATGAACATCACAACTTTTAAAGCTCATTGAACTGAAAAAGAACATGAGAATGTAGCAGGCCAATCATTAAACTTTCCTCACTAAGATTAGTCTGGTAGCAGAATGCATATAAGTGCTACTCCACAATGTCAAGCAAGAAGAGGTGTGACAGTACTAACATCACTGCTGACATGCTATTATTAATAGTGAAGCAAGTAGCACTTCCAATATTGCTGCCACCAGAACTAGTGCTGACCTTGTTCAACTTGCTGCCGGCAAGAGAAGAAGTGTCTTTCTTGTCAGAGCCACCCAGGGCCTGTGATAGAGTCAGCTCAAACATGTCCTCCGTCTGTCCCAACTCATTCTTTGGAGCCAGTTGGCCGAACCTGATTGGATCATCTGCTTGTACCTTCACCACCTTCTTTGTTACCGTCTATAGTACAGAGATATGCATTCACAACAAGTTAGCAACAAATCAAACTGCTATCAATGCCATCCACTAATTATTTAGTGTTGCCTACTACTACAATAAAACATTAACATAAGCTACATAAATTCTTCTATCGCCTCTCATTTTAAATTTAAAATGGAATGAAATCAGATAAAAATGAGCAGCTAATAACTCAATAAAATAATTTTCTTTTTTTAATATAGGGATCATTAATTACCATCCACAAATGTGCTATTTTTCTTCTAGCAATCAATAATTCATTGGTTATTATTTCCAGCAGCTTTTCGTGTAGTGCCCAGTTATCACACCCCACAAGAAACTGATCCATTCAACCACATTCACACCCATTTGACCACACCCACTTAACCACACCCACAGCCACTTGACCACACCTACAGCCATTTGACCACACCCACAGCTATTTGACCAGGCCTACCTTTTGCTTTTCCTCAGCTGATTTCACCAGAAGCATCTTGTCTAAGCTTTCTCTGCAAAGTTTGTTGAAGACCTCCAGAAGAAGATCAGAGGGTTCAGACAGCACGTTGAGACAGAGAGCAATTCTGTCCACGTCGTCATCATTGATTGGTTTGTCAGCCAAACCTGACTTGCCCAGGTGTAGCATGGAGGACATGATTAGCATAGCTTCAGCTCTAAATGACTGCAACACACCAGAGCTAGTAGAGATAGAAAGCCAAGCTAACATAACATCACGGTAAAATGATAACGGAGGTCTCAAGGCAAGGCTATACCAGTGAAATCAGCAGATGACCTGTTATTTGCACTGAGACTGGCTTACAGTATCAATGCTGTGAAGATGTGCATAAGTTTACTAATCACTTGTATAAGAATCAATGTTGCTTTGAAGGCATCAGAATATACAAACAATTGCTCACACATAGTGATAGTTTAGTGTTACACTGTGATATGGCTAATGAGCTACACTAGGCTAATTGAGGCTCACCGTAAGAAACTGACAGTAGAATAAGTGGATCAACTCACATTCTGTCTGGAGGTGCTGGGATTGACCAGGGGAAACCTCATGGCCAGCTTAGTGAGGACAGTAGACAGCGCAGCACCGGCAAAGAAATCCCCGGCCATAAGAAAACCTCTCAGTGGTGGTCTGGATGCATCTTTCTTGGCTCTGGCCACAGCAGTGAAAGCACTCTGACTCACATATGTACCTGCACAGACATGCAAAGTAATTACAGTCACTAGTTTAATTAGAAAGTATGTCATTCTTAAAACAAGAAGGAGGGCAAAGAAGGGGAGAGAAATGAGAGACTGATTGAGAGACGACGGATGATGGTAGAAAGAAATAAATAAGAAATAGGAAAAATGAGACAGAAAAAAAGAAAATAAAGGACAAAGTGAGGGAGAATAAGAAATGGGTGGAAAAAAAAGAAATGGAGATGAGAGATGAAGGGTGGGAAGAGTTGAGAGAAAGAGCAGGCGAAACGGGGAAAGTAGTAAGAGAGAAATGAGGAATGGAGGGAGAAAGTTCAGGGAGAGAGAGAAAGAAATGAGAGACAAAGTGAGGAAGAAAGAAAACACAACTATAATACCACACATGGGTAAGCAAGGAGAAAAGAAAGACATACCGTCTGCTGTCACCATTCTCTGTACAGTACCAGACTGCATCGTAGCATCTTCAGAGCTGTCTTCTTCACCTGCAGCTTTTCTCAACTCATCTTCAACTATCGGAATCTACAAATACACAACACACAAACACTCTATAGCAATCTACAATATAAACAAGCCATTTGTTTCTGTTAGCAAACCATAAACTAACTTGCAGCTCAGTATAGACTGGTACGCCGCCCTACACAGCAGCTCACTCATCAACTACATCTTAAAGCTATAGACCGACTGACCTCCCCTAGACTCTGTCTAATAAGAGTCATAACATTCTGGATCTCCTCACTGGTAGAGCAGTATTCCCCCAGGATCCACAGGGCAGCCCTGAATATCCTCACTTTCTTGATGGTGGGAAACACTTCTATCATCTTGCTGAGAACAACTGGCCGCAGGGACTCGAACCTCTGTACAGCTTCTCTGACAAACACCAGAACGTCTCTGGCAGCTAGCTCTGAGGAGTCGCTTAGAAACTCCATCAGCTGAAAGTAAGATAATGAATACAGCTACTATACGTGTCATATACAGCTACTATACGTGTCATATACAGCTACTATACGTGTCATATACAGCTACTATACGTGTCATATACAGCTACTATACGTGTCATATACAGCTACTATACGTGTCATATACAACTACTATACGTGTCATATACAGCTACTATACGTGTCATATACAGCTACTATACGTGTCATATACAGCTACTATACGTGTCATATATAGCTACTATACGTGTCATATACAGCTACTACACTATACTTACCACTGGTATGATAGAGGGGGCTACATCAGGGAAGCGAACACTGCACTGATGCAGAGTTTTCACCAGTAGCTGCCGGTACTTTACGGCATCGTCTTGTTCAACAGCTTCATTTGTCTTAATGACTTCTTTTTTCAGTACAAGCACCATCTGGAATATACAGTTGAAGAGGTCAGTCTATTTACAGGTAGACCAACTCTTTAGGTAACACAAGAGAAGCAAAGACAGCAAGTAGAATAACAACCCATACTCACGTCATCAATGTTCCTTGAACTGACAAGATCTAAAGTCAGATCGAGAGTTTTCTTTCTAACCTCCAGGTCTGTGGCAGAAAGAACTCTCATGATATCCATTACAAGATCTTGGAGCACCTGTATAACACAGAAAAGATAGAGATTGAGCCACTATATATACTTGGAGCAGAACCACACATAGACAAGAGTCTACAGATTATACATAAAGACATTTGACAAAGCCAACAGGACAAGATACCTTGTCATGAGTCTCAGCCATGGCCACGAGTCTGTCTAAGACAATGAGTTTAACATTGTTGTCACTCTCCTTGACGATCAGCTCGATGTAGCAAGTAGCGGCGGCCTTCACAGCTGACGGAGCTCTACACACATATAGTAAAACTTAATTATAAGAGTTGAAAGAAAAGTCAAGATAACCTGGAACAAGCATCAAAAAATACATTGAGTTGCATAAATAAGATCATTATAAAGACAAAACAGCCTAGTGAGTGCATTAAGTCACAAATTAAGGCTACACCGTCCAGCAAACTACAGGATATAAACATGCAACAGAGCCAGAGCCAATAAGAGCATACAAACTAACCCAGAGAGGGTGATGAGTGTACCGGCAGCTTCGTACTTGACAGCAGGACTGGATGACTGCAGGAGGTTGTAGATGCAGGTGATAAATCTACTTCTCTCGGAGGGGTTGCTGTGACACACCTGGACACAGAGACAGCGCGCTGACTATATGCTACACACAGGTGCTGATATATATAGCCCAATATTCTAGATCACAGTTAGCTGAGTGTCTTCAAGCATTAACAAGTATATATGTTCCATATAACTATATATGCTCTACATATATGTTATACTATTCCACTCTTATTTCATATTGTCTTTTATAAAGTTGTTTGTAAAAACACACAGAAAAATATATTAACACTATAACTCCAACTCCTTGCATGTATTTTAAAATTTTTCAGCTATTTTTAGAGCTTCCACAGACTATTTCTCCGACAGAACATAAAAGTAGCTGCTATATAACGCAGTGTACAACCCACCTTGTAGATGAGCTCGACTATGACCAGCTGTAGAATGTCTCCGAAGCTTTGCACCTGGTCTATACAGGAGCTGAGGTAGTTGAGAGCTCTCTCCTGGTCGGCTTGAATGAGCATCATGAATGCGTTTCTCTTGCAGGACATATCCTGCTCTTGTTCGAGGAAACTGGCAATCAGCTCCGGGGCATCCGGTATGAGAACCTCATGACTCCTGCAAACAGCACATTTATAGATGAACATATCTGGCTCTAGACGAACTAGCATTATGGTAGACCACACACTAAATACACAGACAGTGTGGTAAAGTTTCTGTTGTTACACCACAGCAACAAAACAGCTGTTGATAATGTTTCTGTAGCAAACCAGCAGCATGTGAAGCACTTCCAAAAACATTCTCCAAACAAGCCATTTGCAATGCTGTACTCCCTGAAACGCAAGTTACTCACTTTTCTTTCTCTCAATATCTAATAATAAGCAGGGCTGTTTGCCTGTATGAACGTTTAACCTACCTGTAGATGGTGAATATAGCCAAAACTGCGTTTCTCCGGACATATTTGTGGCGATGTTCTAGACAAGCCCGTATTGTAGGCATGAGAGGCTCAAGGAGCTCAGGCTCTTTCAGCTTACACAGAAACCTGAGCGTACATCCTCTGATGTACTCATTCGGGTGTTGCAGATCCTGCATATAACAACAGGTAAGTAATATAGTTAATGGCATAGAAGTGAGTTTCTTATGCTGAATGTGACACTAGAGAGCAGGTGACAGAATGTGACACTAGAAAGAGTAGGTGACATAAGGTGACAGCATGTGATACCGGAGAGAGCAGGTCTTATTGCACTAAGTGTTAGACTTATTACCACATTTCTTAGCAACCCTACTACATGCATACACACCCACACACGCACACATGCATTCATATATATATAAATTGAATCAAGTTGAAAAAATTTTACAATCTTGCAAGTGTGAGGAGAAAGAAGTAAAGAAGATATAAATTCCAAATGATTGAACGTAAAGTGGTTTGATAGTTACTTAGAGCACTTGAATACCGACCTTTCGGTATGCATCACACACGAGGATGTACTCATGCATCATTTTCCCGTCAGGGGTGTACTTAGGAACCACCTCCCAGAATATCAACAGAAGCTTTTTCAACTCATGATCCTTTGTCGGCATTGCAAACCTGCACATTGCGCAAGCAATAACAACATATCAACATGATAGAGGCATGGAAAAGCAGGCTACAGCATAAATTTTTTATTACACTCAAGTATTAGGCCTTCAAACCTACAGTTCTCCTACATTATTTTATAAAAACATTCACCAAAATTAACTGAAACATAAACCAAAGCAAAAGGAAAGTGAAAACAAGTACCTAATGACGTGCATGAGTAGAGATGCCCCGACTCGCTCACCCCCTAGAACCATGTGAATCAGCTTCTTGATGGCTTCTTTCTTGTCGCCAACTTTCCCTTTCTCTGTAGAAATGTTAACCAGTCGCAATAAAAATGGTAAAATGTCAAAATCAAAATCTAATTTCACCCATATACCTACCATAAATGATCTAGGAATAATTTCAGGTGTTTTAATATTTTTAAATTAATAAACTTACAGAAGCAATCAACTAAGGAAAATGTTACATAAGACTAAACAATCAACTGCTATAATTTGTAGTCGAGTAGATAAAATACTTTGCAGGCTTTATTTTCAAAACCAATATAGCAACTATGTTTCATCAGTTTGTTATTGTAGAAAGGCAAGTTCTTCATGAAAAGTGCTACAAATGGAGACATACATACCAAGCATTTGCTTTAAATCTTGATCATTGGGAAAGTCTCCTTCTTGGGGGTTGGCAATTAGAGTATAACATGACTGTTCTGCTAAACTAGTCATCTTGGAACTCGAATATTACGTCTGTAAAACAAAAAGTAAAATAATTACAGTAGACATAGAATAAACCCCTGACATTTCAATTACATAGAAACAACATGCTGAAAAGATAATGGTAATGTTGGCCACACACAAATAACTTTTTTAAACTCACATAATAATGAAAGTTTAAAAATTTTGGAAAATAAAAATACAAGATATTTATACTAATATTGATGGGCTAATACTGCTGCAGCTTCTATCATTTTACACATTCAACTAATTGCTACAAAATTTAAAAATAATCAAGCAAGTTCGGTGTTTGATGCTGATTTCAATTATGATTATTGAATGGCACAAACCACGCTCATTGCAATACAGTTTTTTTATTAGGATATTTAGTAAATCTGAATAGCATTACGAAGTACATTGATTGTTGATGCTGACTTAGCAGCAAAATAAATACTTTTTTTATAGTTTTCAACACAAGACTATTTCACATTAACACTGAAAATGCCTGTGATAAGATTAAATATATTGAAAATGTTAACAGTATCTGTATGAGTATGGCGAAGAATATAAATTTCAGTATTCTAATTCGATGAGACTGAGTTAGTGAGTATGATAAGTATGAGTGTGAGTCGCAGTATCAGTATGGGTATCAACTATCAAGACGAACTATTAGTTTAAGCAAGCATATACTAATACGGTACAGAACTTGAAAGTAGAAGTAAAAGTAAAAGTCTGGGCACACCTGGAAGTTAAATATTTTTGAAAAAAAAACAATATGTTGGTGGCCGTTCTACCTGATATTGCAAATACCTACCATAAAATCACTACCAGTATCGCTAACAGTGTCTTGTTAAACTTAATACATATTTTGTAGTTGGGAAAAAACTAAAAGTAAATGCGTTTATAATTACTAGTATTACTATTAGTATTTATTTTTAATATAAGAACCACAATTATCACTATAATATTTATATCAACATGATGCTACAAGTACATCTTATCAATAACTGTAGTAATAGTTTAAAGGTTATAAGTACAAGTATTACCATTAGTATTAACACAATATTAACATTAAGTGAATATCAATATCAATTATTAAACAGAATAATCCTTATGGCTTACAGTTATGAGTTATAGTTTAGTTATGAAACTTATAACTTACAAAAGTTATCAGTATGACTATGAGTATCACTTATTTCTTATCATTTATTAGAGCTTATTTATCACTATCAGTGTGACTGTATCACTATGGGTATCACTATCACTATCAGTATCAGAATAAATGACTATCAGTATGAGTATGACTATCACTTTTTGAAACATCTGAGATCTTTAATGAATACTTTCAAAGTGTTTTTTCGAAAAGTGACTCTTATTCTATAGCTCTTGGGACCACTGAAAATTGCCCCATAAAGGTTACAAGTGATGGGGTTCTTAAATTGTTGAAAGAGCTCAAAAATGGGAAAGCTCCTGGCCCAGATATGTTAAGAAAAGAAGACCTTTGTCTGAATTTGGAGATTACCAGTAAGATTCTGTCTAAAATATTCCAATACTCACTAGATATTGGGCAACTGCCTTACATATGGAAAGTGGCTAATGTGGTACCTATTCATAAAAAAGGTAATCGGGAAGATCCAGGAAACTTTAGACCAGTTTCACTGACATGCATTTCATGTAAAATGCTAGAACACATTGTGCTTAGTAATATTCAAAAAGATCTCGAAAAAATTATAAAACCTCATCAACATGGATTTAGAAGAGGGCTGTCATGCACTAATCAATTAGTGACTACTGTAAATGAAATTATGAAACTAGTAGATGACAATAATGTGGTTCACGCAGCAATATTAGATTTTTCTAAGGCTTTCGACAGGGTGTCTCACAGTCTGTTGGTTGGGAAGTTGTTGAGGTCGGGGATTGACCCGGGCATAGTTCGATGGATCAAAGATTTTTTGTCCAATAGATTACAAAGAGTGGTTATAGAAGGAATTGCTTCCAATGATTTGGCTGTTTCTTCGGGAGTTCCACAGGGTTCTGTGCTTGGGCCGTCCATGTTTTTGGTCTACATCAATGACATATCAGACATTCTCCAGTCATCCTCGATTAAACTTTTTGCAGATGATGTGTTATTTTATCGCCCAAATAATACTCTAGAAGATGCAGTTAAATTTCAAAAGGATTTGGCTTCACTTGAACAATGGGCTTCTCAGTGGAAAATGTCTTTTAATACTGAGAAATGTCAGATTGTTTGGTTTGCTAGGCAGGATTGCGACAATTATAGTCCTGAATATTTTTTAAACAACATACCACTAGCCTTAGTGAAGAGTTTTAAATACCTTGGTGTCTTTATTTCAAATAACTTTAGTTGGGATTTGCACATAGAGACAATAACAGCTAGGGCTAGCCAAAGATTGGGTATGATTAAACACGTGCTCTTTGATGCCCCACGGAGGGTGAAGCGGGTTGCCTACCTCACTTTGTGTAGGCCACTGCTGGAATATGCGTGTGAGGTCTGGGACCCCCATCTTGCAAGACAGGTTTCATTGCTAGAGGGCGTCCAGAGGAAGGCAATTAGATTTATTTTAGGTATTAAGGGCAGAAATAGCGTTACTGAAGGGAGAATTTTTCTAGAGCTGGAAATTCTGGAATTGAGGCACAGAAATGCCAGAATGTCCCTGATGCTAAAGTTTTTATCAGGCAGCAGCCACACTTCTTTTATTGAGAGTTTTAATCAAATACAAAATAACATTCATAGTTACCAGACTCGTTCAGTTTTAGAGGGTGCTCCATTGGCTGTGTGTGCAAATACTAGTTTTTACTTACATAGTTTTTTATCTAGAACATCGCGCGATCTACGCGGACTACCGTAAAATTCAAGTCTTTTTTACGATATAACGACCTTCTTTTGCCCGGCATCGGGATCTAAAGGTTCTTGAGTTACCTAGACCTATTAGTATTAGTATTATACCGGTATGATTATCACCATGAGTATGACTATCAGTGATACTGATACTATCAGTATCAGTGTCACTATCAGTATCAGTGTCACTGTCTAACTCTATCGGTATGAGTGTGAGTTGGTGAGTGTCAGTAGCCGCAGGACTACTACTAGCCACTAGGACTACAGGTACCCCAGTAGAAGTATTTTATTGATATTTAATTTGAATTTCATACTTATAGGTAATTGTTATTACTGATACTGATACTCAGTGATAGTGATAATAACTCTCCCTCTCAGTACGAGTATGAAACTCAAATTTAAGTTGAGTATCACTAAAAGTAAAAGTAAATTAAAATTTGAATAATTAATTCAAACTATAAAATTGAAGATATTAAACAAATTTAGCACAGTTGATTTTCAACTTTCGAAAATTACCATGGAGTTATGATTTTATTTAATAACTGTTATTCATTTATTGCAATCAAAGCGACTTGCATACCTTTAAGTTTATTTGCCTACGTAAATAACTTTTTGCGGAAACCGTTGGGGATGCGCTGGATTATTAGACTGCGTGCTGCGTGTGTAAATTTTACTCATTAATTTGTTTAATCCTTCACGTGTTTGATACTTATCAGTTTGAAGCTAGTAAAGTTTTGCAAGCTAAGGTTTTGTAAAATGTAACGAGTCAACTTATTTTATTTTTTCATATTAGTAACATTGTAGAGAAAGAAGATAACTCCATAAAAGAAACATTTTCAACAATAATTTGATCATCATTTCCAGACGTTTATTATTATAATCGACTATCATGTCTACGCAAAACATTGTACAGCGCCTCCAATCACAGTGATTAACTGTAAAATCTACCCAATGGTGTTATGTCTTTTAAATGCATGATGAAATTACAGGATGTCGCTTTACTATTTATTATAATTCATCCGCAGCAAATGTTTGGCACATTTATTTGCAAAGCACTGTTAAATACTGAAATAATTATTATGTTTACAAGCAAATATTTTAAAAAGTTCAGGAGTTTGTTTTAAAATAAAAAATTTGCATTTGGGTCTGTTGCTAATAGCGTCTAAAAATAGAACTTTCATTACGTAAATACGTATTCATGCGCTGTCACGGTGTACCAAGCTACGCAATTGTATCGTTATTTTCACTCGACTATTCAATCGTTTCAGTTTACGGAGAGCAATAATGGCTTTCTAAACTTTCAGGCTGCCTCGGCGCCTCTGGCACAAAACGAAATGATGTTGTAAGTATATTACTTAAATATACCTACTTAAGCTTTAAGCTGTAGTTTTACCATTTGTAGCTGTACATGTACAGTAGCGAAGCAACTGAATAAACTAATATTATTATTAATAAACTAATAAACTAGTAAAAGTAAAACTGAATAAACTTCACGTCACAAAATTCCTACTCAGCTCTTACTTCTTAGTCTTACTCTTACCTTAGGCTTAGGCCTTAGACTGTGCTTCAGTGTTGGTTTTTTTTTATAAACATTAAATCTGAACTATGATAAACTCGAAGTCGATCACTAGGACTAAAGTTGAAGATTACATTGATGCTGACTGAGATGCATAAACATAGACTTAGAGCCTTCTGGTTATCACTGTCATATCACTAGTACCGTTAAAATGAATGAATCTAAATTAAAATTTATTTTACCCTTGGTCATTAATCATTACTGGTACTAGTAGAATAAGAAATAGTAAAAGTCTGATGCTGTAGTTGATTACAAAATGAATAAGCCAACAAATTTTAATGATTTCTGTAGATCATAACTGTAAGTGTTGTAGTTATTCACATGTGTACAATTGTTATTTTATGTGGTGCTATTCATTCTGATTTTTAGCTCTAAACTTATCATCAGATCATTTAATAGTAATTCAATTGTCATTACTGATTTTTCCTGTGCACTCTACTATTAGTACTAGTAGCGATTACACACTAGTAAAACTAAAACTACTTGTATAAAATGTTTGTGTTTCATGCGAAATTGAACTGCAAGCTCAAAGAAGTGGTAGTTTCATACTGGCAATGTTACCTTTTGTAGTTTTCAAAATGCGGCAACATGCCTATCCGGCGAATCATTCCCTCAGTTTGTTGAGAAAAAACCAATACTAGATGGATATGTACGAGAATTCGTTATTCATGGAGCTAGGGGAGGTGGTGGGCCATGACCCTAACCTATATGAAGACATCCCTAAGCAGCTTCCTCTTAACTTACCATTTCCCTCAGACGCATCCAACTTAAACTCTTACAATTGGACAGAGAAGAATCCACTGTTGGGTTTAGAATCTCTTGATGATGGCATTTTTCCAGGTAATCTAATTATATATGCTGAATTTATTAGTTCTAGCATTTTATAGCCTAATTTTTTTTTGAAAATTGTGTGCAATCATCAATTATTCGTCAACAAAGCATCAATCAGTAAATTATGAGAAAAGCCAGGTTAATGGTGTTTTGTGTTTTAGTTGATGACACCGTACTGGATGGGCTGCTTAATGAAAACTCCCAGCTCATTGACCAGTTGATGATGGCCAATGGCTTGGACTTCTCTTCAGATAATATAGATCTGGAAGCTGTCGATGAGCTTGATGTTGCTGTAAAGTCAGCAGGCCTCCCATCATCAGACACTTTCACATATGGTGGACCTGGTGATGACTTTTTGTCAAGCTTGCATCACATATCTCAGTCGGATGAACTGGACAATGCCTACCCACTAGTGGATTCTCCTCTCTCTTCAATATCAACTCTACCAAGTGAACCTTCTTCTCCTCTTGATATCAATTTGCTGCACCTTCCCCAAGAGGAACTGAGCCCTGAACCGGCTTCAACAGGGTCAGACCTGAGTAATCTCTTTGATTCCTTCACCCATGAACCTGTGTTCTTTGATAGTGGACTCTCCGATCCCATAAGTGATCTCTCCACGTCAATTGGTGACACCGTGAATGATTTGAGTCACTACTCTAACCAAACGGTTGAGAGCGACTGTTCCTATTCCCAATACTCTGTTGAGTCATCACCAAACTCTGTTTGCACGGTTTCTCCAGTTGGATCTGCTTCTGTCGAGTCACTTTCTAAAGAAAAGTCATCAAAGAAAAAGAAAAAGTTTACACCGTATAGTAAACTGCCCGCAAATAGAAAAGAGAGAAAGAAACAGCAAAACAAAGAAGCTGCTATAAGATATCGAGAGAAGAAAAAGAATGAAGCCAAGAATAGTATGACTGAGGAGACCATATTAGTCAACAGAAACACTGAACTTAAAACTGAAGTACTAAACTTAGAGAGGGAGATTGCTTGTATGAAAGAGCTGCTTTCGGATGTCTTCAACATTCACTCTTTATAAGTTGTGAATGAAATACTTATGTCATATCGGATTTTTCTTAATATCAATTTTTAGCACATTGCATGTATGTTATCTCATTGTTATTACAGACTAGTGATATATTACAGACATATGTATGTGTGGTTTTATTTACACTTTATTATCTGGAATACATGGAATATTATTGTATCATTTATATCTGCAATGTTTTTGTGGTGGCCTCCACGAAAGAGAGCTGTTTTACCAGCATACTTTTTATTTGGTGTGTGCTTATAATATATTATAGAATAAAATGTGTCCTATATACTAATTATTATATATTTCATTTTATTGTACATATATATATATATATATATATATATATATATATATATATATATATATATATATATATACACATATACATATATATAAACTCATCTAGCTGCAATTCGAGAATACCTGATAGAAAGTGCAAACTTTAATGCACTGTTTTAACCCGCATTTCTTCTATGGTAGAAATATTTTATAATTTATAAAAGTGGATTAAAATAGGATGCATTAATGTTGACATGGAAATGCAAGTCAAAATTATTTAGCTTTTGCTTCCAATATATTGTTCAGCTTCACTCAATAATACGTAATGCTGTCCAATGATCCTAGATTAAGGATGATGCATAGCTGGACTCTTCAGCTTTTACTATGTTTTATTTTATTGAAAGTATTAAAGGCGCTCACTAAAAATGTGAATCTACCTATGGAAATACATATTGCATATCTGGAGAATAGCCACTTGAAAACAAGTCCAGCAAGAACTCGAATTGATTTACAAGTTGGTACAGTGCTCTCTCTGTATCTCACTAAGCTGCAGGTCTGAAACCTCAATTCTGTGGGATATGGGGGGAGCACTGTAATAGCAATGATCTTGAAAATAGCATGTGTTTCAAATATTTATACTCAAGTGCAGTTCTAACAAACTATGTTTGCAAGCATGTACAGTATATACATGCATTCAGTAACCTAAACAGGCAAAACATACAGATCAGTTGGTTATTTTATAGACATTATTATCTATATGCTGTAGCTGGTGAATTAAATGGAAGCCCTTTAAATTGCTTTAAAAAAATTATTTTATATTTGCAATATTTGCTCTCTCTCTACATTCGGGAGGGGGGCATGGCTGATAATAAATGTAAAATAGTGATATAACATAATATATTATTACATATTGTGCTTAGAATATCTGCACTTCAATATATATATATATTGAAGTGTTGCAAGTTTTGGATGCAAGCCAACTGCGTTTGTCTAAACTCTTTTAAAAGTTTCCAATTTGTAATAATATTTAAGCCATAGATAAGAGAACTACTTTAGATAACAATTAACTGTGACCAGCCATAATTGGGATAAACTAAGCTAAATGCATTTTACTTTTTCTACACTGCATATTCATGTATTTATTTTTTGTAAAGAAGGCAGAGAAAGATGACTTTAATGACTCATCTCTAAAAGGTTCGGATGACTCCGGGGTGTATGTGGGGGCAGGCTCTGATTCTAGTGAGTCACATTTGTTTCTTTCATAAGTCTTTTAATACCATGTTTCCAGTTAATGCAAAGTGTTTTTTGGTATAATTTGTACAACATCTTCTTTGTAGCAAACAGGAGCTTGAGGCCCGATGTTGGCTTTTTGCAAATAATGAGTACGCAATTGATGCAAACAGTAATACATTTCAAAATTTTCTCTGCAGAAAAAAGCAGTGGAACGAGTTTGAAAACTACAGCATTATTGGCAGCGAGCCAAGATCTTGATGCCAGTGTTCCTGCTGAAGATAGAGAGTCAGAATCTTATGAGAACGGTGGGCACAGCAGCCAGATGCAGCCAGTTGTGGCTCTGCCACCAACCTTTTCATTGTACAACGACGAGCAAGAAAACACTGCACCAACTAGCTCTGCCAAAGAGCTGCATGAAAATGAAGAAGCTGCTGAAGGGCAAGCAAATATTAAAGAGTAAGCAAAATATTGTTAGTTACAACATGGTAGTCATAAATTCATCAATGGCAAAAACATTCATGATTTGAGACCACCATATCATATGCATTTATAGTCAACTATAATAAAAATAACGGTGAATATTATTACTAACTTCTATTTTATATCAACATGGGCTTGAATTTTTCAGAGATACAGATAATGAGGTTCACTGCATGGATGAATCACAGCAATATAATACACCTGGTAAGACATCTTGTCAAACTAATTTACACATTATACTTAGCTATACATAATCTATACTATTAAAAGATACAAGTTGTGACGCCATATTAATCATAACATTTTAGAAGTTTCTGCTTTGAATGAAGATGATGATAGTAGCAAAGATGATGGCAGCTCTCAGAAAATTCGGCACTCAGAATCACAAAACTATTTATCAATTTGCATAGACGGGACAGAATACTTATTGCAGACAGATGCTCATACCCCACAGCCATTCCTTCCTGTACCAGAGGAGGTTGTAGAACTCGTGCAAGAGTAAGCATTGTGATTAATGAACTAAAACTAAAACAGAAAAGCTGATGAAAAAGAAATATTATGTAAACTGTATTACAGTTCCATGAAGCAATTCATATCTTTCTGTGTTTAGCAATATGGAATAATCTTTTGCAGAGTTTGTGAAACCAGAGATGTTACATGTGCAGAGCTTTACCAATCTCCAGATGATTGCAACGAGCTCCTAGTTGTAGGGGTCGGAGCAAATAAAAAATTGGAAGAAATTTTGAAGGAAGAGTTTTTCAAGAGATTACTGACAAGATTCACAATATACACTCAAGAGATTTGTGAGCCATTAAAGATACATACCATACAGTATACAGGAGAAAAGAAATTTAAAGTTGTCAAAAAGTATTACCGAAGTAAAAGGGAAGACCAATGGATGCCCGTAAAGGATGCAACTTGTGAGCTGATAGTAAGAGCTGAAGCTATCAACACTCACGATCCATATGTAGCTTATTACGCATTGGTGCCAGCACATTTTATCTTAGATGACAACGAGCAAGAAGACCTTGTGTTTAAGAAAGTTGAGCCTGAGGTAGTTCGAAGGAGAAAAGCTGGAGAATCCTTAACAACAAAGTATACGATTGAAGTTTTCAACTCTCCCAAAATGCTTGACTTACGAATGGACAATCCAATATTTTCCTATCAGCACTATGGCAAGTATGATGAGATGAAGAATAAAGATTGCAAATCATTTCTCCGCGATACAGCCCTTATTGAGATAGAAAGTCGTCAAATAGAATCGAGCAAGCCAAACAGCAAAAACATCTTGCTTACAGAAATTGAAACCGCAATGACAACAAAGCATGGGCATAGAATGGGCCACGTGTTTCCCTTGTACGATCTTAATCATCTTGTTACCATGGGGCTGAAGCGTGTTGCTGTGAAAATCGGCCCATCAACTGGATATTTGCTCTCCCCTTGCCGGCCTCTATTAGGAAAGATACCTGAAGCACAACTTCACCATATTCAGTTTGTGATAACCGATTGGTAAGCCAATATACTTGGATTGTGTTGAAATGAAACATTGTCTAATTATATAAATTCGTATTATATTTTAATACTATGCTTTAACAATCACAGTGCTTTTGCTGTCACTATTTCTAACTGTTCTTGAAACAAGTTGCTTGAGAAACTAAAATTGAATTTTTTAAACAACTTAAGATTATAATAACGAGAAATTTAAACACCTATCTTGGCACATTAAGCTCTTTTGTCTCAAATAGTGGTCAAGAAGAGCGAAGCAGGCATCTGTGTGCTGATGTCATGTAAACTTATGACACCTGCAGAATCTATTGCATGATTCATTACATGTTAAGATGTTTCTAAACTCATATAACCACAGCACAACACTGATATTATGTACTAAATTAAATACCAAGAGAGCAATTTCTACAGCTCAAAGGTTTTGAATGTAACTGGGTACCATATTTGGTTATCAATGTTTGATATGTAATTGTTACAGGCCACTCCAGCCGGGTCAAAGTGGTAGCATAGTCTACATCATGGATAACACCAATACTCATTATCCACTTGGAATGCTTATTGGCTGCAGCAAAGCAAAGCTAAAAAGTGGCATAATCATTTACCAAGCAGTGGTACTTCAGCAAGCTCTGGATGATATTGAAACCAGTTATCCTCAAGTCTTGAGAAACATTCAAATAGTAGGTCAACCTGACAGGATTCACACAGAAAATTGTGTGCAAGAACTGATTCCAAAACTACAGGAGGCAGGAAAAAAGCCACCACCTAGCATTGAAAGTAGAATGCTCGATTCCGGATTGCCATCAACATTAAGTCTTTTTCCTGGTGACTTTAGCATCTCAACACAGATGAAACGCGATTAATGCGTTATCTTGTATATTAAACAAATATAGTAAATCAAATACTTTTGTGACTTTTAGTAGAAATATTCTGCATTCACATTTTACAGGTTTGTCACCAGCTGCTAGTTATTTTTTACCTTTGCTCTATGAAAAGCAATTCATATATATTATGCTTGATGTTATACATATATAAATATTGAAACCTGTCACAACATGAGACTAAACCACATATAACATCACATCTAATAGGATGAAGCTACACTCTACCAGAAAGTAGCAATGGAAAAGAGTGGCTGCCAGTTATATGTATAAATGGCAATAGTTAAATTTCCTATTATTCAACATCTTACAAACATAAGTGAAAATTTCCTTGAACTGATTAAAAAATTCTTCCCGCAGAAACACCTATTGCTCAGAGTAATGAATAAAAGCTTGACTAACTTTATACAATGGGTAATTAATTATTCAACAAACATGTAATCTTGCAACTGTGGGTTGGACCATAAGACATGCCCCTCCCCAAAGTTCTAAAGCAATGAGAACAAACACCATCTAGGAATAAGAGAAATTATTAAAATTTAAACGCACTGATGGAAGTTCCTTTGATAAAATGGGCATAAAAAGCTGCTACGACACTAAGTCAACACACAGACTTTATAAGAATAAAAAGATGAACAAATATAACGTAGAAAATATCAAAACATGCTAGAGTCTAGACTCTATACTATCCTGCTATATCATATGCAATTTCTGTACAGGTGAAAAATATTATATATTATAGAAAGCTTCAATCAAGTGCTTTGAATAGGACTGGTGCGATAAGTAAATACAGACACAGCAGACACTATGGAAAGCACACCACAAATGAATAGTTTTGATCATCAATATTTTTAGTTTATTATACAATTTTGCATATGAATCTCAACTTATTTGCAAATGTTGAAAAATTAGTTGATAAAGTTAGAATATTTAAAATAGTTGAAATTAAAATTAAGAGCACTCTAATCTATATAGCTTAGGTTTATTATAGCAAGACAAAAACTTCCGACATATATGATACAATAGATTCCACATTACGCAACAAAATATACTATTTATTCAAACCATTTATACATTATACAGCTAGACTACAGTTTTATTGTTAATAGTAGAATATCTAGAGCAGTTCACGAGTTTTTGTTATTTGATTATTTTGCCTTTGGATTTCCTCCAAAACATGCTTGCCCGGCAGAGGTAAGGAATGAAAAAGATTTAATTGTTTTAATGCTGCTAAAACAGCACACCTAAGAGCATCAGCTAGTTCAGCTACTGTATATGGTTTATTCAACTTAGGAACATGAATAAACATCACAGAAGACATGCTGTGAGAAAGTGATGCGTAATAGATATATTCACATAAATAACGGCCAGCATCTGTTGACGGGAGAGCCATGGCAAGACAACTACTGTCATTAATGTCTTTGCATAACTTATCAACATCTAGCGTCGTATGTAAACACTCGGCGCCGTTCTTTGAGTAACATTGAGATGGTGCAGTTCTACCATTTACATCTAGACTTTTGTAACCACGATTGTGAGCAAGCTTTTCGATAGTCAACTCTTCAGCTAAATGAGACACACCTACGTGCACAACCAATTGCGGCTTGTATTCTTCCCACAACCGAGGTACCATCGTTTGAACAGCTTCATATGTCACCGGCACCTCCATGGTTACGAGGTTGACACTGTGAGTCAGCCCAGTCTTCTTCAGTTCTTTCACTACTTCTGCGCTTGCATTGATAGGGTGACCAGCAAATGGACCAAACCCAGTAACTACTACATTGATCAACGGCAGTTCAGTCCCAGGTACGCTCAAATCATCATTCAGCTGAGGATATGCTTGAAAATCTTCTTCACTATCAGAGTCTTCCATTTTTACACACTGAACTTTTCTGAAAAAGTAAATTATACTTATGCACAAAAATCAACTTGCATGAAAGACTTGTAACAGCAATCATGAAGCACGGGCCAAACAACGCAAGACAATTGTTAATTCTATCTTGAATTTAAGATAAGTGTCAAAACAATCAGACTAACGCTATAATCGAAGAGTATATATGTATATTACATAAAAGACACTATTAATTTTACCAATACTATATACAAAGAGCTAACATAAAACTATACCATCTATACATAAAGAACATAAATAAAACTATATCATCTATCTGAATAATGCCATTTACAAAAAAGTAAGTGCTAACCCATTCCATACATTCAGCTAACAGCAACAGTGAGTAAGTGTAACCATCACTTCAATCTACACTTTGCCTCTACAGCCTTTTTCTACTAAAAGTAAATGAACTTAGGCATTTATATTGTTGAAAGCACGGTTGTTGTTAAATAGCCAAAGTTGACTAGTACTACCTAGTACTATTAGTATTAGTATTACTATAAGTATAAGTTATAAGTATTTAATTAATATTACACTTAATCTTATAGTCATAGAATAACAAATAATGATTTACTAAAAAGTATTTATATTATTATTTATATTTTATATTACATTTAATAACACTAAAGTATTAGACTTAGTATTATCAACATTATGATTAACATTATCTACTATTACTATTAGTCAAGGTGAGTTTTAGCTAGAAATCAAACTTCATCAAATTCAATACCGAGATGAAGATGATAACCATTGTCCATTATGATTATCATAATCATGATTCAGATTGACAGCTAAAACATCAATCTGTAATTGCAAGTTTAAGCGAAAGATCATCAATCATCAATCCAAGACCAATGTGAATCAATCACAATGTATTACTAATACTATTAGTATAAGTATAAGTATGAGTATCAGCATCAGCCATCACTATCAGTACAAGTATTATTACGAGTATCGTAGTTCGCCACTGGCACTACCACTTTGACTTAGACTAGGCCTAGGGGGAGGTCTCGTCAACAATTATAAACTTCAAGTCTAAAGATCAAGATGCTGATGGTGATGGCCATAGTCATAGTGATGATCACTTGAAGTTGAAGTATTGTGGTGGCTCGTGGAGCTACCAGCAGCACAACATGTAGGGTCGCGTAATTGACATGGAACAATGGATAGCCAATTAGCGTGTTTGATAGTTAGCAGCAATTATAGTTTCCCGCTGCTAACTCAGTCGAAGTTAGAGTGCTGAATAGATTAGATGTGTAAATTGTCAGATGTATTTGTATCATTTTTATAATGTATTATTGTGTGTAAAATATATACTCGTTCACTCGACTTATCCTGGTGCAGTTCTATAGCAAGTAATTAGACTCTCTGGATAGCATATCAACCCTAAATCTGAAAAATATAACAGTGGTGGCAGCGGTGGGATAGTGCATCCAAGATGGAGACTGAAAGTGCTGGAACGCAACCACCGGCAGTAGAAGGTGAGCGTAGAGACAATGCTGTAGAGACAATGCCTGTTAACCATGTAGTAGAAGAGCGAAGGGTTCCGCGAGAACTAACTGAAGACCGCTACCGGTTAAAGGCGCCCACCTTCACGGGCGAAGAGGAGGTGGAACAATTTATCCAAGAGTTTAGCGACGTAATGGACGTCGCCCAGTGGCCCCCTAGGGTGGCCTTGCTGAAGCTTAGAATGGCATTGATGGACAAAGCCAAGCCGTATGGGCTGGGCGTAGACATTGATAATATCTTTGCTTCTCTGCGGGCTCGCTTCGGCCTCTCTGCTACAGATGCCAGGGCCCGATTGCAGAGGTTGCGGCGTGATCCCCGCACCCCGCTGCGGGAGCACGTCGCCGCGGTCATGAAGCTGGCACAGATGGCGTACAGTGACTTGCCCCCAGTCAACCGCGAGAGGTATACCCTCGACGCTTTCATAGCATCTGTCGACGATTTGGGTCTCCACCACCAGTTTCTAGCTAGGGGAGTCACCACCGTTGAAGATGCTCTGACTGAGGGAGAAGCTTACCTCCTAGCTAATCAAATGCATAAAAGTCGCGGGAGCTCCCGTCAAGTGGAGATAGACCGCGCGGACACGGCCGCGGGACAAGGGGAGGAAACCCCCGCCGCGGCTGCCGTGTCCCAGTTGGCGACAGCATCGAAAGTCACTCAACTGACAGACATGCTGGCCAAACTGATAGCAACACTGACACCACAATCCCCAGTGAGTACCGCCACTGAGCCCGTTCGGCCACCGGCGCCGCCACAGGGAGAAACAGTCAGTTTTTGCTGGGAGTGCGGAAATCAAGGACATTTCCGCCGATACTGTCCCTTCCTAAATCAGGGGTTAAACTACCGCGGCCCGCAGATGTTCCCACCTCCTGCGGGCCGACGATGAAACCTCCAGGGAAGAAGAAACGCAGGTCACCCAGACGGGTACCGCGTACTGGCAACCAACAGTGGCAACAGCCACGACGGACCAGCAAGGGGCTTCGCCCCGCGGCTACCTTTTCCATGCCCCTTCACAACAGATTCGCAGGGCTACAAGCCCAAGAATCTGGATGGGAGCCCACAAAGGTAGCCGGGAATCTAGCCTCGGCACCTCCGAGGCCTACTTACCACCGCCCCAAGAGACCTCCTTCGCGACCCAAAGCGAGGGAGGTACTCCCTGCGAGAGTAAGGCCTGAAGAGAGAGTTCAGGTGCAGCCCCATGGGAACAGCTATTTCTTGCCCGGTAAACTGGAAGGCAAAGCTGTTACTTTCCTCATTGATTCGGGCTGTACCACGAACCTCTTGAGCCGCCAACTCTTCGACACCCTCAGTGCTAGGGTCAGGGGCGAGATGGAATCATACGAAGGGGAGTACGGCACCCTAGCTGACGGGTCGTGCCTTCCCTTCTATGGTATAATTGAGCTGACGGGACGAGTCCGTGATCAAACGATCCAAGAGACGTTCATCGTCAGTCAGCTCAAGTAGGACGCCATCCTCGGGATGCCATTCCTAAAACGGCACGGATGTCACATCGATTTTAGCAAATCTGCGATGATGATGTCCGGGCGAGAACTCGCCTGCGTCGACAAGTTCGGCCGCCCTTTAGTGGGAGGTGTGCAAGTGGTACGCAACCGTACCATACCAGGCCGCTCCCGGGCTACCATTCACTGCAGGGTGAACAATAGCTGGATCTCTGGACTCGGGGTAGTTGAAGGCGCGCTCGAAAAGATCCAACTTGCCAGCAGTCTGAATCAGCTGACTGAGCAAGGGGAGATCTTAGTGCAGTGCGTCAACCCCTTTACCGAGTCTGTCAAGCTTCCGGCTGGGTCGATGCTGGGCCGTTTTCACTCTGTTCAAGAGGAGGACGTAGGCCCGTCGCTGGGAGATGCGACGGAAGTACTCCCTCAGTGCCCTACTCAAGGGCGAGGGGCAGTCCCAGCACATCTCCGGGAGTTGTATGACACCGCCTGTAGCGGCTGCGCGAGTAACAAAGAACGCCAAGTTACGGCGAAGTTACTACGCAACTACGGGGATGTGTTCAGCAGCGGAGATCATGACGTGGGACTGACTGGAATTGTCAGACACGAAATACCGCTGACTGCAGGGACAGTCCCTGTCCGGCAGCCCACACGCAGGCTGGGGCCGGAGAAAGAGAAGGAGGTTAGCCGACAAGTACGGGATCTTCTGGACCGGGGACTGATAGAGCCCGCCCATAGTGCGTGGAGCTCGCCAGTCGTACTGGTCCGGAAGAAAGACGGCAGTTGGCGGTTCTGTGTGGATTACCGCAAACTCAATAGCGTAACCATACAGGACGCCTACCCTCTACCTCGTATTGACGAGTCGTTGGACGCCCTAGCCGGCAGCAAGTACTTCAGTACGTTAGACTTGCTGAGTGGCTATTGGCAAGTCTCTCCGAGTCCCGACGCCCAGGAAAAGGCGGCGTTTATCACACGGGACGGTTTGTGGAAGTGGAAGGTGTTGCCTTTTGGGTTGACCTCCGCCCCAGCCACCTTCCAGAGGCTGATGGAGCAAGTCCTCAGCGGGCTCCATTGGAAGACACTGCTGATCTACCTCGATGATGTCATCGTGATCTCCCCAGACTTCGAGACACATGTCAGTCGTCTGCAGGAGGTCTTCGAGAGACTCCGAGGTGCCGGTCTTAAGCTCAAACCTTCTAAGTGCGCTCTATTGCAGCCAGTGGTTAAGTACCTGGGGCACGTTGTCGGTCGAAACGGCGTGGCAACGGATCCCGAGAAGGTACGGGCAATAGAAGACTGGGTCACCCCCCAAGACTTGACCGGACTCCGGGCTTTCTTGGGGCTGGTAGGGTATTACAGGCAATACATACCAGACTTTGCGGGCATAGCACAGCCGTTAAACCGGCTCACCGCAAAGGGAGTGACGTGGCAGTGGACCCCAGTCGAACAAGGAGCGTTCGACCGCCTCAAGGGCTGCCTACTAATGGCACCCATCTTGGCCTACCCAGACCCCACTCTGGAGTACATCCTTGACACTGACACCAGTGACCAAAATGTTGGCGCTGTGCTGTCACAAGTGCAGGAAGGCCGAGAAGTAGTAGTAGCCTACTACAGCAAGTCTCTCTCTCCCACTGAACGAAATTACTGCACTACCCGCAAGGAGTTGCTGGCAGTAATCAAGTCAGTGAAGCACTTCAGACCATACCTATATGGCAGGAAGTTCCGGCTGCGTACGGATCATGCCTCGCTGATCTGGTTGTGCAAGAGAGCAGAGCCCTCTAGTCAGGTCGCCCGGTGGCTCGAAATCCTAGCTGAATTCTCATACCGGATCGAACATCGACCGGGCAAGAGACACAGCAATGCGGATGGTTTGAGTCGCCGACCTGATGGAGGTTGCAAACAGTGTCTCAACATCGAGAGGAGGGATGGAGGTCCCCCGCGATGCGAGTTGGAGACGCTGGCTCACCACGGAGCACTGTTTGACTGGGACCAAGGTCAACTCAGACAGGAAGTTGATGAGTCCCCGGAGGGTGTACAAAACCTCCGCGCCAACCCTGTACTGGCCGGTAATGTTCGAGAGCTGAAGAAGCTCCAAGAAGAGCTGCCTGGAGTCGTGGCAGACATATATCGGGCCAAAAGGGAAGGGCGACGACCCAGCGAGGAACGCATACGACAGGGATGCGCCGAGTTCCGGCTATACTGTCAGCGTTGGGACTCGCTGCGGATCGGGCAGGATGGGTTACTAACCATCTCTCTAGCCGCCGGCGGCAGACAACCGGAGAGGAAGAGGGTAGTCTGCCCCACTGCCATCCGCCGTGAGTTGATTTGGGATACTCACAAACAGGCCCACGCAGGGGTCAAGAGAGTGATATCCAAATTACGACTCCGGTGGTATTGGCCACAAATGGAGCGTGACGTCCGGCTCAGAGTCAAACAGTGTGAGATCTGTCAGGCCAGTAAGGTTAGCCGTCCCCCTGGTGAGGCAGGACGGCGGAGGCTATATGCTGGTAGGCCCTGGCAAGTAGTCGCTGTAGACCTGGTCGGACCCATGCCCCTGACCCCCAGAGGCAATAGTTGGATCTTAGTACTAACCGACCACTTTACTAGGTGGGCGGATGCTCTGGCTATCCCAGATGCGTCAGCCCCAACAGTGGCCAGGGCACTAGACCAACATGTATTCTGTTATTTTGGTCTCCCCGAACAGATACACTCTGATCAAGGCGCTCAATTCCAGTCTCAACTGATGAGCGACCTTTGCCACCTCTGGGGAGTAAATCAGAGCCGGACCACCCCCTACCACCCTCAAGGTAATGGGGTGGTGGAGCGCAACAACCGGATGCTAGGTGATGCGCTCCGGAGTCTCCTCCTTGGACGAGGCCAAGAGGAATGGGATACGGTGTTGCCGCAAGTCATGCGTGCATACCGTAGCACCCCACACACCAGTACTGGTGAGACCCCAAACCTCTTGATGCTCGGGAGAGAGACTCGTGTCCCTGACCATCTCACCTACCACGTTCCAGAGCAAGACAACTCGGTTCACGAGTATGCCAGTGAACTAGTGGAACGGATGAAAGCCGCACACGATATACTGCGCGAACAGCAGTGGAAGGTGCGGCACGAAGATTCCGATGAACCACCTCTCTACCAAACGGGAGATAAGGTGTGGCTGGTCAATTACCGTAGGCGTCGCGGACAGGCTGATAAGCTAAAGCCTAAGTTCGTAGGACCCTACATGATCGTCGAGGCTATGCCCAATCATACGTACAAGATTGAGCGCTCAGGACAGGTGTCTATCCAGAATGAGTCTCGCTTGAAACCGTATTGGGCTAGCCCCGACGCAGTGGGAGAAGCCCCCCCCGTTGTTGGAACCCAGGAGGCAGACAACAACGCGCGGGCGACGGCGGCATGGACCTGAATACGAAGTGGTCATACCGCGGGAAGAAAACTTGGTGAGAGAGGAGCGACAGCTTTTGCCAACGGAAGCGTGTCCGCCACCGCCAAGTTTAATTCCATCACTTCCAGAAACCGAGCCGGTTCCGGAAGTGCAAAACCCCACGAAGGGAGGGGCTCCATCCGGAGAACAAGAAGAGGTGACCGCTAACGGTGAAGTGGAGACGCCATTAGAGGCCCCTACTAACGAACCGGCGAGCGTGTCACCCCCCCTAGAAAGGGGACAGCGTACGAGGCAACCCCCCCGCATACTTAAAGGACTTCGTATGCGACTGCGTTAAAAGCGGCGCGTACGAAAGTCTAGGGGAAAACCGTACGAGGAAAGTATCGAGCAAATGTGGGAGTTGTCAACACCACGAAAATATCAACTTTTGTATCGGCGGAAATAGAAACAAAATTCATCCGCCGGGTGCACAAAGTCTTAATCACGCACCCCAACCACGTTGCTCGATCTTTTCATACGCTGATGCAGTCAGGAGTAGACATGTTTCTAAGCAGTAGTTCAAACCATTTCACACATTCAGTATGTCTTACGACAACAGATCGTGGGGTGAGTTAACTATATCTTAATATGAAACTAGATTGCATCGCTCAGCTCCGACTCACTGAGTCAATCGAGCTGGAGATAGGTTAGTGAAATACCGTAGTAAGAACTCAGTTTGACTTAGAGATTTTTATAATCTCATTGCAATACGTGTTCTATCTGACTATTCACTGCCATAAATCTCTACGAGGTAACTGAATTAGGAGTTGCCAAGCTATTCAAGCTGACAACACGGCAGTGTACTGTATTAACACTGTTGAAACTTTTTCAGATTACACTCGACCCGCTACAACCAGGGTACGGGATAGAGCACTTCCCGCTCCGCATCCTGAGGAGTATGCCAATGGTGACCGGCCCGAGCCACTACGCCGCCGTTGGCGGTGGGTGTTTCCAGAAACAGAGGAAGAAATAGAAACGGCCTGGGGGTCCAGAGGACGGACGAGATGCCAGATTTGTGGCGAAGAATGTGCCTCTCACCGCTCCTTGAAGCTACATGTTAACGCCCATCTCCTACTCACATTCTGCCCCTGCGGATACAATGATGTGTACCCCTACCCCGTCACCAGACATCGAGCGGCGGGCTGTTTCTCTGGAGAGAATTATGTGGTTGACGTCAAGCTCTATCCGGAATTCCTCACCCTGATACGACCCCTAGTAAAGAAGGCAATGTTGTTGGCCGTCCTGACCTCGGGTTTCCAACGCGTATTAGACTATGCCAGACAACAATCCCCATTGGTATCTGACCGCCCTCAGATGGTGTACACCCCCGACGAGTTTGCCTATCCAGAAGAAGGAGAGGTCTCCCCCGCCCCGATGAAGAGACGAACCAGGTCTCCCAGTCCCCCTTTGCGCCGCAGACGGACACCGTCCCCAGACCCAGTTCGCCTGGCCACAGTAGAGGAACGCCTCCTCCGACTACAGGAGGAATTCACCCAGTTAGCACCGGATTTACTTAATACTACGACGGGGCTCTTCCAACTAAAAGGATCAGTAGGCCGGATGAAACGGAAATTGCGTACATGCCAAGCCAAGCACCGGCGTGCCCAACAATGACTCTAGTTCTGCTACCCGGAATAATCCACAACTTCGTCCTCTTGGGAGACCCAAGAAGGTCCTGCAAATGCTTGACTGCTCGACAGGCCTACTCCTTGTCTAATACCACAGCTAGCCGGTATTCCTCCTCTATAGCTGGTCAATTGTATGTAACCGGCTGTTATAATGACTCTGTCTGTTATTATGTATCTTTATATGTGTTATGTATTATTTTGGTCTACTGGTGTATGTGGTTAATAATGAACGTTTTTTTTATATATCAGAAAGAGGGCTTTCTGCTGGTGGGGGCGGTGTGGTGGCTCGTGGAGCTACCAGCAGCACAACATGTAGGGTCGCGTAATTGACCCGGAACAATGGATAGCCAATTAGCGTGTTTGATAGTTAGCAGCAATTATAGTTTCCCGCTGCTAACTCAGTCGAAGTTAGAGTGCTGAATAGATTAGATGTGTAAATTGTCAGATGTATTTGTATCGTTTTTATAATGTATTATTGTGTGTAAAATATATACTCGTTCACTCGACTTATCCTGGTGCAGTTCTATAGCAAGTAATTAGACTCTCTGGATAGCATATCAACCCTAAATCTGAAAAACATAACAGTATTACATTTACTATTAGTATTACTATTAGTATTACTCTATTAGCATTACTATGTCTATTGTCGATTAGTAATACTAATAGTAATAGTAATACTAATAGTAATAGCAATAGTAATACTAATAGTGCAAATCCAAATTGAAATTTAATTTGAACTTGTGGCTGTGCAATTGCAATCGCCAAACACAATGACAATCACAATGACAATAAATATTATATTTAATGTTATAATACACCCATTATCATTATGATTACATCTAGATATTCATATTGGCTATTACTGATAAAGTCTTTTTTTTGTATAATTTAAAATCAATGAGACAATGAGTGTGACTCAGGAGCTGGCAGTAGCCAGAGCTTTTCTATATTTTTGTGCTAAGCCTAATGAGTAATGACAGTAAGCGCTCCAAGTCAAATATATGAATAATTCTTCAGTAAGTTTCGCGATCCTGTGTGTGACTGAACTCGGACTAAACCAAAATTTCACCATTAATTAGCATTATTGAAAATCTATAGATCTTAAAGTTTTTTATTTTCAATAATTATGATGTTTGGAGATACATTCACAAAGTGCAGTAAAATTATTTTTTTTCTACTATTATGTTGATAATCATAAATTATTATGAATAGGGTTCAACCATTAAACTATAACCTTCTATAGTTTCAGTTCAGTGGGTTCAACTGCAATACATAAAATGCCATAGAGTTATCCTCTTTTTAGGTTACACATGGAGTGTTGTGCAAACGACTCTGTTTATGAATTATTCCGCTATAATTGGTTAAAAAAATTGACGGAAAAGTGTTTTGTTTATATATAACTCTTACTAATATGTTTTTAATTGCAATAAAAGTAATTTTAAACAAACTTTAGTTGTTATATACTATTTATAAGTATGTGGTTTTTATATTATTTTTCTATCGCGGATCATCGCACGTGATCATCAATTACATCAGCGTACCAAAACAAATAGTAATACTTTCGCACAGCTGATTGATACTTTGTGGTACTGGTAAGCGAATTTTTTGAAAACAAATCATTACTGTCAGAAAATGAGGTATTTGTACAAGGAAGAACACACTTTTGACAGACGAAGGGCAGAAGGAGAAAAAATTAGGAGAAAATACCCTGACAGAGTTCCGGTAATAATCATTAGACATTATATTTATAAATTGAAATTATGATAATCATAAGATTAAGTGATAATAATTATAATATTCCTATGATATTGAATTTGATAATCATAATGATGGTAATACTTATACTAGTAATCAATATGACTATGACTATCAGTATCAGCCCGTGATACTCATAGTGATAGTCATACTCATATTGTTTGTAAGAGTTAGTGACGCTAATTGGTAACTACTAAGTCTATCTACTAACTACTAAATTTAATTTTAATATTAATACTAATCAGTAATCACTTTAGAGTTTAGACTAATAAGTCTAGTACTAGCAGTAATGCCGTTAAACTTAAAGTTAATGGTAATAGACCATCACAATGGGACGGTAAATTTCATATTAATAGTTTGTTCATATGGAATGATTATGACTATCACTATGGATCATTTTCATGTCCGTATCGCCCCATGTCAATCTTTGACTTTAATCCTCACTTGTCCCACAGTTTGAGTTATCATTACAGTTACAAGTCTTTTTAGAACTTTATTTATAGGTGATCAAACTGTGTTATACTGTTAATGTGAATATGAGTATGGGTACCATTATGTAGTGACCACGGCCTATAACTTTTTTCTTGTATATCTACGACCTAAGGATACATTTCCTAATCCAAGTTCTTGTCCATTCACCATATTTTAATTTCTTTTAACGCCAAATATTCTAAATTTTCTTTTTTCATCCCCATCTTAATATAAAGTTGAGTGCATATAATAGGCATAGCCATAATTATGTTACATACCAGATATTTATAAATTAATTACAATAACTAACTTTTATTATCAACACAACTCAACTAGTATTTGTTTGAATGATTATTAAAAAAGCATTTACTTTTAGTATTTTAAACTTGTATTTGAATGAAATATGCATACTACTCCATCCTATCTTTATAATGTGTTATAATTTGATCTTTGTCTCCCCACATCTCTATCTTGTTATCCTTATGAAGTAATAGTTATTGTGTTGAGCTTTCAATTGAAGTGAATAAGCAAGCTTGAGATTAAAATTAGGATTGGTTAGGCTTCATTGTTAGCTCCCTGAACAGCTGTGAAAATTACATTGGTAACATCTGTTACTTAGTTGAATGCATATATTTAGGTTATTGTTGAGAAATCTCCTAAAGCAAGAGTCGGAGATTTAGACAAGAAAAAGTACTTGGTGCCTTCAGACTTGACTGTTGGTCAGTTTTATTTCCTCATAAGAAAGAGAATTCACCTTCGAGCTGAAGATGCTCTTTTCTTCTTTGTTAACAATGTAATCCCACCAACGAGCGCCACCATGGGCTCTCTCTACCAGGTAAGCTCATGCAGTCTCAATTCTGATTTCACAGCATTAAGATGAAGCTTTGATTTTTATTTACTGAAGTTTTTCAAGGTGGTTTTGTACAGTGACAGCTTTCAGTCATAATGTAATGTTTCGGACTACTTTTGTACAGTGACAGCTTTCAGTCATAATGTAATGTTTCGGACTACTTTGCATTGTAAAAATAGCCTGTCAAAATAATGTTGTGGCTTATTTTCAGAAGATTAAATCCTTGTAGATGTCAGGTATTTGATTATTGATTAGATGACCTACTTAAAATACTTAAATAATAGCTTCAGTTGTATAATCCTCTTTCTCAATTATCCCTTTTATGCTGCCACTTTATACTCTGTAGTTTTTCGGGGAATAAATGTACCTTTAGGCAACTTTAAGTAGAGATAGCAGAATGCAGAACCTGCTTGGTATCAAAACACCTAAAAGTTATCAATGTATTTTCAAGACACTAAACAATTTCACATCTAGATTTTCTGGTAATCATATATGAGCAATATATACCTAGAAGTTGTTTTTGTGCTTTGGTACTGCTAGTTTCACACTCTAGTTAGAACTGCTATTCAGTGATACCTGGTATTAGATGAATAACCATTAATGATAACTTGTAAACATACTTGGGCTTGTGGTGTATTTAGCCAGAGTAATAATCACTTCAAACTCTTCTCTATGTTTGTAAAATTTAAGCATACCTGCTATTATTGTAGGAGCACCACGAGGAAGACTTTTTCTTGTACATTGCTTACAGTGACGAAAGCGTTTATGGAGCTTAAAACTGAAATACCTCTCATCAAATCAGCTTCATTGGTTCTCCAAGTACTGAAAAGCTGGTATTGTGATGTATTGAATGCTAAACATGGAATATGTTACAGTCTTTGAAGCTAAAATAGTGTGATATTATCTCCTAGAACTCAATTCATGTTTATCCTTTCCGAATTGCACAGCATGCATATGTTGAGGTCATAGCTCCACTAACATGATAGTGTAGCAAGATATCTCTTTCTTACCCATTTAGATATCATTTTCTTATGCTTTTATTTAATATGGTCTTTAATAGAATATGGTTTTCATATATTTGCTTGGTTGTGGATTTAGATAACAATGAACATAAAATTGGTATATTTTGTGCAAAAATGTAAAAAAAACAAATTGTTAAAGCATTTAAAAAACAGTAAACCCTGCATACTGTTATCGACTGTTGTAATATCACACAAATTACTCCGTATTGCTTATAAATAGCTGTTTAATATTATGTGTTGTACACCTTATATTTTTACTGTTGCAAATTTTAATAAAATTTGTATTAAATCTTTCTAAATTAGTATATATCAAATTAGCCAAATGCTCACTCCACTCAAATGCAACTGAAATGTTAGAATAATAAGACTCAGCCAGCATAAAATATTACTGGTATTTCAGGAGGCAGAATGACTCAACCCATAAGACAAATAGTAGGCATAATATTGAACATGTATAGACAATGTGCAGCTCTTGAAGTCTCAACTTGATATATTACTTTAAAATTAGTCATTTTGCTTCAAAGTGATAAGCCAATCAACATTTGTGCCATAGTAGGACAAATTTATTACACATATTGATATTACAGCAAATATATATATATAGTAGACAAAAACAACAGTCAACAGGTGATTATGATAATAAATTATTAGCTAAGATTGTATGTACACAAGGAGGAAAACTAAATATAATAAGACTTTCATTCTAAATGAAATGGTAACAGATTATGAAAGAAAAGTATCTTAAAATCCACATTGATTTGTACAATATTTACATTATAGCCTCTTTCTGGGAAGGCAGAGTATTAGAAGCTCTGCCATCTGTAGAGGGTAGGTCTACAAAATGGAAAACAACAAATAACTATACGTAGTAACCAGATACAATAACCAGACGTAGTAACCAGATATAATAAACGATGTTGCACATGTTAATCTCAGTTAACTATGGCCATATTGAAAGAAAACAATCTCAGGTCTAGCCAAGGCAACTAATAGACTGGTGACCTTAACCTTCTCATGCGCAGTGTCCACATATGTGGACACCACTTATTTAGTGTACAAAGCGACTCAAATTAATTTATGCATGAAAGGGTTAATGCACAAATCTACTACATAAGAGGAGGCAACTCTGCAAGAGTTCACATCCACAATTAACTTTCTGTCTACATTGGCTGCAGTTGAACAGATAGAGCAGCATGTGAAATATACTGGGACCTTGAAAGTAATTTATTTCCACTTGTTTAAGAACTTGCCTATTGCAGATGCATTAGTAGTGGGCGTCGGCTGATTACCCATGGCCAAGCGTCCCAGAATGCTTCTCTCTGACATCTGCAGACGAGCCGCAACAGGAGGCACCCGTGCCAGAGTGCCGGGCAGACGACTTACATCTTGCTTCATGTCTGCCAATAGTTCCTCAAGTTGGGATAATACTAAGAAAGAGAATAAATGAAACGTATACTATACTTGTGGTGGGTTATGGGGAGAGCAGGGAAAGGTCGAGAGTAGAGAGGGGTGGAGAGTGAGGGAGCAGGGGTGGGGAGAGAAGACAGGGGTGGGGAGAGAGAGAGTGGACAGGGGTAGAGAGAAAGAAAGTAAGGAGGGGGTGGAGAGTAAGGAGGGGTGGAGAGAGTAAACAGGGGTGAAAAGAGCAGCAAGCAGGTTGAGGCAATACCTTTTTGAAGGGCAGAGTTGGCTGGCTTGTTCCCTTGCATAGACTCCTTGGCCAAGTGCTGGTGACTCTCTGCCAGACACTCCAACTCAGAGAATCTGGTGTTGAGGGCCATAGCCGGGTGGTTCACGTCTTGTGTGAGGTTGAGGTAAGCCGCACGTCTCAGCTGCTCTTCAATAACCAGCGCCTGTTCCAACAGCTGCAAACGCAAGAGATAATTCTAATAGCTTCTGGGTTCCCTTGTACATAAATAGAAAGTTGGATAAGATGTACTAAGTGCTTACAAGATGATATCTGTTATACTAAGTAGCAATTTAGAAACTATAATGGCTGAATACAGATATGTGTGAGTAGGTAGAAGAGTGAACTAAATCATCAGGAATTGTGGCTAGGGAAAAATCTATTATATAATTATTTGAGGTACCAAACATTTATTCTGATAATAGAGAGTATGGTTTTAGTTACAGACAGACTAGCAAGCATAGTGAGAGGGTGAACTCAAGCAAGCCTTGATTTTTTGTCATGAGTAGTGTGAGAAGCTGCATCAAGCATGCAGGCTTGTGCTAGAACCACAGGAAGTCTCTGCCAGAGAGCTTAAGGCAGAGGAAACTGTGACTAGTCAACAAATGATCTCTGTCTGAGTAATACCATACATTCTAACTGTGTAATGCATGCTGATTCTGCAGACATCAGTGCTTTTAGCAGACGACAGAACTTCTGCCTTACTGACCCCAAATCTGGCCAATGAGAGCGCATAGCACAGCTAGAGTTTCAATACAACAGCTAACTCACTCACACAATGTAAACATGCTGTATAAAATATAGCCTATATCTTCATACAGCACCTTAAACCGACGGGCTAGAAACTTGTTCTTCACTTCCAGGTAATTGCCATGACCAAGTTGCGCTTTAAAGGGTTCATTGACCATCATAAACCTCGGGTCATTCTGTATGTCTGTCCACCTTCCGTATCCATGGGAGACGATTCCAGCCAGCAACCAGTAGTCGTGTCTAAAACACACCCCAAATTGATGTACTCCTTCCCGACAGGAGTGGCCAAGAAAATAATGCTTAAAGTTAGAAGACAATCTAGCTGGCTAAACTCGAACAAAAGTAGATGCAAAACAGATTACGCAGAAAGTATCTGCTACTAACTTTCTGTGCCACACTTCGTTCTCGTGAAGAGGTTTCAGCGCCTGTTCCTCGTTCAACCAGAGGGTGTGCAGCTCAGTGAACCCTCCATCAGCAATGTTGAACATGAACTTCTTCTTGGCCCCCTTGTCTTCATCTTTCTCCACCTTCTTTTCTTCCTCTTTCTCAGCTCCCTTGACTTCGTCTTTCTCGACGTTCTTTTCTTCCTCTTTCTCAGTTTTACTGTCTTCTTTCTCAACTTTATCGCCAGCCTCTTTTTCAGTTTCTGTTTTCGTATCTGCAGGCACCGACTTCAAGCCCTCCTAAGTGATACCATTGTAACCACATTTGCATAAGAAACACCAGTAATGGAATTGAAATGAAGAAGGCAGACTCATCATTAGTTTACGGGAAAGTTGCTAGTCAGAGATATAAAAGGTTAATAGACAAGAAGCCATGGAGTTGATTTAATACACAGTGTGATACCCCCACGAGGAGAGGGTGTGTGTTGGGCTACACCTTTGCAGCTGGCTGTGTCTCCCAACCAGCTGTCACAAAACAGCCCCTTGATTTACGTCAGCCAAAGTAGTTCTTTCATGTCTCCAGACAAAACTACGTCATGCTAGACGATATGAGTCACCTACTTACTTTAGGGTCACTATCCCCGCTGCCGCTTTCAGCTTCTGCTGCTTCCTCCTTCACTTCCGCGGCATCGGCAACTTCCATTGGTTCTGCAGCTAGTAAACATTGTACAATACTGTATAGTACAGAGGGTATTACTGTATACTACAGAGTGTCGTGCAGTAAAGTATAGAGTGCGTTACTGTATAGTGTAGGGTAGTTTACCTGGCTTTTCACCGGTGGGAGAGTCACCATCTTTCTCCTCCGCATCTTTTGGTGTTGAATCTGAAGTGTCCATTGACTCAGTCTTGTTAGTTTCCTGCACACAAAACATCAACAAAATATTAGCTGGTGATACCCCAACATCTGGCAGAGTGGTCCACACACTATGGGCGCTGTTAGAGGAAATGGAGTTCATTAAAGTTCATCAAAATACGCAACAGTTGGCTCTAATGTCAGAGTGTATATATACATTAGTGTTCAAAAAAATTACGGAGTGTGTGTTCGCAAGTAACAGTAAATTTTTCTTACTTCTGTCTTTTTATCTTCTCCAGCTGTTTCCTCAGAATTAGTTTTATCACTTTCAACATTAGTTGCAGATGTTCTACAAGACAAAGACAGACTTCACTGCTACTGCATACAGACACGAGTGTACACTCAGACATATTAGCTAGGTGAACTTCACTGCTACTGCATATACAGACGAGTGTACACTCAGACATATTAGCTCGGTGAACCAGGAAGACATCGAATACGTGAAGCTTACGGCTCAGTCTCTTGCTCAGTGCTCTTTCCATCAGTTTCCACGGGTGAGACTTCTGCTTTACTGGCTGGACGAGGGCTGTCTGTTCTGTCAGGGGCGGGGCTTGGTGCGGCTGACTGGGGTTTGCTGGGGGCGGGACTAC
The DNA here is from genome assembly GCA_964035545.1 of Bugula neritina. Classification (NCBI taxonomy): domain Eukaryota; kingdom Metazoa; phylum Bryozoa; class Gymnolaemata; order Cheilostomatida; family Bugulidae; genus Bugula; species Bugula neritina. The sequence goes on from OZ037767.1 coordinate 21,666,976, forward strand.
CCGCAGAGGAGGAGGGCTTGCTGCTTCCTTTGCCACCCTTGAGGGAGGTCAGAGTATCCATGTCCGGTATCTCAATGGAGAACTTTCCATTTACACTCTCAAACTCTTGCACCTGTACATACACACACATACTATGCAATACATCTGCAATATAATTTCACCGTGTAGGGGCCCCACGTTGAATTGCACCTACAGTATCTGCAGAGCACACTTGGTATACATTATAACCTGCAGAATTTGTTCACTATGCAATAAGATAGTAGACTTAAACTTACACACTAGTAAAAAATCTTATGAATGAAATTTCAATTTTTCAATTCACGCAAAAAAAACTTTGAGAAGGTTTTTGAGATTGAGTGAGCTTATAGGCTGGGCATGGGACAAAATAGCTGTCTGCAGGTTGCACTTGCTGCCAACATCTGCACCTAGTCTAACACCAACCTTTTTCCTCACAAGAGACATGATGCCGATTCTGGTGAGAACGTGCTGTCTAGACAGACCTTCTCTGGGCACTCCGTCAGCGAACGTCTCAGCCGAGTCAGCACCGGGTTCACACAGATGTCTCATGAAGAGCGAGATGTAGGCTTTGAACACCTTCTCTCCTTTCCCTCTCAAGTCCCTCACCAACCTAGAGAATAGTTAAAGTGAGGTGTAGATGAAATGGTTCGCTGAGAGCTGCATAGTCCAGACCACAGGCTAACAGCTACCAGACCTACCATTGAGAGTTGAAGGCATCGTGAGGGGGCATGCCGTATCTCATTACAGCATTGAGGAACGCTTTACGTTGTCTAGCACTGAAGCCAAGTACCTGCAGCACAAACAGTATATAATACACACATGCTAAAATACTACTGTATTACACATGCTATAATTATACAGTGGTACACAGGCTATAATAATACTGTATTACACATGCTATACTAGATTACACATGCTATACAGTATTACACATGCTATAATAATACTGCACTCCACATGTTACAAATACATGCACATTTAATGTGAGAAACTGGCCAGAAGTGAAAGTGCACACACCTCTATCTGACCATTCACTCTGGACAGTAGTGGTGGGAGGGGGCGGTCCTTCTCTCTGTGCTTACGTCTGCCACCGGCCATTGCGGGGGTTCCGTCTTTGTTCTCCTCATATTCATCATCTGTATCTACAAAGTCACTATAGTTCAAGGACAAACTACAACATACCCACCTAACTTTGGGAGAAAAAACATATCACTAGATCTCGTTAAAACCAAAAACATGTGTTATAGCATTAGCATGACGAACGTGCATTGCGTTGTGTTCACTCATCGCATTGTATTCAGCTAGATCAACACAGTGTGCTATTAGCAAAATGAACAATGATGACACTACCATAGAAGGAAGCAGCCGAGTACATTACCTCCAGAATGCGAGTACATTACCTCCAGAATGCGAGTAGTCCGAATCAAAGTCGGATGCATCCTGGTTCCAGTCGGTGTCGTGCTGTACATTGTTCCTACCGCCATCAACGTCTGAATAGTTCACCTGTCAACCAGTAATAGTAAAATATTGAGCATACCGTCATGATAAGGAGAGTGAGGGTTAAACTTGTCCAGATGACTACATCCAACACTTTACCTGCTTCCGCACACGCTTTCCTTTACCCAGAGTTCTCTGCACGTCTTCCTGCTGTTGCTCATAATGGTGACGGAGAAGTTTCTCCCAGTAGGCGGGGTCAGCGTGCTCAGCTTCCTGTTTAAGCACCTCCCTTTCCTCTTCATCTTCATCAGATGAGTCACCCTCCTTCACATTGTAAGTGGCCACCTGAGTTGATTGAGTGCACTGATTAGACCATATCTAGTTGACCTTGACATGTAACATCCGACAAACTAAGTATGCTATCTCCACCACTGGCTTCTCACAAATTGCTATTGCCGGGAAAGCAAATATATAGAAACTTGTACCATACCCTTGATAGGCAATTAATTGGCCATTCATACAAGAGAAGCCAGAAGAAAAACTGAATAAAGAACTCAGGTAAACACAAGGTAACATAATGAATTGTCTAAACAAGACAGACCTGAGTTACTTTGTTGAATCTTGCCACCTAGAATAAACCTCGGCGAATTAATAGTCAACTATCAAACTAATAGCGATTATTAAAGCCAAAAACCACTTATATGAACAAAATGATTTATTTCATAAACAGTAAATGATCTGTTCTACAAACAGAAGCCAAGTGGGTAAAAATATGAATATACTGATGATGGTCAAATGGTGGGGCACTTGAATCATGAAACAGCAAAGATATTACAACTCCCAACTGGTTAATACAGCGTGGAAATGCTACGGGTTAGAAGTAGACCTAAACACTACAGTTGTGTGCTTCTACCTGCCCTACAGTACCATGTTTGTTCATTATTAGTTAGTGAGAGAATTCGTGTGGCGCCACCAACCTTGTGAAGTGTGATAACTAACCTTGAACGATCTGAAGTAGTCGTTCATCTCGTGCTCTTTCTCTTCTTGACCCTCCTGCGTCCTGTCCAGCAACTTACTCACTGCCTCGTCATCATACACTATTCTGTGCTCATCCTCCTTCTCATCCTTGTCGTCTTTGAACAGCTCCTCTGTGCCGAACTTGAGGATGTCATCCAGTTCCTGCTTGGACATTGTCCCAGAGTTAGCTCCGCCCATTCCCGGTCGCACCACCTTAAAGAGACAGCATAGATTACTCAGCAGGCCTTCGCTGTAAGTGTGGAATCAGGTTGAAAGAGAATACACTGCACATGCGGCGAGCCTGTTGTGTTTCATTCAAGTGATAATTAAAACACTTTGTATACACTGTTTGAACATATGAAATTGTTTATTGAATAGTTTAAATTTCTTCAATTCAAACACAAATTAAGATATAGTTTCGACAGAATGAGTCACAACAGTTCTAGAGAAGATGACTCACCAGGTGAGTCAACATCATCTTCTTCTTGGCCACTTGAGTAATCCTCTCCTCCACCGTGTTTCTCGTCACAAACCTGTAGATCATGACTCGGTTTGCCTGTCCAATCCTGTGAGCTCTACTAAACGCCTGCAACAGTTACACAATAACACTAAATTAATACATGAGTGAATCGTCTCTGGGCATCTGATTGAGCCAAAACTCCAGTTAACAAAATGAAGGCAACTTCGCGAAATCACCAGATTTAATTTCATCATATCTGTGAGAGACTATAAATCACATAAGTTGTTGTATAAACCATACCACCAGCCGAGCGGCAGAAATATACCGACAACTAACTGACCTGGATGTCGTTGTGAGGGTTCCAGTCGCTGTCGTATATAATGACTGTATCTGCAGTGGCCAAGTTGATGCCGAGACCTCCGGCTTTAGTAGAGAGTAGGAAGACAAACTGTGGGGAGTCTGGAGCATTGAACCTGTCAATAGCTTCCTGCCTCAGCTGACCTGTTATACCTCCGTCTATTCTCTCGTACCGGTACCCCAACCCCTCCAGGAAGTCCTCGAGGATATCCAGCAACTTCGTCATCTGTTGAAATGAAAATATATACTATAATATATATATCATATATTATAACATACAACATATACTAAATATTATAACATGCAACATACACTATACATTATAACCTGTTACCTGCAAGGATTAAAATGGTTACGGTGAGAATACTATGTGTTGTAACCCCCTCCTTACCTGAGAGAAAATGAGGACCCTGCAGTAACCCCCTCCTTACCTGAGAGAAGACCCTGCAGCAACCCCCCTCCTTACCTGGGAAAAGATGAGGACCCTGTGATTGCCTTCTTTGCACTTCTTCAGCATTTTAGCGAGAAGTTCTGTCTTGCCAGATGCCTTCATCAGTGCCTGAGCTTCGTACATCCCATTGGGATACTTGACAGCCTCGTCGGCAGCGGATGGGAAGAGGTAAGGATGGTTGGCACACTTCTTCAAGTCCATCATGATGTTTAGCAGAGAGACCTAGTAATACAAACCCAGGATGGTCAACACACTTTCTTATAGCACAGAATAAAACCTTCAGCAGAGTTTAATTACATTTCAAACAAGAAGCTTAGATTAAGCTATGTTGACCGCCAGAATCAAAGTTACCATTAAATCGCCATAAACAGATTTTACTTTGCTACTGTAGCCCAAAATAAAACTGGCAGAGTTCCATAAAATGGCAGCATGAAAGCCGCATGTCACGGCTAGTATACCAGCCTACCTGGTTGTTCTTTCCTTTCGCTCCCTTGGCATTAAGAGCCTCAAAGTTCCTTGTCAATATATATTTATAGTATTTTCTAAAATATACCATCACAAACTATTAGTTGATGAGTTGAATTACATAATAGAATAAGTTTATTGATAACTGATGCAATCATATTTAGACAACTGGCCCTGTCAATCTACTTTACGTATGCCAAGTCATTTATTATCTCAGTTAAGCTAGTTCTACTAAGACTTTCTACAATAATGTTCTACTATAATGTTCTACTACATGTATAATGTTCTACTATAATGTTCTACTACATGTATAATGTTCTACTACATGTATAATGTTCTACTACATGTATAATGTTCTACTATGTTGTTCTAGTAGAATTTAAGTAAAAGGTTCCATTATAATATTCTAGTAGAACAAAGAAGAGATTCGACACTCACTTCTGCATAGGGCTGAGTTCCACACGGATGATGAATTCACTTTTACCGGGCATGCCTTGGAGCACGTCGGACTTGAGACGTCTCAGAAGATGAGGACCCAGCATGTCGTGCAGTTTGGTTATCTGTTCCTCCTTCGATACGTCTGCAAACTCATCCAGGAAGTTCTGAAGGTCTCTACAAAATTTGAATAAAACTGTTGTAACTCTTACAGCGCAGCACCAAGAACTAAGATTCAATAGCATATTCTTGTAACAAAGAGTTGTGCAAGACACATTTTCGGTGACACCTTTAGTTACAGGTAATCTTTTGGAGCATATTGATACCATCTATATAGCAAATGAAACGGTTCTATTTATGTGGAAGATAGCATCAGTTTACTCCCAATGATTAGTGTCAAAACAACTACAAGTACGGAGCTGTGCAGGTGGTGGAGTAGAACAGTTCTAGGAACTTAAGTTCCGTTTACACCTTCATGATTTTCAGTCAGAAATTCAATTTGGCCGAGATGAAATTTTACCGAGTTGCATTGCATTGTAAAAGCCACCAGTCAGAATTTTTGTACTGCAATTACTTACTTGGCCGATTTCAGAATGATAATTACAAGGAATAATAACTCCTGGTAGACATCGGTATTTAATTATGACTTTGGAAACTAGATGACGTACTTCTAGTATGTTTATAATTATATCGGCTATGCTTTCTCAATTATGCTGCTTACACTACGTTTTTTTCAAAGGGTATCAAATAGCGATTAGACGAGTAATATTTCACCATTAGAAAGTGAGCTTCCGCATAAATATGATTTCAACGAGTTTTAGTAAGACTATAAAGGGGTACTCGGACGAGTGAAATTAACTGAAACCCGGTACTTTTTTCAGCAGAGGTATAAATGCAACTCAACACTGTGCTAGAGACTGGACAATGTAGTAGCATTACAATATATAACTTCACAGAATACAAGAACAGCTGCTCATCCCAGCAATAAGCAATAAAATGCAATGTTCAGCAATTATAAAGACCCTGTGTATTACAGCTACAATAAGGAAAACTTATGTAAACTTTTTGCCTTCAATTGTTTTTACAATAATTATATTAGAACTTACTGGAAGTTTTGAGGGGATAGAAAGTTAAGTAAATTGAATAATTCTTCCAGATTGTTCTGTAGAGGTGTGCCGGTCAGCAATAACTTGTAGGAGATGCCATAGGAACTGAGTACCTTGAAGAACTGTAACACAAGTAGGCACAATGTGAGCGTCTCATACCTTCTATCATATAAACCCTGCATATTGCTTATAGGATCATTTCCTAGGAGACTTATATTTAGACTAAGATCTTTGGAACCGGACACTAACAATCGTATTACAAGGTTTTACCACAACAGATCACTGAAGGTTAGGCAGTGGTTGAGCCATTTCTGCTGCCACACTATAGCGTATAGGAAACCCATGTAAGCTAGTAGCCCTTTATAAGGCAGAGGAATAGTTGGCTGTTGAAAGCTGCCGGGTCTCCAGCATTGCAGCCTCTGATCTGAACAAACAAGCAACTGCAAGGAGGATCTCTAAAGGCCTTTCCCAGAGTGACATTGTCAGTTTGATACAGTGTGCAGCTGTAGACTGAGAACTGCAACCTTACCAACTGCACTACCCACACATCACAGAACACCACCAGGCTAGTGGCAATCATATCACACACACTCTGTTTAATACTTTACCAAGTTCAAGAAAGCTAAATTAAAATTATTGGCCATCTACTAAATAATAGAGATGAAGTGTCACCAGCTGGTCATTCAACCATGTAACCATGACAACCACTAACAGAAAACCGGTAGATTATAGAAATCTATTTGAAGCATTCAGGTACTGAAAGCCGAGTTCAATATGTACAGTTGCCAGCACTATTGAACAAAAATGCTAAATATAGGAATTGCCTACCTTGCTTTGGTTGTTTTTTAGCCTGTGAGCTTCATCTACAACCAAGACGTCCCAGTTGACACTACCTAGAAGAGCTGAGTCTATGCTGATCAACTCGTAGGAGGTGAGTAGCACATGGAACTTGACATTGCAGCCTTGCTTGAGTTTGGATGCCTTTGCTCCTTGCCTGATGGCATTTTCTGTCAGTGAAAACTCATTTTCTCTAGCAGAAGAGTATAATATAGAGTATAATAGAGTATAGTATAATACAATCAACACAACGATATACAATACAACATACTACAATAGAATATAATAAAGCTTTATAATATAATACAAAGAAATAACATAGAAGTAACATAGTAAGTAAAACTAATGAATAAGCACTGAAACACTAACAGTCAAATAAATGGCTGCACCCATATAATACACAAATGGCTGGTCCATATTGAAAAGGACTTCAAGATAACAGCCTTTTCAAGGCAGACAGAGTTTGTCTATTTTAGAATTAGTAGAGCATTTTGAACGGCGCTCGTTAAATTACATTTACAGTCAGTTTTGTAGACAAATATTTTCACAAGAAGAAGCAAACTTTTTGCAGAAACTTTTCGAGTATGCAAACAGGTACTGTGTCTTTGTCTTCAACGTTACAAGTTTTCAAAATATGGCTATGACAAAAAACTGCCATGCTGTTCACAGTAACATCCGTAAAACAATATAATTTGCATACACTCAGCCATTGCTTAGAGCTCATTGCTCACCAGGTCATGTGACCAAAAGCTCTTACCTGATAACCTGTCTACTGTCCTTATCGCCGCAATACGTCACCACGTAGAAGTCTGGGGCCCAGAACTCAAACTCTCTCTCCCAGTTGATGATGGTGGAGAGGGGTGCACTAACCAGAAAGGGCCCCCTAGCGTGTCCCTGTAGAGCAGTAAGAGCAAGGGCTACAATCTTCCATATGGCAGACTATTTCAACACCAGTCATTTATACAAAAAATAAATTAAGAAGAACATTTCCAATCGTATTTATTCCAAAAAGCATTCACTATCTTACCTCTTTGTAAAGAGAGTAGAGAAATGTTATTGTCTGAATGGTTTTGCCGAGACCCATTTCATCAGCTAGAATAGTGTCGGTGCCATTGGACCAAGAAAAGCGGAGCCAGTTGATTCCCTCCAGTTGGTAGGCGTGGAGGGTACCACCCGTACTGTCAATGTACTCTGGCTGCTTCTCATACTTTCTCCGGCACTGAGAGAAAACACAAATACAACCATATTTCACTAGCATTCTCGTTGTGCTTATAGATTGAAAAAATGATAGACCATCCACTGGAAGTTTAAATGTGAGTGTGTAAGTGTGTAGGTGTGAGTGTGTACGCGTGTAGGTGTAAGTGTATAAGTGCAAGCATGTAAGTGGTGAAGTGTAAGTGGTGAAGTGTAAGTACTACTAAATTCCTATACTCACATCCGCTGTCGGTTTATCAGGAAATCTCTTGCTCTTATTTTTACTAGATTTTGCTCCTTTTTTATTCTTTGCCTTCTCCAGTTCCTTCTGCTCTCCTAGCATCACCTCTCTAAATAACAACACCAACAGTGAAGTTGTATTGTTAAACAGAAGCACTTATACCTAAGATACTAATAAACAAGAAATTGCCTACTTATGGCAACGAAAATCAAGTCAAACTGCATAGATGCTTTGCAGAATGCTGATATGCATATTTCCTACACTAAGCTATGATCACACGTATCAACACAGCCAACTTCTGCCCTCTTACTAAACATCTTTACACCACTAACCACACCCATTCACGTTAGCCTGAACCCACCTGTTGGCCATGTACTTGTCGATTTCAATCTGAAAGTCGGCGATATCCGACTCATCTGTTTCCCAAGTAGCCGCGTCATAGCCTAAGTCCTTCCACTTGGTGAGGAACCACGTGGTGCCGTCCCGTGTCGTCCGGTGGTTGATAATTCTGTGAACTTGTAGCCACTCGGGTTTCACGCCGTATCTGTAAAACCTCTCCTCCAGGTTGTGGGGGTCATTCTGTCTGTTCTTATGTTTGTTCTTCTGACCATAAGAGGAGCCGTCTTCGAGGGGTGGTGGCTCGTCCATATCATTCTTACGTACATAATTCCTAATAATAGCTGGGTGGTAGACTTCTACCTACAGGCATCATGTGACACTACACACCGACTTGAATATAATATAACATAACACACAGTACTGATAATATGGCGTATTGTAAAAGTAAAATCTAGTCTTAGCCTTAGTTATAAGTTAAAACGTGTAGCCTGGCTGTAGACTCTCAAACTATAACTCTTATTGTCTTGAGAGCTCAATGCTAGGCTGAGAGATTAATTTAGGAGAATTGTATCTGCGGAATGACATGACTTTGAACATTCCACATTCTAATTTCCCCATTACTCTGCAGCATGTGCTGTGGTTGATATTGTATAGTATTGAGTAGCAGAATATAAATATTATATAGTATTGAGTAGACGGTGCTGGAAAGAGTAGGTAAATTTAGGTTCCCTTTAATGTTTTTGAGGTAAACAAGAAGATTTCAAGGCTTCAAATATAATAGATAATGTATGTTAGGGCAAGTACGTAAAGTAATCCATATTATTGTAAGTTAAATAACTACAATAATGTAAGTCATGACATGTGAAACTTACTCTGACTTCTGATATCCAAGCACAGTGCCAATAAGACATGTCATGCCATTTGATGAAGAACTCTCTCTCTCGGTCAAACTACAAACACAAGTAATCAAATGCAGGGCTACATTCTCTAAGGAGGCGTGCCTGTAATATACCACCTCAGCTCACCATAGCCTGTGATATATACTCCTACATCTCTCTAAACAGGACTACTGAGTAGCCTCCCTCATCTCACCATAGCCTGTGATCTATATACTTACATTTCCCTTAACAGGGCTATGTGTGTGGTCCAACTCATCCTTGGAATCCTTCATAGTGGGAGGCTCCTTCCATCTCCAAGTCAGGATCTTCTGAACTTTGCCTTGTAGCGGTTCAGCCTGCAACAGACACACAGACGTCACAACCACATCAACTGCCAGCACAGCACCAGAGCAGTAACTATGAATGATGTCACCGATAACCAGAGTTATGTTCTCTTACCGAGCAGCGAGGACAGTGCCACTCTCCGTCAGGAATCTCCAAGAGCGGAGGTTTGAGACACTTGATATGATAGGCTGACGGACACAGGTCACAACACAACAGTTCTCCGCCATCTTTACACACACGACAGAACTCTGCGTGTTCATCTTCTTCCTGCTCCTCTATGCCTTCCTTTTCCTACCAACATACCAATGTAAAATAGAGTTGTTGTGTTACAGCTTTGTTACTGTACAAGCTTTCAGACAACAAGCTATGTTAAGTTTCCAGCTATATAACTATTGCTTTGTGTACATACTGCTTTCACTCTCAGCACTCTCTGTACTACTCAATCAGTTAACATGTTCTGTGCACAGGAAAACCTAATTCATCATAATTCTATAGCAATGGCTCACTCTTTACCTACACTAATATAAACATGACTACAGCAAGTAATGTAGCCTGGGGTTGTATTAGTAAACACATAACTTGCGCTATACATACACAGTGAGGACAACTCCATTTGCCTTCAGGAGCTTCTTCTAGTGGTGGTTCTAGACATACAAGGTGGTAGGCTCTAGGGCAGGTGTCACACAGCATGATCTCTCCCCCCTGCTGACACACCTCACAGTAGTCCTGGTGATCAGTCTACAGGAAAACAAACACTAGAAACTAAGTGTCTACTAACTGAATAGGTGTCTACTTACTGACTAGGTGTCTACTAACTGATCAGGTGTCTACTAACTGACTAGGTGTCTACCAACTGACCAGGTGTCTACTAACTGACCAGGTGTCTACTAACTGACCAGGTGTCTACTAACTGACCAGGTGTCTACTTACTGACCAGGTGTCTACTTACTGACCAGGTGTCTACTAACTGACCAGGTGTCGACTTACTTACTAGGTGTCTACTTCCTGACCATGTGTATACTTACCGACTAGGTGTCTACTTACTGACTAGGTGTCTACCAGCTCACCTCATAACCCTCTGCATCAGGGTCACTAGGAAATTTGTGAGTCTTCTTTAGATGCCGGTTTGACTTCTTCTTCGGCGGTTTACCTTGACCTCGGCCTACTTTAGTTTTAGCTTTGCCTCCTCTATTGGAACCAGTTTCGGATGGACTGTTGGCAACAGCTGAAGCCTCAAGCAACTGCTTCTCAAACTCCTCATCACTTGTATTGTAATCTTCATTCTACAAACCACAGATTACAACAGTGCAACGCCATGCACTGCAAACTTCACTTAACACAAATGTTACTAGCTGTGATACTTCCTATCTACTAACTTACATCACTCCCTTTCTGTTTCTTCTTTCGACCAATTTTGATCTTCAAAGGAGCAACACGCCCTTTCCTTTTCCCTTTACTGGCCGTCTCTGTATCTTCCTCCCCCTCCTCTTCGCCTGGCCACTCTGCAAACAACAGATATCCATTTGACTCGCTGGATACTAGTCAGCTGACCAAAGGTCTGATCACATGACCCAACATGAAGCTGCATAACTAAGCAGGAGCTCCACGTGGCAGTACACGGCCACAAGCGATCACACGACAAAGCTAGCCTGAGCACCATACAAACTCACCAACACCTGCTGTATCATAGTTCCCTCTCTCTACGGGTGGGACTTGCATCACAAACTCCCTGTATTTGGCCTGTAGGAACTTATTGAGCTTGTGTCCAGTGAGCTTAGCATTGTCTGCCACCACAAGAGGTTTGATGTTTTCTGAGAAGAGTTTGAAGGTGGTGAGCGCGGAGAAGTCTTCCTCGTCGTACTCTAGCTCTACGTCCTCTATCTGCCATTCTAGACACAGCTCAGCCGACGACTTCACTACTTTAGAGGCTTTTCGTGATTTCTCTTTTGGAGTTGTTATCTCATACTCACTGTCCTCTTGCGACACCTCCTAAGCAGAAGAGAAGTCATACCAAGGTATAAACACTTCACAATAATTCCGATGGTTATAGCAAGCATAGTCTATATATTTAAATGATTTGATTGTAATTTCATAACACTGCGACTTCTCAACATCTAAATGTGTGACGCAAGTTAGATGACACTACTTTATTCTCAACAATTAACACACCCTTGCAATTTCAAACTGTACACGACAGATTGAATAAAATTTCATTACTAAGAGAAAACAAAGATGGTTCGTAATTTCTCACATTATCAACATGTTCTGTTGCTCGCTTCTTTTTCTTTGCTTTCTTTTTCTCCGATGCAACTGATTTACGCTTCCTGCCTTTCTTGGTAGAAATTGATGTGTCGTCCAGTTCTACTAATATGAATATAGATAGGAATTACAGCAACAGATCATCCACAGCATTGGGGAGAGAAAAAAGTTTCTTTCAGCCAAAATAGTTTTTGAAATTTATAGCAAGAAGCGAAAAAGCCTAAAAAAATATTTTTCTGGTGCCCACATCTTCATGAAAAGTAAATTTTGTTACCCAGCATTTAAAAATGCTGGGTGACAAAAGATTTATCAGAAATAGTAAATTAAAATGAATAATGTGACAGCCGACAGGTTTTGTTAACAGCAGAAAACAAAATACTATGCTCTAGTAGAATAATGTAAATGCCATGAATATATATAGTAAACCAAGTAATGGTTAAGGTTCACTTAGCATATAGTTGGATTTTTACTGCCAATGCTTGGCATTATACGTGATGCCAATATCTTCTTAAAATAGATTAAATTCGGATATTGCTTTAAGGTGTCTAAAGCCTAATTAAGCAAACTTAGGAAAAATTTAACCCTTGACCCTGCTGCCTAATAATTTTAAAAACTGTGCACAATAAAAATGTTGAAATGGGCATGGTCTGGGTCAGATACATTTTGATAAAAAAACAGAAGCCATTCACACAAACATACCATGGATGCAGAAAACAACTCCCATGCCAAACTGCATTGCAAGATTTGAAAATATTGATAAGATATTGATACAGCTAATTTGTTACATAACAAAAATACATCCACTAAACTACAAACCAACACATATTTCAACTGTTAAGATATTGTGCCAGGTTTTCCGACATTTAGCTGGGGTAAGATTTTAAATGAATGACAACTCATCGTAGGGTGAACCCTGTGTGAAAATAAGCTATAAATCATATTTGAAAAAATTAAAGTTACAACTTCTTATAAGTTTCTTAGAGCATATCCCAATGAACTGTCTTATATTAGACATCTCTCTGTTCCAACGAAATTACAACATCTATTGACTACATGTCGACATGTAAGACATGCACTTAAACAACACACTTCTTACCATCTGCATTTGCATGCAGTTCTCCTCTAAGAGATACCGAAACTGCCACTGAAGTTTATCACAGACAGTAGATATAATCAAATGAATCAAATCATAAATATACACAAATGGTAGAGCACTATGATCATAGTATTAATTTCATTTTATAAATTTAATCCAGTTACATGGGATGATGGTTATAATAATAGAACAATATAACTATAAATTTTAGGATTAGTATTAATAATCTACTACTAGTCTATAGTTACTTTTCGTATTATTGCCTTCATTTTATATATCCTATATGCTAGAAAATATTGTCATCAATACTCCATTTCAAACCCCTAGTCAATGTCATCGTCAATGAGACTGATAACTAATACTATGTCTATTACTATAATCATGTCATACTCATGCTGATACTCATACTAGTAACTGTAATTATTATCACATTGACATTGCAATCAACTTAAATTCGAACAATGAACAAATAGGCACTATTACTATAAATATAACACCAATATTTATATATATAAATTAAATAATTAAATTTAATATTATATTTACTACTATTAGTAATACTGTATTAGTATTACTATTACTATTAGCATTAGTATTAATATTTTAATTTTATATTAATATTTCAATTTGTTGTAAGTGTAACTACTAACTTTAACTCATGCACAAATTCAAATCGAAATCAAAATGCAATTAAAATTTAGAATCAACATGAAGTTGAACATTCACTTTCGGCCTTTTGAGTTTGTGAGTCAAGAAAGCATTACATTTCGTCATTTGCTTTATCAATATAATATGATTCCAACAGAGTTTTTACTCTCTCCCGCCATGAGCGTTTGGACCTGACTAAATCATTCTACTTCCGTTTGTAAGATTAACCAGCCCCTTACATAGCGCCATCAATTGATTGATCGTTTAGAAACCACGTCTACTTCTACTTCTAGTAGTAAACACAATACGATATATTAGAAAATGCTTTACCATTATTTTCATCTTCTTCCAAATCTCCATCTGATTGATGGTCGTCCATATCTTTTCTTGATGTTGCCATTGTGGACAAATAGTATTACTACTTTGAGAGACTATCAAAACTTCTGAGTGACAATTTTCATGGAGTGTTGATCGCGTTAATTCAAAATGAAGAAAAAAGACCTTAGACACGCATGCGTGATGTTAATTGCTAACAACGTCATATAACCAAAGACCATACAAACGTATACAATAAAATGCTATAATTATATATACTCTTTGTAACTGTAGTTGTATGTGTCATGTCCCTATGTCAAAGATTGTAGTTGTAGATTAATAGCTTTGGTAGCTCACTGTACAGCATCTAGCAGTAACAAGTAGAACACTGCACATAGCTCAGCAGCATTTACATTAATTTAATTTACCTTTAAAGAGGACAGAGTCACATATATGCTAAATGCAGCCTGACCTAGTTTAACATCAATTTATTTTATTGTAGCTTGCCTTCAAAAAACTATGTACAGCAACCCACCACCACTACTACTATATTATTATTATTTATATTATAGGCCTACTATTTTGGGGTGCTTCAAACTTCTTGTACCGTAGTGACAAACAATTAATTTTGTGTCGCATGATGATTATTTTAAAATAGTTTTATATTTTATTGATTATATTAATATAGTACAGTTCTAGTTCTAAATTTCGCACATATAATATAATTATATAAATATTTTAATTCATCATTTGCCCTCAGTTACAGAATTTTTTTTCAATATTATGATGACCACAACAAATGTACTATGTTAATAAATGAATATTCTTCATAATATTTTGCTTACATTGAGATCGATGCTCTAAGGAACTGTAGCATTTTGTTATGCAGTGCCGCAGATAAATTATCCTATATTATGGGTGACTTCATGGGATAAAACATGAAACAAATAATTATATTCTTTGCAAATGTTTAAAACTGTGTATCAACAATGGTTCTATAAATATGACTAAAGTTCCATCTTTCCTAAGACTTTGTATGGGTTCTTTCAAGCTCGAGAGAGATTTTCCTGCATTTACTCGAAGAATAATTTTTACCCATGGTGAGGTTTTCTCAATTATTCATTTGATTTCCGGTTTTTCATTGTTTTCCATCTTTTTATGAAGCCCTGATTTTAGCTTGCATGTGCTCTGTGTATATGAAACGAAGAACCTCAAAACGTCATCATTACATTACCTAACTTATTGCATCATATAGCTACATTGTCACGTAATATTCATTAAGTTCATACTGTGATATTGATTTTACACAAACGTAGGTCAACTGAGTTGTACTTGACCTAACGACATTGGCAGGAGTACTGTGCCCTATTTCTTACCTGCTTTCAATTGAGTTCAATGACCGGCTAGAGTCTGTAAAGTATAATAATAATATTATTCAACGTAAATAATTCAGAGTTTCTTGGAAGTTGCACAATTCATGCTCACTTCCTGTCATAGTGGAGAAATTGAAATAGCCCAAGTTCATTAATTTTATTTTTAAATTTTGGTTTGGGGCTTGGGTTGAAATTTTTGCGAGAGCAAATGACTTTTTTGCTTCATTTTTAATCTAGAACACAGGGCTTTTCTCAATTTCTTCATTATTGCACCTACCTCTCCTACAGCCAGCATTCTGCCTCAATCATTCTAAAATATATGTTGGATTTATTACTAAATTACTGAAACCACTATAAAATATTTAACCCAGTTTACATTAAATTGCTAATGTCTATTGGGCTGTGTGGGTGTGTTTATGCTACTTTTATAGCCTTTAACCTTTTGAACCTGATGACATAATTTAAGGGTAATCTTGCATAGTCCCAGTTTTTCTACTCAGAATGAATTGCGCCAGACAAAACAAAATAGGCATTAGTTTGAACAATTACGACCATATGAAGGGTGGTTTAACTGAACTGTTATGTTTACCTTTATTAACCCCTTCGGAACCTAAACTGATCAGAATGGAGACTATGAGAGAGTTGTAGGAAGATTTAAATATCTTATGGATATGGTAGAGGACAATAACAGATGTTGAGTGTTACTCTTGTGAAACACATGATACCTCTTATACAAAACATTCATTGCAAGGTCCCCCCCCTCCTCCATATGAAAAATGATACTTGGTCTATCAGTAAATAGCAAGAGGCAAAGGTTGGGGCTTTAAAAAGTTGAGAATAATATGATGCATCCAATAAATAGAATATTAGAAAAAAAGAGCCGTGCTATAACTGGTGTCCATGTATATTGTAAGAGGAGGATGAAGCAATTTGAAAGGTTGCAGACGTCCTAAGACTACTAGAATAGAAAAGAGAGAAGCTAAAAGATCGTGGTAGAGAGACACTTATATGAACTTTGGTTTGAGAAAGTATATGGTATATGGACAAGAGTGGTGCGAATCCGATACAACAACTGTCTTCACTAACTGAGTGAGTGTCATGCAGGACAGCAACCCTAACAAGAGCAAGAAAAGCAAAAAACATAGTTATTTTCATAAATATAGACCAGCAGTTATAGCTGTAGTGAATGGGAGGTTATACTTAAAAAGTCCACAATCGTAATTTGATCACCATTTATCTTATAAAAATTTTTTATAGGCTATGTATTGGTTATTGTTTATATTATAAAGGTTCACCACCCCCTCCCCCCTTTCTATAAAACTGCTAGCAATAATCTATCAAGTAGTATGATCTCTTGAGAAGACAACTCTCAATATGATGAATAAAATATTATAATGTACTGAAATGCTTTTTAGGTAGACAACAGTAACACATTGGAATAAAACTGAACCTTACAGCAACTGAAACACTCCTGTGAAATGGTTAGCAGGTTGTGCAAACCATTTTTGGTATAAGTGCTACAGATATAACACTAGAATAACATATTAGATGAAAGTACTCTGGAATGCAAAGGCGTTATGTGAAACAGCTTAATAAAAAGTATATATTTGAAAAAAGTATTTCAAATGTCATAAATATGCAAATTATGGAATATTGCTGCACTGCAGCATCAATGTGTTGATCATTTATGTAATATTTTACCTTATTTTATCACAAAACCATAGTATCAACTTACAATACTTAACAACAAGCTATTGTATATTATTTATTTATTTTCAAAAGCAGAAATATGTTATTTATTTTCCAAAGTATAGATAACAAACAACGATGTGCTGCCAAGAAACGAAATAGCTGAAGACCAAAGAGGAGTGAGCAGGATGGCACTACCTTGCGTTTACCCAGATGAATAGACTGTGAGTCAGATTATTGTGATTATAGCATATATACAATAGTTTACATATAATTATTATACTATACTTGCAGATTTGTATATACATCAAACTTGATGCCTTCCTGTGAAACCCATGCAAGTGAAAGTTGTAGTGCACATAATCCATAGCATACACAGCACACATAATGACTAGTAGGGGATATACAGCGACTAAAAGGTGATATACTGGGACTAATAGGTGATATACAGTGACTAGTGAGTGATATACTGGGACTATTAGGTGATATACAGTGACTAATAGGTGATATACAGTGACTAGTGAGTGATATACTGGGACTATTAGGTGATATACAGTGACTAATAGGTGATATACAGTGACTAGTGAGTGATATACAGTGACTAACAGGTGATATACAGTGACTAGTAGGTGATATACAGTGACTAGTCGGTGATATAGAGCGACTAGTAGGTGATATACAGTGACTAATAAGTGATATTCAGTGACTAGTGAGTGATATACTGGGACTAAAAAGAGATATACAGTGACTAATAGGTGATATACAGTGACTAATAGGTGATATACTGTGACTAATAGGTGATATACAGTGACTAGTAGGTGATATACAGTGACTAGTAGGTGATACACAGTGACTAGTAGGTGATATACAGTGACTAGTAGGTGATATACAGTGACTAGTAGGTGATACACAGTGACTAATAGGTGATATACAGTGACTAATAGGTGATACACAGTGACTAATAGGTGATATACAGTGACTAGTGAGTGATATAGTGGGACTAATAGCTGATATACAGTGACTAGTAGGTGATATACAGTGACTAGTAGGTGATATACAGTGACTAGTAGGTGATATACAGTGACTAGTAGGTGATACACAGTGACTAATAGGTGATATACAGTGACTAATAGGTGATACACAGTGACTAGTGAGTGATATATAGTGACTAATAGGTGATATACAGTGACTAAAAGGTGATATACTGAGACTAATAGGTGATATACAGTGACTAGTAGGTGATATACAGTGACTAATAGGTGATATACAGTGACTAATAGGTGATAACACAGTGACTAATAGGTGATATACAGTGACTAGTGAGTGATATACTGGGACTAATAGCTGATATACAGTGACTAGTGAGTGATATACTGGGACCAGTAAGTGATATACCGGGCTAATAGGTGATATACTTCAACTAGTAGGTGATATACAGTGACTAGTGAGTGATATATAGTGACTAATAGGTGGTATACAGTGACTAGTAAGTGATGTACAATGACTAGTAAGCGATATACAGTGACTAGTAGGTGATATACAGTGACTAATAGCTGATATACAGTGACTGTTAGGTGATCTACAGTTACTATTAGGTGATCTACAGTTACTATTAAGTGATCTACAACAGCCATAACAAATACTAGGATTATTAGTAGATAGTCTATAACAAGTATAAGCTTATTTATAATGACAATTTTTCAAGTCTGCTGGCGATACCAATTTGTTTTTAACTCTAAGCAGCCTGATGCCACAGAAGCAAGTAGCCTAAGGTACCTGAATCACCCACCTCTCTTCCTCTTCCAGACACTTTATTTTTTTTATTTTATAAAACTAAAGCTGTTCTTCTGCATGTGGCCACTTCAAAAGTTTGTAATACACAGTATAGTATGAAGAAAAAGAAAATTGTAAGTATTATACAAACATCTTGGTGCAAATTTCTTTCCAGGGCTCAATATTCAATAGAATATTTACAACCAGATTTACTATAATTGTTTATTATTGCAATAGGAAAGCAGTACTAGCTACATAGATGCATCCATCATCACTTTCCAATGTAATTGGTTTTACCTGTTGCTCCAGGTTTCACATGGTAGTGTATTTTATCCACTCAATACTCTTTTTCTGTTATTGTAAATGAAATTGAGCCTTGAAAGCGTTGAGGTCAATAATCTTTCTTACCACAACATTGCCAATCACATACTAGGCTTTGTACAAACATTTATATGAGTTTCATCTGAGCAATGAGGCACACGGGAAGATAACTCTGTGTACTACTTCTGCCATGCCAGCTTCATCGGATACATGGAAAGCTGCAGAGGAATGTGCCAACTTCTCTTCCACTAAATTCATCATGTAATTGTTTAGTGTAGGCTGGGCATCACTTGCAGAAACACATGAATGCAACTGGCCCGTATGTTTATTCTCTTTAATCACCCTGGCAACCTACCAACTGCAATTAACAAATTCTTCTTATACTGCAAATTATATTGTTCCTGGAAGGTAGGGAGCGTCTGCAGCTAACTAGGATGACATGACCTGTGTTACCAGAACTCTTCCTTGATGATATAGGCTCTGTGCTATGCTATCTTTGGCCAAGGTGGGATCTTTTCAAGCATGAAGTGTAAGAGGCTGACGACTGGGAGGGCATTCCTTCCATATGATGAGGTTATACAACTGTGCTCTTACAACATATGCCCATTTAATAGCTTTTAGATGAGACTGAATGGCAGTCTGCCATCTAACTCTATGATTCCTTATTTCTAGAAACTTTGCACAAAGAAGTTTATTATGCCGTTAGCCATGTCAGGCGAGCTGGTTGCTGAGCCAATGTCAAAGTTATTATTTTTGGATAAGCTGGATTCCTTTCGTGGAAAATATGCTCTACTGAGAAGTATAAGCAGTTATCGAGAAACTCAATTTTGTATGCTTATAAACCGGCAGTCTTTGAGAATCTGATTCATTCGATAACTGCATCTACAGCTTAGCACATCTGACTTTTAGGTAAGTTGCTTTATTATTTGATCCGCTGAAGTACTCAATACTAAACATAACCTATACTAGCGTACACTGGCATGATCTTATCTATAGCTACATTACCTTACTGCAATGCTGAAAACTGCTTTCTCTGTTATTGTACTGTACTTGTTATCACATTAGTAGTTGTCTATCCAACAAATACTTCTAGCCTTTTATGCTGAAAAACTATTATTGTAAATTTTTAACTCCAAATTATGCACAAAGCTCAGGTGATAAGCTTCCTAAAATATTTATATTACTTTGGTAATATAAATATTTTCCATGTCTGAACATTTATACTGGATTATTATAGTAATACATGTATTTCAATTTTAATCACTTACAAATAATTATACAACAATTGTAATTTATTGCTGCAAAAGTTTTTCTTAATTGCTTCAAAACTACACCTCCTTAGAAATGTCATAAATCAATTCTAATTTAATCCTCGAAATATCTTGTAAAAACTATGCACCTATTTCAGAGTTAATTTTCGCAACAGCTGAAGCCTCATTCAAATCTCTATCTGTTTTTATCCTATTTATAACTCTAGCACTTTTACAGGTCACACTTTGAATAATGACAAAAACAGTTTTTATAAAAACATTAAATGCACTTTGTGTGTTTTTCTGGAATATTGATTGAAGACCATGTTGTTCAATAATCTATGTCACATCATTGACCAATGAAATATTAGAAAATATCTATAAACAACCCTAACATAGTTTAATAGTGCAAGTTCCTTTTTAATTTGGAACATCCCATTTCCAAGAATACCCTACTTGCACTAATCGTAATGTGATTGCGAATAGATGGGGCCTCGCCAGCCAGCAATGTGTTAATGAGACTGTGTCATCGTCGTTGCGTGACGAATGATGACGTCAGAGCAGGATCAGTTCTATAAACAAAACTTTATTGTAAAATGCCCTTTAGCCAGTCTTTCTGACATCATTTTCTTTTGCAAAACTGTATCTGAAGCAGTGTACCCAACAGGTCCATCAACATTTGTGCTCATAGGTTTTAGCATCATGAAGCGTTTTTAATGTTCTGTAAATTTTGTAATCAACTGTTTGAAGTTACCAGACGAAATTTATTTTCATTGAAATACAAATATTTTAGTTCAGTCATATTTATAATTAGTGTACTATAAAATACTTTCACATCAGCCTTCTAGTTTAATAAAATCCTCATTTAGTTTATAAGAAAAACCTGTAAACACATATGACGTTGATTAAACATATTTTGCTTCATCAGAATTATATTATTTCCTACCAGTTTACATTACTTTGTTTTTTTGCTTTAGCTAGCCAATGAGTTTTCACCAAGTTTGAACTAAGTTTAAAAATATAAAACGCATACATTTATATGGCATTGCCAAAGTTAAAACTACCTGCAACTGTTGACTAATTTTTTTTAGAACTCAATCAATCAAACAGAACATGGAGTTACTTGAAGGTAAAGACGCCTGCATGACTCTCAGTGCATTTGCTGTGCTCCTCCTAGTCGTCTACTATATCAGGACCCACTGTAAGAGATATCCGGCTGGGCCCAGAGCTCTTCCATTTATTGGCAACCTCCACCAGATCAGACGCTCTAAATCTATCGTCAACTTCTGTGAACAAAACAGGAAAATCTACGGAGATGTATGTTTATATTGCACACACTTAATAAAGAATACTGGACTAAACCATTCCTAGTTTTTTACTTACTACACTTTTTATGCTTTATTAAAAAAATACTTATTTAGGTGTTGAATATAACACCAGTTTGATTTTGAAATGATATTTATATTTTTTTAAATTTATCGCTATTTATTGCTACTTACAGGTATTTACCATAGAAATTGGCGGTACTAAGAGAGTGGTGGTCTCTGGCTATAAAGCTATGCATGAGCTACTAATACTACACGCAGACTGTACAAGTACCAGGTCAATAAAAGCCTTCACCAAAACTATCCAGGAAGATTCTAAGGTCAACCCTGGTAAGATATTGTAGTGTACGTGTAGATATAATTAGTTTGCATATTATTTACTGCGAAATCAAATCTGTGTTGTTAATTTAATTGACAAATATTAAATGGATTATTCAATTTAACTGTAACCAGTGGTTTTTACTCTCCAGGATTGGTATGGGCGCCATTTCCTCAGTGGAAGAACATCAGGAAGTTTGCATTTACTGAGCTGAAGAAAGAAGGAATGGGGAAATCCATAATGGAGCTCCAAATCTTAGAGGAAATTGACCAGTACACAAGTACCTTTATTCAACCTAACCTCTCTAAGCCAATCAACATGCACCTAACACTTCCACAAGCTACTTGTAACATCATCTCCCAACTAGTGTTTGGCCGACGTTTTGAGTACAATGATGAAGAGTTCAACCGAATGATAAGCGCTCTAAATGAGTCCATGGGCCTCATCTCGCAGGCAACAACTCTCCGGAATATTCCGTTCATCAGCTTCCTCATGAAGTCGGTTATTATGAAAGAACAACACTTGAAACGAGATGTCATGATTCCAACTATCCGAAAATACATTGAAGAACATAAGATGAGTTTAGACCCAGCCGCACCCCGTGATCTTATTGATAAACTACTTATTGCTGCTAATTCACAGCATGGCTTTTCAGGTAGATAAATTATTGAATTGATAGAAATGCATAATATTGTATCATAAGAACTATGCTTTATTTTGTCAAATTTTGAAAGAAAGGTCTATTCTTGCTTGTACATTGTAATAATTGCTTTTGCTAAGGATTGCTGACTTTAAACACTTATGTATTTGAACACAAGAAAGTATGTTCAACTAAACTTGCACAATTGTAGAGAGCAATGCTGCCTTTGTCAGTTTCCACCTGTATGCTGCTGGATCAGAAACGACTGCAACGACTCTTAGATGGGCTCTGCTCTTCATGTGTAAACACCCTGACATTAAACGGATTGTTCAGCTAGAGATTGATGAACAAATAGGTAAGTCATAATTCAACCAATTAAATATAACATCTACTGAATTTCTTACTTGCAATAATTACATATACAAAAAAAATTGTGTACTCAAATTCATTATGCACTGGTGCAGAATCTATTTTTTGCAATTGATGTGAACAGAAATTTGCTGTCTATGATTAATGGGCATGATTGTATTTTGTCTTTCTAATTGCCACTAGTTAATATTTTATTAATTACAAATTTTATGCACAATGTTCAGGCCTGGACCATGCAGCCTCCTACAAAGACCATCTCCATATGCCGTATACAGATGCAGTGTTGATGGAAACAATGAGAATCAGTAACGTCGTAGCTACGTCACTTCCCCATTACACTAGTGCCGATATCTTCATAGATGGAAAAGTAAGTCAATATTCAAAATGCTATATAATTACTATTTTTTAGATTTGAAAATTATTTATAAAATTTCTTATTTCGTTGTTTTTGAATAATTAAAAACCGGTCGGAAACTATTTTCTTTTGTAACCAAATCTTTTGTCTTTCCAGATGATTCCAGCAGATACTGAAATTCTATTAAACATGGCATCTGTTTTACACGATGAGACGGTGTTTGAGGACCCTACAAAGTTTAAACCAGAAAGGTACCTGACTGGAAATATAGCCTTGAAGAAGCAGAGAACTATTCCGTTTGGCATTGGTGAGTGCTACTTCTACCATACAAGGTGCAGCTATGCTTTCATAATCACCATGGCAGGCAAATGTGACACAAACCTGATAAAACTGAAAACCGGACACCGATTTTAAGATAAACAAAATTGTTTTTGAACATTTCAAATGATGATGATTTATGAAGCATCGGAAGTATGTTCAATAATAAACCGTATGCACTATGTGTGGTTTTAACCTCTACATATGTATTTTTCTTGAACTATTAATGGTCGCGCACAACCTAGCAACGGCTATTTGTCTTTTTAATAATGTTTTTTTGTTTCCTTTTTTTATGTACTTTGAAATCAGCTTCATGCTGTTTAGTTAGTAATTATTTATCAATTATCTCTGAAGCTATAGTGCATTTGAGCAACGGCTAAGTATTCGAGCAATCCGGTATTTCTTTTGTCCAAACATACAAACTTCTGGCATATCGACACTAATAGATCATAGAATGTCTGTTTACAATCTATTTACTGTTTACAGGTAAAAGAGCTTGTCTGGGAGAGAGTTTAGCTAAAATGGAGTTGTTTCTTTTCTTTGTGACTTTGATGCAAAAGTATGATGTGTGTCTGCCTCCCGAGTCAGCAGTAACAACAGACCCAGTTACAACATTATTAAATATGCCACAGAGCTACGACATCCTTTTCTCACCTAGGGGTTACTTGTAGCTTTGTTATTCAAATCATTTTGTAATTATTTGTAAATGTTTAAATACTGATATTTCTAGTTCTTTTAACAATGCTCATTGTTGCATCCCATTCATGAATGTTATTTATTATTTTGTATTTTCTCCCCTTCTATTTTAAATGTTATTGCTGAGTTGCTAGGCAACTTCTAAATGTGACAGTTTTGTAAAAAATTATTATAGATTTACAAGTTTATAAGGACAATATATTTATAACTTATTTGTACTTTTCAAGTTTCACTGCGGTGTTACAGTATGAAAAGAATTAACACCAACTACAGTTTGCAACTATTCATAAGAATCTATTTGTATATACTTGATACTATACTATTATGGAACTTTAATGTTATTCGCAGACATCTGTACATTTAGTTATATGTGATTATCCTGAAAGATTTACGTGGGAGTCTATTTTGTAAATATTATACTACAGTAATAATGCAGTAAATACAGACTCAAGAACGAACCACCATTTCTTTTGATTTTTAGTAATGCATGAAGTTCGATGCTACAACATAGCATTGTGACATGGGTGCTATTTATATCAGAGTTGACATGCGCCTAATGCATGATGTGTTGTATAACTTGACCTACTAAAATAACATTATAATGACATTTCAAACACAATTTACTAGGTTAAATGAGAGTTGCTGTCCCCTTGTTATGCTGATGATCCTATGAGTTAATTGGCTCAGTCCTATACAGAACTATCTCTCAGTAGAAAGTCGCTTTACCTAAACCTTGGTGGACCAACATTGACTAAAGCAGCTACCAGCAAATAACTCCCTGAGAACATCTTTGCTCCATAAAGTAATATAATCACATAATATAATATAATCAAATAATATAATATAATCACATAGTATAATATAATCACATAACATAATATAATCACATAGTATGATTACGTAACATATTATGATAATAATATAGCATAGAGAAATAACTAGCATAATAACCTAACACAATTACATCATATAATATGTAACAGAGTATGATAATATAACAGTATGCAAAGCTTTGCAGACAAAGATATAAGCGAGCAAATCATTCATAAAAAATACACCAGAAACAAAAATCACAATCGCAAAAGGATGTTCAGAACAGCAAGTAAAGGAGCAAAAAGTGCCAATATAATATACATAACATGGTTTAGTGTTTTTGGCATTAAAGTGTCCAATTAGCCGGATTCAGGATGTGATGGGTATATGTTGAATGCACGACTAAATTTTTTAAAGTTGTTTTTAATAGGAATAGGTCTGTGATTTATACTTCAAATTTTGACACCACACTGTAAATAGTTGGATATAATAGTATAACATAGTATAATAATATAATATACAAATATAATAACAATTATATAACAGTGTAATAGTATAATGACATAACCATATAGTATAAAAACAATAGTATAATAATTCTGAAAGCTTGGACTATGGTAATGCGATGTTTATATATGCACCATGACCTGCTTGAAAAGTACTGTGATGTTATATTGTATACAACCAAGTGTTGGACATTTTCAAAATAACTGTAGCATTAAGCTTTACAATTAGTTGTAAGCACCATAAATGCAAGGGAGGGGGGAGGGAGAGGATTAGGTGGGAAGAAATGATTTTGTCTTTTGGATAAAGAGCGAGGGCATGAGTTGAACTAGGCACTGAATGCAGAGGTAAAAAGGCAACACAGACTTGAATGATGAGACTGATACTTGGGAGTGGCTTCTAGATTTATTCTCATGATGGTGTTGATGATGTAACTTCTTATCAGAATATTATTCCTTGCATTTATAAATTTTGTTTTTCAAAATATGCATGTAGCAAATACTGTTGAAAGAGCAGAAATAATAGTGAAGCCAATAAATAATAGATTAGATTTCAATCTATACTGAAATGATTTTGACCTGATTGATAAAAGCCAATAATATTGGGTAGGAATGCATTTGTTTAAAATAAGGAAGGTAACTCCAGTTTTGGGTTTTTCAATGTTTAGAATTGTAAAGGGAGTTCTGTTTGTCAGGGTAAAGTAGAAATTGATGCAAAATATTAGAGCACTATAAAGGATCTACAGACTAAAAATTACCATTCTAGATGCTAAAACAAAAAGTGGAAGCTTGGAGAATACCAGGTATACTAAAAATAGCAAATGCACCGTATCATAGGCTCCAATCATTTGTCAATTATAAGTTAAAGTTTCATGGGTGTAAAACATTCCCAAACATAATTATTTTGATATCAAGTTAATATATTACCCACATAATTACATATTTAAAACCCCATGATGCTCCCTGCAAAGCACCCCCTTCAAACAATGAGCTTTCCCACCCCAGATGCAAAAAAGGTGCTTGAATATATTATTTGAGATCAGTTTAATGTTGGCTTGCATATATGGCAACAAAGTTTTATAGTATTAGTGTGTTTCACATATTGGCACCCCCCACTACCTCTCGTATCAGCTATATAATAGCCTCAGGCTATCAACAGTCTACAGTTGCATTCAATTGGTTGCTTTACCCTGAAAAATATTGATTACCTGCTGACCACTGACCCTTATACCCCGCTGCTTAACAGATAAGGATACAATCTTTAGGCTCATGAAATAAACATAGTATTTGTAACGGACTGCACTATCGTACATAATTTCATTATTGCATTGTTTATAGATTTACAAAGTATTACTTAATTGACTTATGCAAATTTGTCTGATGACCACCTGTTTCCATGGCAATTAATTAAGGTAAATGTAAAATTATATTGTTTTGTGGGGTCATTTTTTGTAATTTACAACATTTATGGTCAACAGCCTCTACTTATCAAAAATAAATTTACATATTGAACAATTTTACTAATTTCTTTGTTGGTTGAAAGCTTGGTAAACTCCAAAAATGGTGTGTTGTGTATAAAATTTTAGTTTGTGTTGTTTCGATGGGGTCACCATTGAGTTGGAGATAACAACAAGGTTAACAATCAGTGAACGCCTTTTCTTGACAGGACAATTCTTATTCCATTCAATACACTTCATAGACATTACTCAGTTGATGCAGAGTTTGATCAGTTTGGCCAGAGAAATGCTGAATAAAACAGGTAAGAGAATTTCATGTAATGACTCATACAGCACCACCATTAAAATATCATATTCATTGAGTTAACTTAAGGGAAAATTTATGTTTGTATAAAATATATAACTTTTTATTACTTTACAGCAAAATATTCACCATAATAATAGTATGTTTGACAACTGAAAAAATCTTGAATTGTTTCCATAATAATTGAAACTTGTAGTACAATTTCCCAAAATTTAAATGACTTTTGCTCACAGTGCATTTTAAAGCGAATCGTAATTTTTAGTATAGTGTAATATGTTACTCTTTTTCTCTGATTGTGTGCCGTTGTGTGTTGACAGTGTGCAGTTGGTGGACCATGGAGCGCATCACTGACACATTGCAGTGTCCCAGCACTCTTCTCCTGTCTCTCATTGCCAGCCTTGTATTTCTCAATCTTTATAAGAGAGCGACAAGCAGGTATCCAGGTGGGCCAACACCCCTGCCGTTGCTAGGTAACCTTCACCAGATCTTTTATTGCGGCTGCCTCATCAAGTTTTGTGAGAAATACCGAAGGATTCATGGAGATGTAAGTATAGCCTAATATTTACAAATTTGTCAACCTAAAGGTGACCGCCAGACGGCACCCTCAACATTTCTGAGTTCTGTTCACCGATTAACTGTTTTAAATAATAATAATCAATATATATATAAATTTTTGTAGCAATGAAAATTCTATTACTATAGAATAAAGCAATTACTTTTGAACACAAATTTTACACTTGAGCTAAGCAAAAAGCTGCATACCTGCACCTAAAAGCAATTGCTGAAATTAAGTGCAGATCTTTGACTGTGTATGAAATTATACGGAAATTGAATGGCATCTTAACTTCAGAAACCAATTAGAGCATAGAATGCTAATCATGATAATGATTTGAGACAGAGAAACATAATTAAACCCTTAGTTATTGAAATAGAACCAAAATATGCATAAAACCTTATTTTTAACCAAATGTGTTATTGCAAAAGTCTATAATAATACTACGACCTCATATGCTGTTACAGTCACAGTTTAATATTACAATCCCACAAGTTATTACAGTCATAGTCTATAACTTTATAAGACAACTCTTTTTTTTCATTTGTTGTCTAGGTTTTCACTTTTGAAGTGGGAGGTAAAAAAAGAGTGGTGATATCAGGATATGATGCAATAAAAGAACTACTCGTGGATAACGCACAATACACAAAAACTCGCTCTCCCGCGAGTAGAGGGAAGTTGTTGACTCGTCATTACAAAGATACTCCTGGTATTATATATAAGTTCAGTATTGTAGATTCTATAATTAGGCAGCAGCTGTGGTCTAGGGGTTAGAGCATTTGCTTAGTAAGCATGAAGTCATGGATTCGAACCCCGACAAAGGCCATTGGTGATG
Organism: Bugula neritina; assembly: GCA_964035545.1. Classification (NCBI taxonomy): domain Eukaryota; kingdom Metazoa; phylum Bryozoa; class Gymnolaemata; order Cheilostomatida; family Bugulidae; genus Bugula; species Bugula neritina. The sequence goes on from OZ037767.1 coordinate 21,695,767, forward strand.
TTGAAAGGAGCATCCAATCATAACTGCTCCTGTGCCCCATCTGAATAATTGTCCTTAGCCTGATTCAACAAAAACCCTTCCATCAGGGGTTTCTCACAGAGATGGCGACTATAAACTTGCGTGATTTTATTGTAGAATCTATAATTGTAGTCATATTGTCATTTATATATTATACAATCATACTACTATCTCATATATTTTGGTTTATAATATGCTTAGTGAAACTAATTACTGTGTCACCAAAAGATTAGATGTGACATTTGGTTGACCAGAAATGAAGCTCATGTTAGCTATAGATAAAACCCACCTGTTGTCCTAGCAACAGTTTTAATTATATTGTATACATAATATAACACGTAATTATAAAATGTATTTTATATTCATAGTATGAAAGGAATGCCTTATATTTCTTGACTCCTAAAACTTTAAAAAAAAGTCAAGTCTGCTATTAATAATTATCTACATGCATTGAGATCTATCTTTTTCAAAGCCTGACTCACTAGTTTTAAATAATTCTTTCTATTTGAAGTAAGCACCTCATATGTCAATACATAATTTACTATATTATTATAATATATGATAGTGTTATGTATCATTTCTTAATTAAATATTGCAAGAAGATACAGGACAATATTATGTATTATGTAAAGTATTATAGCAAAGGTGACCAACTTTTTCAGACCTAGGGCCACTGAAAGGGAAAAATCAATTGACGAGAGCCACATTGTAAACTTTAGTTTGGGCTGGAGGGGGAGCCACATCATTAGTAATTTTCAAAATACTTTATTCCGAAATTCTTATTAATAATTACACAATTAAGCCTTGATAGTTACTGCAGGCTGCATGCTTTGTGGCAGGTGTATAATTTATAAGACATTTAAGAAAAGTTTTTCACTCTAATTCATATATGTGCAAAAATAATTTTATTTGCTATACCTTTGAGGGCCGCATAAATGTAGGCTGGGAACCACATCCGGCCCTGGGGCCGCCTGTTGGACAGCCCTGTATATTATAGAATAAAATGCAGCACAAAGCGATTTAATATACTGTAGCATAATGCAATATACAATGTATTATAATGAAATATAGAACTATGTAGTTTTAATGTTGTAATTCAGTATTTTAAAGCATGCGCTATATAGTATATATTCTATAACATATATTACTATATAATAGAACACAACAATAAATACATTGGCCAACAGTGTAATAAAGCACAATGCAATTGCTATATACGAGTAAAGCCTACTGCTGTAAAGAATGTGAGAATATTATTATATATAAAAGATTCTTTCTCTACATTAAATTACTTTTTACCATACATGCATGTATACCAGCTCTTAATAAAGATATATATATATAAATTATCAGGGTTGTAAAGAGCTATAATAACTTGTTTTGCTAGATCTGGTTATCTCTAATTCAACATAAACATGTGGATGTAAAGCTCCCACGGTGAAAATTGATAACAAATTTCTACGCTGACCGACTATTTTATCTGAAAAGTCTATTCTTAACCCTTACGGATCAAAAGACTATATATGTCCCTTTGACTTATATACAAACAATAGCGCTTACTTTAAACTTCGAGCTTTTTATAAAGCTTTTGTTGGCCATATTATATGTTTCACTACTTGTGAACATCACAATATACTTGAGCTACAGGGTTTTATTTCTTAGGTCGCAATTAGAGCTTCTTGTTCCATGCATAATTTCATTTGCCTGTGTTTTAAATTTCAGGCATAATTTACGCTTCTTACTCAAGTTACAAGAGACTAAAGTCTATGCTAATAGCGACAATCAAAGACGAAGGTCATGAACTCGAGGCTAAGATGCTGCAGGAACTGGAAGACTGCATGTCTCACTTTATAGAACCAAGTCTAAATAAGCCTGTTAATATAGAACAATGCATAGCCTTAGCTACAAGTAATATCATCAACCAACTCACAATAGGCAAGCGCTTTGACTACTGCAACCAAACCTTCATCACTTTACAGTTGAGTCTACAAGAATACCTTCGAGTGACCATACAGTGCGGGTTGGTAAGCAGCCTTCCTTTGAGTGATGCCTTCTTAGGACCAATGGTCTCTCGGTTCAACCACCATTACGAGCATTTCTCACTGCCAACAATCTCACAGCTCCTAAAGGAAATGAAAAGTACCATGAATGTTGAAGACCCACACTATGTGATGGAAAGGTTTCTGGCTCATTCTCAGCGTCCAGTAGAGATTCAAGATCCAACTTACAGCGGTAAACATAAACTGGAGTTATCTCAACGTGCAGGGTACATGCTGCAGTTATGGTGCTGTAATCAGCCTGTAGTGTGCAGACTGTACAATGTTTGGGAAGCTTTAATGTGACTAAGCGCATGCATTATGCGCTTTTTCTCATATTGTTCTTCCTGAATAGCAAAAACTTACGGAAGGTGAATATAATACATGAAACATTGATGGATGACACAGTATCAGCATTAGAGCAAACTATACACAGTTTACAAAATAATGACTTAATTCTTTGCACAATCTCATTTAGCCATCTTTATGTATATTTTTGTATACCTACATGATCCATAGACGTTTTAACAATTGCAAGCACTCACTATCGCCCACTATTGTGCACTACTGCTTGTTGTTCATGAAAGTTATGTTTCGTTTAATAACTTTTAATTTAAGAAAGTACACAGTTTTAATACTCATTTGTGTTTGTAATCTGTTTTAGAAGCCAATGCTCCATATTTCCTCTTCCAGCTGCTTTTAGGAGCCAGTGACACTACCTCCGCAGCCTTGAGATGGGCGTTTCTTTTCATTGGTTCTAACTTAGAGGTCAAGCTGAAAGTTCAACAGGAAATAGATAATGAATTAGGTCAGGTGTAACACAATTATCATCCCACAATTAACTTAAACACCTTAAAAGATTTCTAGCAATGCTTGTAACTGTGTAAAATTTAGAATATAAATTATAGTTTATTGATTATCAAAAATAATGAATAGAGTTAACCTAAATAACAGGCAGTAAGTCTAAAATCAATTAATTATTTTATATGTTACTAGTAAAAACACCACTAGAAAGCAATTGTTCTACAGATTATTTTATGAATCATTTTAAATATATATTCTTTAATTATTTATAAATTATTCTATAGATCATTTTACGGATCATTTTATGGATTCTTCTGCAAATTATATTGTATTTCGCAGGTCAGGATCGGCTGCCCTCCTTCAATGACCTCCAACATATGCCTTATGTAGAGGCTGTGTTACTTGAGACTCTTCGTAGAGGCAGCATTGGCACTTTGTCTTTGCCTTACACGCTCACCGCTGACTGCGTTGTTAAGGGAAAGGTGTAGTAAACCAATAGTCATCACTCTATTAATAGTTGTCACTATATTATTTTATAAAATTTTCAAGTGTGGATGTTTAAGGAAAATAGGAAAATCATACAGTGCAATAGGACTAATTATTGGAAATCAAAACAATTTTTTATCAAACTTATTCTTTTCTTAAATGATGAGCATTTGGTGGCGAATCCAAGTGATATAATTAAAAGTTGAAATTTTGGTAAAAGTCGAGTTTATTTGTTGGCGTTGGGCATAAAGGACGAATTACTGCTTTCATTATTATAAAACATGATCTTAAGCAGACTTTGTATAATCTTGATTTAGTCAAATTAAATCATTTGCAATAATATTGATTTTCAACAAAAGCAGAGCAAACATTTTGCTATTTTTACAGTTGATTCCCGCTGGATCTGATTTGATGATAAATTTCCTTTCTGTTTTACACGATGAGACAGTTTTTGAACAGCCTTTGAAGTTTAAACCAGAAAGATACCTGACTGGTAATATAGCTTTGAAGAAGCAGAGAACTATTCCATTTGGCATTGGTGAGTATTGAGTGTATCTTGCATAGCACTTACTGAAATAAAGAATATACACAACTACGTAATATGTACTCTATAACGATGAAAGGCTGTATCAAAGATACTTAAATCTATCTTCTTTATTTATTACTTAAATTTCTACTAAAACACTTGCACTTACTAATAATAATTTTTTAATAAACATTTACCCCTGCAGCTACCTACATTTTGACCAATCATAACAATTGGTTTTACTTACATTTTGGTCAAAACACTTCAGATTGAATAAAAAAAGTAGTAGATGTACCAAAAACAATTTGCTTCTAATACAATTTTTCATCATAATTCTGCCTGATAAAGCCAACACATATATCAGTTTACACCGTATCACAACACAGCTGTACATGTGATCTTTTGGACTGTATTGCATCTCACTTTTCACACTCAGCATTCGAACTGAAATAGCTGCACCATATCATAGCTTGTTATACCTTACAGCTAGTGTTGTTAACTTCTATTGTGATGATGTTGTACCTCAAGGTAATAATATAGTATTACTATATGTTTTATTAGTATAACATAATGTAATAACACTATAACATATTATATATATATCATATTATGTAATATTATACTGTATTACACCATATTTATATGGCTATGCAATTGCTACTATATTGTTGTTATTAATTATTACCATGCTTGCTAAATATATATAAATTGTGCTGCATTGCTCTATGTTTTTGCCTATTGTGATATCTTGAATACTACCAAACTATAAGATATTTTAATTACCTTTAGGAAAAAGATCTTGCCCTGGGGAGAGAATTGCTAAAATAGAATTATTTCTATTCTTAGTTAGTATTTTACAGAAGTATGACTTCACCCTAGTAAATCCACTAGATTTATCCTACCCTGCTATTGATGTTGGCTCAGTATGCAGTCCATCACCTTATGACATCATATTCACTCAGAGATAACACAACTTCTCAACTATATGTTCTACGCAAATATTTGCGTAAATAAAGTGACTGAACTTCACCTATGTTTTACCAAGAAGCACAAATGAAAGCATTGCGTGTTTCTACTAAATCATATACTGCTCTGTGCTTAGAGGTGCTAGATCGTTATTTTTCTAGATGTCACTTAATTTAACACGGAAAAATAAAAAGCTTTCAACACACACGTGCAACCCAAACAGTAAATACATTGGCAGATTTCAACAATGGCTATTTTAGTGGACGATGGTGTTATTATTTTTTCCTACTGTATAAGTTTCAGCAGCTTTTCACAACCTACTAGTTTGTCATGCGTATGGTTTATTAGATTTGATGTTGTATTTAAAAGATATATTTGGATATTGCACATATTATTGTAATAACTGCATTCTTTATTCATCTAATATATAGAAATACATTTTAAACTAAATCTTATAATTTATGATAAACTCAACAAAAATGACATTTTATTCTCAACATTAATTATGTTGACTTCAATAACAGATATTGTGGGCTAATAACATCACAATACGAGAAAGAGAAGATAATTGGTTTTTCCAAAACATTAATGCTTTTAATGTTTATTGGTACTGCATGGTTACAAAATAAAACTGTATATTTTTGCTGGAGAACATTTATTTATTTTTGTTATATATTAAAAATTGATTATAATAGTTATTTTAAATATATTTATGAAACTATACCATTCTATGCCACCCGCTGTTGTCTCCAGTTGATCAAATTGTGCAAATTTTCATCATATTCTTTTTTGAGCAATAGTTTTTCACATGCTACACCATAAAAAATTGAGATCACTTTTGTATGGTGCAGCATGTGAAAATTAACTATTTACAAGATGTTAAATCTTCCATGCTATAACTAGTGCCAACTAGTGGTCAACTTTTCTATTATTCATTACTTTTGGCCTTCACTTCATTATACTCAGTGCATTATAATGTCATCTTTTTTTAGACAATTTTAGAACTACTCTGAAAAGGAATTTCATTCTGCCAAACTAAACTATAATGAGTGAGGAACTCATAATAGTTCTTAATCTAATTTGTTTACGGACCCGCACAGCTCATATTTTATAATTAGGTTTCCACGGAGACTCTGGCTGAGCATAAACTTGTATGCACAGGAAGATATTTATCTACAACAGAACATGACATAATATATATATACATATATAATGTGTATATATATATATATATATATATATATATATATATATATATATATATATATATATATATATATATACATATATATATGTGTGTGTATAAGTGTATGTACATGTATAATATGTGTATGTATGTGTATATATATATGTATTTGTGTATATGTGTGTGTGTATATATATATGTATATGCGTGTGTGTGTGTGTGTATATATGTATGTATATATGTATGTATGTATATATATATATATATATATATATATATATATATATATATATATATATATATATATATATATATATATATATATATACATACATACATATATATATATATACTGCTGGAAGAGAACATAATCTTGGTAATTAAAAAACTAAGTATGAGAATGTGGCAGTATGTTTCGAAATATTAATAGTACTAGTAGAATTTCCACCATGCTGATATGCTAAATACTATGTATTTCACGAGCATACAATGTAAAATTCAATTTACATTAGGAGCATATATATATATATATATATATATATATATATATATATATATATGAAAAAAGCTGTAATACAACAACTAAATATGATACAGAATGGAAACATGATTATAATAAATCTCCGACTTTCAAAAGAAAAAAATGTTATTTGCTTATAGTGACGCTATTATGAGATAACGCTTCATATTATTTTTAGTTTTTCCAGTTTTATTATAATTCTAAAACAATATATTTGTTATAGCTATAGTATATATACAAAGAAATATCAAAATATTATTTGCATAAATGCTCGCACACAAATGGAAACCCCCTATTGCAATTATTACTTAGGAGCTAAGGCTGTTATCTTGTTCATCCCCTTTGCACCCTTAGAGTCAACATAGTAGTGCTGTCCATTAGGGTGTCTTCTCATGCCATCTGGGAGTTGTTTGTTGTTAGGGAGTTTTCTCTCTCTAACGGAATCAACTCTCTTTGACTGGGCTCGGTTTCTCTTGGGCACACCTATGTAGCACAAAGCAATGACTAAATATGCTCGAAGTAGGAAGAAAAATAATTGTAGTTTGTCAAATATAATGTCAAAGCTATTTGAATTCATAATTTATTCCAAAAGGTTGTCTGACCACACAGCGAATTGCAAAGTTTTAGCCGTTGACACCAATCATTCTTTTATTTGCAAAAGCAAAAAATTGCTAATAATTGCCGAGATAAATATAGAATCAGTATAGCTCAATGGGGTCTAGAATTTCTGCAGAAGAACTTAGTAATATTTACTGTAAAATTTGCACCAGCTGTAGTTGTAATTTGCATACAAAAAAGCAATCCGCTGTACACAAAAGAACAACATCAATTACCTGCCTTTATTAATTACTTTACCTAGTTATTTCTTGCATTTATTAATTTAGTTAATACATTCAATAATTACCTGCAGGATTTTTATTAGTCTTCACTTCTTTTACAACCTTTTCTCGTTTTTTCCTGCAACAAAAATATTTTTAGAAATTGACAACTAGAAATGAATAAATTTACATGTGTATATGATATGAAAGTATGTCTGATAGAGTTTTCTTCTCTTATATTTAAGCACACTGTCCTCATACTGTTTTGAAAAGAGTTGTATTTGCCATCTAATACATGATATTTATAAATTTTTTACAACATTCTGCACTACAGTGCTCCCCCCCCCATATCTCACGGTTCCATTTCTCACGAAATCTTATAGGTCACAAGAAAGGCTTGCACCCCCATTTTGTGGCTTATGTATGTGTGTATAGGAACAGAATGTTATGAATTGAGATTTTGAGACCCACAGCCTCGTGAAATATGAAGGGAGCTCTGCACTTGCATTTCTCACCATCAGCACAATTCATAGTGCATAGACGCGCACACTGCACACAAACGGGTGTAAATCAAATTTACAAGTAAGCCAATATTAGAGAGTGGAGGCAAATACCCACATGTTCTCCTTGCCATGAGTTGGTTCTTTCTTACAGCAAAAAGAAAACTTAGCTAGACACAACTCATCAGCCACGATAGTTGGGTCAGTGATGGACCCCTGTTCACAGTCACCTTCCGGCATGCTCTTTCTGTAGTCCTTACCAGCCTGACAGCATTTTCCTACAGCACATCAACATAAAGTAATGCAAATCAGGAACTAAGCTAACAAGTACTTGCCAACAATTTGAGTAAGAAGAGAGGTACAATCAGGTTAGCCTACTATCTTTCAAACACTTACTAGAGTTTTGCTTATTAGATTTTGATTTGGCAAAAGTCACTTCTAGCTTTGCCTGCTTCTCGTGTATTTCAATCTGTTGGCCAGTTTCATCTGGTATTTCTGGTATTTCCTCATCCAGCTCAAGCTCAACATTCCTGTTAATTTAAATATCAACTTTCAATAACATTAATTGCTATCAAAAAGGGGCGGAGAGGAGGGAACAAAAGTATGTACTGGACATACCATGAAATTCCCTCACTATACTAAACTTGTTCATATAGCCAAGTAGATACATAATACTTACATAGATAAATCGTCCAACTTAATGTTCTTTCTGCTTGATTTACTATTCTTGTTTTTGGTAAACTTCTTGTTACTCTTTTTAGAATGAGACAATTCCTTTTTGGGAGTTGTCTTCACTTTACTGACTGCTTTTTGCCCATGAGTCATCTGTTTGTAGCTTGACTTTTTATTCAAAGCCTTCTTCATTCCATGTTTTTTGCCCTTTCCCCTGGAAATAGAAATAATGACATAAGACACACTAAATAGAATATACTCCTGCAACCAGTTGATAAACGATTTATAAATGCAAGTTGCCTACCCCCATGGCCAAGTAATCCAGTCAAAAGTAAAAATTAATATCTAATAATCACATATCTTGATCTATACCCAGGTTGTGTGACAAATTTAAACAATTTGATTTGCTGAGATATTAATAAGTTTATGAATGTTGCAGCTACCTGCAGGTGTCAAAAGATGTCATTATAGAAGCACTGATTGGTTAAATCATATTCACTATCTCCAGTAGACTAACCAAACCTAGTAGTTTATTTATGTTGACTTCTTTCAGTAAACAAATTTATTTATACAGGCTGGCTGATGTTAGGGAAGTTTTGCTAATTTTAGCAAACAACCCTAAAGCTAGATTTGGCTTGTCTCCAACATTTTCATCACAAGACATTAATTTTGCAAAAATAGACACCATAAATACATTGTTACCATGCACCGTATTGATAGTAACAGAAGGTGAGATTTTGATTCGTGGCTATAAAAATTGAAACATATCAAAGCATCTAAAATCAACCAGACACCCTAGAGCAGGCAGGGGTGGGCAAGAGAAGTAGAAACTGTTTTGCACATTCTGATTAGCACAGCATAGGCTTGATGGAAAATTACTTTATTATAATAAAATTTAATAAGTGTACAATCTTGTGGCCCTTCGTTTTGTCCGACTTCTAAACTTGATCCCCATGCAAAAGAAGTTGCCCCCCCTGCCCTAAGTTGAATTATATTAGATCTTATCTCATATTTATGACTTAATTAGAGTTTACTAATATAGTGATAACACTAACAGGATCTGCGTACAAGCTATTATTTATACTGTAAATTAAGTAGGCTACACACATACAACACATTAAGTATACACACCGCTTCTTATCTCCTCTGATTTTTTCACAACACTTGGCATGTATTTGCATGCACTTCTTGGAAACAGCAGAGCCTTTGAAATTCTTAAACACTGCGCGTGGCAGATAACATCTTTTCTCTGGCATCATTTCCCCAAAGATTATTCCAGTGGAGCAGCACAAACTGCTGTTCTTTTGATCTAAATAATAGTATGCACTTGGACTTTGGAATTGACTGTACCACAGTAAAATGACTCATTGCTCAGATTTGAAGAATAAGGTCAAAAAAATTGCAGTGCAAATAACGGAAAGGTTCAACAAAATCTTAAAATGTATAAAACTTGGGACATTTGCTGAATTCTGCTGATATTTGGCAGCATAACATAAGAGGTGAGATTGCTTGATATCTACACATGCATTATTTATAAGACAAAGCAATCATATATGTCTCTAGCAAGTGGCAACTATAAGTACTTTGCTGCAATTGGATGGAGGCACCAAGAATCTTCACTGCTTAGAATCTAGATTGTGCAATGTTGCAGTAACTAGATAGATAAAAATAATTAGCTAGATAAAAATTGTTGGTTTGCTCTACTTTTTTCCAGTGTGTCTTTAGCGCATATTTTTTCTTAGGAGAATTATTCACCCCTTGAGCTTTTTCCTGTTGTACTCATTAGGCCTTGAAACAAGCCATTAAGGAGTACCACTGCCTGCTACTTCCTTGTTATCAGTAGAGAGAGCAAATTTTGAAGTCATGTGTGGTGTACATAATTTAAATATATTACTTTCTATTTAAACTTTGAAAGCAGTTTTCTGATTTGATGGTTAAAGTGCTATGAATTTTGAGCTTTTATATTGGTATGCAAAAAGATTGTTAAATAATCGAAATTCAATATATTTATCATAATATATCACAGCATTAAAAATGAATACATAATTTTTGCTTAGCACTCCGTATTTTTTGAAGTTATCATTTCTTTCTTGAATGGAACAGCAATATAATATAGATGTGCCAAAATATGAATTAATGCAGACTTTGAAACTTTTCAGACAATAAATGCTGACTTCTCCAACACATGTTACTTTTTATTCAAAGCAAAGGTTTTAGTGACATTGGGCTTTGAAGTTATAATACGATAGAAATTTATTTATTGAATGATTAGACTTCAACATCATTATCACAAGATGAACACTAGCCAACTTCGACCAGGAATCTTGTATGCAGAAGGTTAGTCAGCTGTGAAATGAAAACTAGAGTTGGCTTTATCTAAGCCTGGGCTGTCCAACAGGTGGCCCCAGGGCCAGATGCGGGCCCCCAGCCTACATTTACGTGGCCCTCAAAGGCATAAGAAATAAAATTATTTTTCAAACATATGAATTAGAGTGGAAAACCATCTTTTAAATGTGCTATTTATACTAGTGTGTCACTTACTGGTGCACTCTGGAATTCACAAAGTTTTTGATTGTAACAGCCTTAAGACTTTAGACAAGAAATTTACACGTTACTCACCTTCAATCTCCTCAACTGTTGAGTTGGAAATCAGACTATCGGCCAAGTCACTTATTATTACATCATCTAAGTCAGTTTTGTCATCTTTCAAGGCTACAGCCACACGACTCTTTAATTTCAACATAACCATGTTAATCTGTAAATACAACTTTTTATATACGTACATCAACTATAACTTCAATATACTTCTATTATCTACAGTAGGTAGGTCTCTATAGCTTAGTTCAATTTAAATTTTCAACAGATTTTGTTTAAACATTAGTCAATCATCAGCAAGGTTTAATTTGTTGGAGCTGATGAAGAAATATCAACATATATGATCTGTAAATTGAAGCCAGGGTTGTTTAGATGACAGATCCAGTTCTAAGTGACACTTTTACTGCTATTATACTGATAAACTAAGTTATTTTGGTTTATTCAGTAATTCATTTAAATGAATTGATTTTTAAGCCATTAGTTGTCAAAGGTTTATGCCAAGTTCCCAGCTTCTCCAGGAAAGTAAACCGACTCACAGCGTCGTCATCAGTCATGTTTGCCAGGTCCTCCATTTCTATCACTTCAGGGGCTGCAGGTTTGGTTAGTTTGAAAAATTTCGTTCTCATTCTGGCTCCATCAGAAAGTTTGCCACTTTTAGCTTTGCCTATAATTTAAAAGAGAATAAATACGTATTCTAATTTTATGTTAAAAAGAATTATCAGATAGACTGGACAAATCAAACTTCTTATTTGAGAAAAAAATTAGACTCCCAAGTGTTTTTTCCATTGTACTACTACCAGTTCTATCATAATCGCAATTCCAATTAATAGCAAGAAATGATGCAGCTGTATCAAAAATAAAGCCAACAGATTCTAACCTAGCATTTTGACACACTGATACAATCAAGTTGATAATCAGAAGTTTAAGGTTTGGCTGAGCAAAACATTATGATTACACTGTTTTCATTGTGTTACTATAGAAGAACCTATAATACTAATTCAGTAATTGTAATACTAGTGGACAATTTTTGGTAATCACTATAATTAATATTATAATAATAATAGTTCAACTAGATTAAATTTTATGTTTTGAAGATATCCAACATCCAGGAAAATAAATGATAGTTTATGAGGTAGGTGCTGTAAAACTAAATCAAAATGTAATGGAAATATTGAGAAAGCCTGTGTTCTAGATTAAAAATGTAGCAAAAGTTACGCTCTAGAATTCTCTAGAATTTCAACCCGTGCTCCAAACCAAAATATCTGCAATTTGCAATTTGGTTGACTACACTTACAGCCTACACTTTCACTATCACTATGACTATCAAAAAACATAAAATAATATCTTGGACTTACCCAACTTTGTGGAATCTTTAGAAGAAACCACAAACAGTAACAGAGAAAGTGTGAAGAGAATATAATACCCGCGCATTGTGTAGGAATCTGTTATCGTTAAAACACTGCAACTTCAGTGTAACAAAGCCGTGAGTGTTATCAGAGAGTAAAACAGGCTCCGCTGATGTGCCGCCTGTGACTACAGCTCTGAACGAATAACTGACACTTTCATAGAGTTCACTCGCTACGTCACAGTTTATTTACACAATAGTGTTTATGATTGGTTGGTGCTCTCCGTCTAAAATACACTGCTTATACGGAACTGCTCCCTTGTATGCTATCTAGCTCAGCCACTACTACAGGCTGCAGTTATAAGAAACCATTACTAAATCAATTCAACACAAAGAAATCATTTTTCATGATTATATGGATGGTTTTCAAGTGTTGGATCACAGCAATGATACAACCAACATTGTTGATTAGGATGTGCTCCTTTTGTCACTCTACAATTAAATACCAAATGTTGAATTTTTAGATGTTTACTGTAAAAGCTGTAAAAGCTCTCCCTCTGTACCTCACGGTTCCTTTCTTGCAAAATTTCTTAGACCACGAGAAGGGCCAAAACCTGTTTTGTGGCTTATTTATGTGCGTGTGTGTGTGTGTGTGTGTGTGTATATAGGGACAAAATAACCAAATCTAATAGATCCACCAGTTAAATCTGTTATTTTACTATGAAACGAATTGGGGTGAAATCTGGAGTGAGTTTGCACTAAGTATTTCAAAATCTGAAATTGGTTGAATTCAAAGATTTGCAGCAAGCCAACTAACTTTTTTAAACTTTTGTAATTCAATAATAACGGTATAACCACTGCTTACAAACTATAACATTCAGAATTGTTATCAAAGTTTCAACATAATTTAGTAAATTACTGTCTCAAGTCAATGTAATTATACAGTCATACTCTTGTCAGATAAAGAATTTGCTGATAACAAAACCATGTTTGTAGAGTTGAATCACCAACTTGAAATAGCTTAGGAAAAGCAGGAGTTGGCCTTACGAAACAATAGATTCATGCTTCAACTGCACACCATATGAGCAATCGTATTGAACTAGTAATTTGCCACCCACAAACTTATGTCACTGGTAAAACTATCCAAGATTTTATTACTTGCGTCTGTTTTCAATCAGAGCTGTTGCTTTGAATTAGTTACTTATTTGCTATCTAAATTTCGAGTGGAAACAATACTACCCTTGAAAGATATCTTTATAGGACCTTATGCCATATCTGGTTACTGAATTATTCAAGTAATAATATTAATCAAAAGTGGCACCATCTGTACTAGTCTCTTTCAAATAAAATCTTGTGAGTACAGCTTTGATGAGAGCTGAGTGCATCCTCAGCCTGTCTTGCTAAGTTAACTCTAGCAAATAAGAGCAGAAAACGAGGTTTTCGAAGAATTATTCCCAAATGAAAGTTTGGTTGCAAATAAACGGAAAATTGAAGCTATGCTTTGTTCAGTGTTATACTTATAATAGATTATTACGGTACGTATACAATACAGCCTTAGGTGATAAGCCTGCACTTGTTGAGCTGTAGAAAGCCAGTTTACGGTTGCAACTTAAATTAATAGAAAACACATTTGTTGCCTATCATTCATCACATATGCATAGCCTTCAATTATACACTCCAGCTGCTAGCTATGCTAAGAACTGGTAAACAAAGTATTATATAACTATATCAATTTTGAGAAGACAACTACCACCATAATCAAGTTAAGGTACAAATAATATAGAACACAATCTATAGAGCTATTGCGTATTATAGCTATATTATACTAGGGTGTACGGTGTACCATATATTTGTATATACATGTATATCACTCTAGGGTAGGCTACCTCTATCAGACCCTATTAGTTGCCCTGTAATTACAATGTTACGTTCATCACCAGTAGTTTATGGTCAAAAACTCTTTCATGTGTACAAGCATCTATTCTATGCTATTCATACTCCTCATGATTCTACTCACCATGTATACAAGTTGCAATGGTATACTCTGCTACAAATTAATGTTATATTAAGCTACACATTGACCTTTATGCTTTAGATATATTCTGGAGATGACATAGCAGGGTGTTGGGAGTATTTATACAGGTCAGATAACTTTTGCAGCCTCTGTTAATCCAACATCATATACCTATGATGGCTTGAGAGCTAGACAAAGTGGTGAGGTAAAGATAAACTTGAAGAAAAGCTCTGTATGCCAGTAATTCTTGGTAAAAATGCAATGCTCTCTTTAAAATGAACAAATAATGAGACATTAATCTTAAAGAGCAGTAGCAGAGAAATTGAGATAGCCTAAATTCTTTAAATTTCTTTACAAATTTTGGTTTGGGGCTCGGGTTGAAATTCTTGCACATGGCATAACTTCTGCTACATTTTTAATATAGAACACAGGCTTTTCTCAATTTCTCCATTACTACACCTAATGAGAAAGCTGCATGGAGTAAAAAGAGACATGATGCGGAGGTAGGAGCAGGTGCAACTTGCCTTCTAAGTTTGAAGATACCAAAGTTAATGCTTTTCTCCTTAGTTTACGATATAAACTATATAAAGGGCTAAAAGACATACCACGCTATTTACCCTCGTCATAGCTGTCAAGTTTGAGTACAACGTGTACTATCAGATGGAACAAACATCCTTCAGCTGGCAAAAATTGCTCTGGTTTTATTACTTGGTAAATGGTTATCCAGATGTAATACCATCTGATAGAGCAGTGTTGGCAGCGGTCACGACCTTTTATTTGATGTTTGTGGTTTTTTAGTGAATCATTGCAACAAAGACCAGCCTGATTTTATTCAAAGCCCTGGATAAAAAAAGAATAGCCACAAATTATACATTCTGTTTGAAATTTTTCTTAGCAGAATGGGGAGTGCAGTTACCCATCTTCTCCAACCAGTTTCATAGAAGGAAACTATGCAATCTGCTTTTCAAATCATCCGATTGTTTTTCTGATATCTGCAATAAAAGTTAGAAACATGCAAGTGAAGAGATTTAAACTCTTCAATGTGGTCACTAGTTTGTAGCTGACAATGACAAATCAGATTTCCCCACATGTGATGTTATTGTAAATAATAACCCTATAAGTACTCCGAACATATTATATTATGGGGCAGAAAAATTTTCCGTTGAGTACAAAACTGGTGGTGTCCATTAAACTCAGCTTATGGTCTGCCACTTAGATGTACATTGTTTTATTTCACAGGTGGGCAGCTCATGTTACAAATATTTGATGACACTACGCTGACATATGCATGTGTGCTTTTAAGGATTGAGGACTTAATTGCACATCTCATTCTTACTCTACTCATTTTCATAGAGTTTGTTGTGGCAAAGAAATGCAACAAGTACTTCTCTTGCTATATAAATTCTCTATTCAAAACAACTGTTGAAAAGCTCAAAATTTGGTCAAATACAATATTTAGAAATTTTTTTTGAGGAGTCAAAACAAACTCGAAACAGTGACACCCGACAGCATGCTTTGTTTTTTTGATATCTTGTGTTTCCAATATTGGAACCAAGCAAGGACTCTACATTTGTGACTATCTTTTGTCTCAAGTCTCACTAAAACTGGTATATTATAGAATATAGATCATGGACTGATCAGTCAGAGTAGATAAATTCGGAACATGTTGGTGACAGCCAGACACAATTAATGTATTACATTGCAGATACACTAAAAAGTAAAAGTCAACCCATGCATTTATTTCATTTTTATTTATTCAATTTTTCATTTTTGCAAGTATACCTCATTACATTCAGCTGCATTAATGAAAACATGTTACTAGCCTAAGTTTTTTGTTTTTTTTTTTCATTGTCTTTGGCTGTAGGTTGAAAATTAAAAAAGTTAAGATAAGCCTGTGTTCTAGATTAAAAATATAGCAAAAGAAGTTATGTCCTCTCGAGAATTTCAACTGGCGACTCAAACAAAAATTTAAGAAAAAAATTGAAGAACTTAGGCTATCTCAATTTTTCTACTACTGCTGCTAAATGTAAAAATAAATAATAATGTAAAGATGGATTGAGGTGTATGATTGAACTAAATTGAAAACAGTCACTGTCACCGACAGACCGCTATATGATGATGATAATGATGATGAGGGGTTTTACTCAGTAGACTATAACAGTTAACTACCAAGTAAATTTGTGTAAACATTTGGGTAAACTGTGGGATTTGTAAACCACTGCTTATATATTCAACATGTTTATATGAGTCATCAGCTGGAAAGAGCTTTATAAGTTACATGTAAAAACAGTTTTCTATCATCAAATTATTGCATCAGCTGGGAGAATAAGTTTTATCTAAAGAAAACAAATTTTTCTGTTATAATTTCATAATAACTAAACCTGATGAAAGTTTGTATACGCAGGAAATGTTGTTAAATCCTCACTTATTATTGCAGAATTTTCTCTCCTTTTGATACCATTTTATAAGCACATTATTGTTAACAATAACATAAGATCACACTCTGTGTGCTGCCACCACATTATATTACCTCTGGTTATAGGTGTGAATAAAGTGTAATTCTCTGTTAACTTTGGTTTATAATATAGTTTATTGTATTATATTTTAGACAGACAACTTCTCATGGTGCGAAGTTCTGACTAGCCAAGTAGAAAACTGAGTTACATTCTATTCTATGCAAATATGGCTGGTAGCTCACTTGTACAGTTTACTAGTATAGCTGCATCCTGGCCTCTATGTTCAGCGGTAGATACAATACAAATCTGTAGCTTTTTGTAAAGTGCAATTTTTTTTGGCAAAAACTAGTAAAACTATAAAATGTCTGATCAACAAATACATCCCACTGAAAATTAGAAACTTAAATTAAATACAGATGCTCACCGGTTTACCTGCTAGTTGTGCCAAACTCAAAGCTAGATTATATTAAGGATGCTGGACTTTAACACAGCTGGGAGCTTTTGCTTATTGAATAAAAATCAAACTAAATTATGAAAACTTGTAGTACAGCAAAGCAGACATGAATAAAGACAGTACGTATGTATAGTATCATAATTGAAAATTTAAGGAATACCACTTGTATTTTGTTCATGCTTACATCACAATAACACTGCTTTGCTGAGAAAGAATGGAAATGGCTAGCAGATGCTAGTAAAGTTCAAGAGTAGATAACTGCTAGAAAGAAAGTTGTTATAAGCAGCTCTGAGTTGGGGGTGACTGAGTGCAGTAGTTTGGGGTTTTCAAGTTTGGAGTTGAGAGTTTAAGTTGGAACTTTGAGCCCCCCAAACTATGTCACATTCAGTCAACCCCAACAGCTACTTATTGCAAATTTTGCTAGAAGCAGCATTTAGTTACTCATGTACTAGTGATGACCTTGTAGCTGGTATTCCTGGTTTTGCTGTTCTCAGTATCAATATTTTGGTATTTGTTTTTGTAGCCTCAGCTCATCAACGTTAAAATTGGCAGTAGCTTTGGTAATCAAACTGCACTAAGTTTCTTCTGTTGTTGAATGAAGGCATGCAATAAGGTATAAGTCATCCCATAATATTGTACTGACCAACATAGAACCAACAAATTGGTACCAAATTATATAATATAATTATGCAGACAATTGTTATATCTGCACATATGTAGGTGAAGTTTCAGAATCAAATGATTCTTTTGCATGAGGGCCGAGTTTAGAAGTCAGCCAAAACAACCGGCAATATGATTGTACACATGATTAAATATTATTGTAATAAAGTAATTGGTTACCAAACTTATATGCTACTGTGCTATAATCCGTTTTTACTCATCTTAAGCATCAAAAGGGCCGGCCACTGAACAATGGGTAAAGGGCCACGGGCAGCTCTGGGGCTCCCAGTTGCCCACCACTGCTCCAGAGTGTACTGGTTTCAAAAAAATAATTTATTGTCACCATTGACTGCTTTAAGAACTCTTGCCTCCTTAGTCTAGAAAACTAAACTTTGGCTTGCTAGATTGGCTCCTGTAGCTGATTGGTAAATTTTTTATAGTCCTGACACTTTTATATATATTTCTAAAATGATTTTGTATATTATATAGAATAGCCAGAGAACCTCACTACTAAGCTTATGCAACCCACTGCAAGTGAGCAACCCACTCAATGCTAAGTTAACCAAAAAGTCCAAAAGCTATTACAAATCAAAGCATTGCTTACTGTTTGTTAATGTAAAATCTTTAGTTTTTTAGACTTATTATTCAGAAATTTTGCTTCAGTTAACACAGCACTGAATTATGGAAGTAAAGTGCACCAAGCCAAGGAATGTGAGAGTTGTTCTTTTACATTAGGTACATCACCACCATGCTATGTCTATGGAAGAGGCAGTTCGAGTGCTGACCTAATAAGCACAAAGTCAGTAGTTCAAGTAGAAATACCAGAGGTGATGCTAGGAAGAGCATTCAGTCTTAATTACTCCCGTGCCACACCAGAAAATAGCCCTTTGCCTGATTAAAAAAACCTTTATACCACGGCCTTTTGCAAGAATAGCGACTATAAACTCTCATGAATTTTTGTCTATTTTTCAAATTATTGGGAGTTGTCTTACTAGAAAAGTTGTGAGCTAATTCACAAATTCCCTACATTTTAAAATTGCTAAAACAGCATTAAGTTGTTACATATTTTTCCCTAAATTTGTTGATTGTGTAGCATCCCTAAGTATAGCTCTCTTTATTGAATAAATAATTAATGTGAGCATGTTTTACACTTTAGAAACATCTGTAGCAGTAAAATAATAGATTTCACAATTCCAATTTATAAGATAATTCTTAATGACTTAATACTCTTACGATTGTAATGATGCATATTTGAGAAAATAGGTTAAGAAACAATGTTTTCTGATTGCTATAACTTTGAAGGAAGAATATGTCTAGAGATACCCATGTAATAAATCTTAAAACAGTTTCTATCTTTTACTCGGAAATGGTAAAAAGCAGCGCGTATGAATAGCCTTCAAGATAATAAAGTATATGCTTTTAGGAGTTGTTTTATTTTACAAGTGTATTTACAAATAAGAAAACAACTCCTAATCAGAGCTAAAATTGCCACAATTATGAATTTGCAAAATAGGTTCAGAGCTGCACGATGTATTCGCATTTGAATGGCTGCATTTACATCTGTACATGTCGTACATAATAAATCTTATTGAGAAATGAATGATACACCAACATTTCGTTTGTTGGAGTTACTAAATGTTGCCTTTTTCTCAAACTTGGCTGCCACGCAAGGTTAAATTTCCTATTTCACTTGAAGATATTATAACATAGCATTTCACAATAAGTTACCGATGTTATTCACTTCCAACTACTTATAACCATCCCTACAAGAGTGTGTCATTTTAACCACTACCTCCTACTATCCTACTAGACTTTGCCAATTTCATCAAATTTATTTTTAAAAAATGATTTGCTGTACAAACAATGGTAGTTTGTTGTTGATAATGAATACAATGACTCCATTTTTGGCAATTGCTCATGTTTTGTCAGTTAACAGTGCCAACATCTCCCTGCCTGCCAGTTGTTGTTAAGTTACTAGAGGTATAACTAAAGCAAGCATTCAGACTATGTAGCTAGATAGCATAATACATAGACATAGAACTAAGGTATTTGTGTTGGAAATAATCTAGCTAATCCGGCTATAATCCCACCCATAAGTGTAGATATTACTCTGATCTCTTCCCTCGTACACACACATAAAACTAATTGCTACGTCGTGTATAGCTTCATCAGTCTTAGTACTTTCATAGCTTCTACCTATCTAGATAGATATCTGGTATAATATAGGCTATAACTTTCTTATTGCCAGCTTACATGTACTAGATAAGTGTTTTAACCTCAAAGTTTAATGTACTGCTATCACTTTTTCTATCTCCTCCTTATGAGCAGTTACGGACAGATTTGAGGCCCATAGAATAACCACCCAAAAACCATTTACAAGCTAGTAAAAACATTATGGCCATTATGATTGCAATAATACACTTCTCCTTGCTTTGATAAGCTGTTAAAGACACTGACTGGGCAAGTGTTGTGTATCTTCAGTTTACACCTTATTTAATTGCTTGACTTCTGTTTGTGGCTTGTGATCCCCATTAGATACTTGTTGGTCTGAAACAGTATCTTTCTAGTCGACTTAGCTTGAGATCTAACCAATACTGCCCCTACCATTTTTCACTTACTTAAAACAACAGAATCAGAATCTATAATAGCACAGTTTTCAAGAAGCTCCTACACAAAGAAGTGTTGATTGTGTTTAATAGAATTAAGTTTAGTGTTATGATAAGGGTCATGCTGTCATGGGATAGATGCCAATGGTTTACAACAGTTGTGCTTATTCTACCACGAGTTTCACTTCTCTTCATATCATTTTATGACTTTACATGCTGGACTAAATTCTAAAACAACACTTTTTCCTGTCTACAAATTACCATTTTGAGTTCAAACACATTCAACAGCTGATTTCTTTTCATATGCTAATTTCTGCTAATCATTTTCATAGCTCAAAATTACTGCAGTTCTCTTTGGTTTTGCTGAAAGTTGCACTGCAGATTAAAGGTACAGGAAGAGCAATTGTGTCTGAAAGACCAACTCTCTTTTTATCCATATATACTAATCAGAAACACCATAACTGAGTTGTATATTTTTAGATGTTTAGGGAAATTTTATGCAAAGGAAGTGTATAGAAAGCTATGAATATTATTGCAGATGATTTTGAATTTAAATGAAACACTAACAGCAATCAGTAAAGCTGTGTTGAAGAAACATATAGTGAGCTGTTTGAAGTCTCTTTACCAAACCTATAAGGAAAGTATTCTTAATATCCAACAATGATGCATTATAAAAAATTCAAATCTGCCAAAAGAGATTAGGATAATTCACCATCTTTATACTTGATTTCTACATAGGGTTGCAGGGTGATATGAGAATTGAGACAATTGATTAAACTTCTGGGTTAATCTCTTCATCTGCCAGAAGTTATCCTATTGTGTGTCCGCCATCACAAGTCTTCCTTCCACGTGTTGCATCAACATTACTTACGGCTTATTTGGTTTTAAACAGTTAATACCACCATATATTATTCTTGATTGAGATAAGCCTCGTGGCAAAGTTCTTAGAAAGAACATTAATCTGCCTGCAGATATAATAACAGAGCTACGGCTGAATACCCTCTCCTTGTACAGCTCTTCAGTTCAAGTTGGATTATCTTCCCTTCTTGAAGTTACGCTTCATCTGACGTCAATCTGATCAATTAAAATTAATAAATATTTCCCCTTTGATTTATTTTGATATATTATTATTATTTGGTAGTGAATTGTTTAGCTTGGCAAAATTCCTAACTATTTTTTGGTAACTGTCAAATTCAGGTTAATTAATATTCTATATTTACCACACTAAATAGTTTGCTGACGACATAAAACTTAAATGCATTGCATAATCTGTGTGGAATTTGTGTCACATTTAATTAAAGGTAATATTGTTATAAATTTATAACTTTTGACCTCTAGTTGGACAACAAATTTAAAAATTGTGATTGATCAATAATCATTAGCCAACTTAGTTTTAAAAAACACATTCTGTTAACTTTACTGTGCATGAACTGGCACATTTACAGACCAATCTATATATTATGGTAAACGTTTTAGATAATCATTATCAAAAAGTTTTTCTAGAGGCAAAAATAGGATTTTGACATGGGTCTTGTTCCAAGGAATTAAAGATAATTTTGTTTAAATCAATAAGTACTTTTAAAGTATAATTTTATATAATCATATATAATGTCCACCCTTTATAATTGAAATAATACATACCCACGCCTAGTTTAACTATATAACATATTTTGCTGTCAAGCGTTTAAGGATTTTTAAAACTGCTATAAAACATAACTTGTGTGCTTATAGATGTCTATAGGTGCAAAGTTGTTCAACCAATTCATAGTCAAGTGGTTAAAGCCGGGGAGTAGCCATAGTAGCTGACCTAACATGGCACATGTGTCCTGAGTTCAAATTCTAGCGAAGACATTTAAGATCTCAGGGTTGTTCAAAGACGAGAACTGGTGAAAAATACAAGCGGTGCTAAGCCCACCAAAACACACTCATCACTTGGTTTTGTACAGGGATTTTGACGTTGAACAAGCATTATATTTGATTTTGAAGCTCTTAGTAAGTTTCGCGATTGATTTTTGAGTTTGGTTTATTAGCAGACGATCTCTATAAAGCAAAATAAACAATATTTTCTAGCTTAATTTTAGTGAGCAAGAATTTAATTGTTTTTGCCTGAAAATTATATATACATCAAAAACTAAATGTTTTACTCTGGTTGTATGTCAGCTAATGATTTTATAATTACAATAAATAAAAACTGTCGAAAAGAGAACTCGAAGTATGATTTGAATTATATAAATATATCTTTAGCCAAGATTTTAAGTTACTCTAAAACAATAAATCCAGTAAGCCTGGTATGACTGGCTATAGCAGCCACTGAACTGAAACTATAACTTATATTATAGTTATAGTTCAATGATAGCAGCAGCTTTTCTATTGAGTTTAGGCATCTAAGTAAGCACATTACTATAAATTATTGTTCCAAATGTTCAAATATATTTGGCAAGCATTGCAGTAATAGCACCATTAAGTATTTATTTAGGATCATCATAAAATGGAGTTGATAATAAATGTTGGCTGGTTTGTGTAATTGAGTAGGCAGCTTATGAAAGTTTAAATATTTATGTAAGTATTTTCAGTTGAAAGTTACAGAGTTAAAAGAAGCAGTGATGGGTCTATTGCACCTGATAGCTTCTGGTATAATCTCTATATATTGAGTGTGCCAGCTTACAACTCTTAGGATTAGCTTAATCTCCAATAAATTACTAATATATCGTAGCCGAAATGCTCTCAAATGCTGTAACATGGGTGGTAGCAGAAGGTGCCCATGCTTATTTAAATCCTTTCAGATCAGGAGAAATAGGCTACAAATGGTGCAATAAATTGGTATATGGCTCGTGCTCTATTAACTACCTCATGATTTACACCGCAAAATTGTAATAAATTACAGGATTATGCTGAGAGTTGAATAGGTGAATGGCTCACTATTCGTCTGCAGTGATTAATAAGTTTGCTTTATGTTACATTTTATTCACTTATATGTAGAGCTACTGAATAGCAAATTAATGCAACGCATTAATGTTATGCAGCCAGTCCCACCATCTCTGATTAGTCATTGTTGTGTTGCCTAATTTTAATTTCTTAAAGCTTTAAGAAGTACATGAGTGATAGAGTTGTGCAACTCTCTGATTGTACAGTGTATGACACTTGTCACCACTTACTGCCATGCAAGTACCTGTTGTATGTTGTCTCTGCTTGCAACTGGTATACGCAACATTTTGTGGTGAAGGCTGCGCAAACATGTAGAATTATAATAAAAAGTGATTAAGTAATACTGTACTGGCCTGTCTTAAGAACATAAAAACAATTAATTTAATAACACTAATGGTAATATCAGGAAACGATTGCATCTAGGAAATCTGAAATTTAATTTCATCATCTACAAAGCTACCACACAATATTGATATATTACGAATAGAATTGGCTGCTTTACAAACTGCAATGGCTACCCAGTAGTTAGTGAAATATTCAAAGTGCATGTAAAGTTCTTAAAATTAAAGAAATATCAAATTTCAGATACACTATATAAGAACAAATTGAGATACATTTCACTTTACATAGAACAATTGATGAAATGGCTACTAGGCAAAAGGGAGATGTAAACAGCACAAGTGGCCCAGGTGCCCTTTGAGTGCCCTCTAAGTGCCTTCTTGACACACTTGACAAGTGCTTGTTTTACAAAACAATCAGGGTGATGGTGGGAGCTGAACTACACACGTGTGATTGAACACTTGATGAGGATAATATAAACAAATTATGGTAAAGCACCCGAGCTAATGGTCTTCAATTCCAACTGTTTTAATTTTCCCATGAAAAGGGAGCACAGGTGCTTTGACAGTATTTGTAATTATTGTTTTATATGACTGCAAAACTAATACTAGTAAAATGATCAGTAATTAGTATTCTCAATCAACTTGTATATTACAAACTATAAGTTAAACAAATTGCGGAAAAACCTGCAGCTTGAAACAAATCTTTCCAATAGCTTTTACATAAATAATGTTTTCGTTTAGCTAGTGTGAAATTGGGTATGACAAAATTTACCTTAGAATTTAAAATACATCTTAATCAGGACATTGATATATCAACTTGAATTGGTTTTAAAAAATTAGTCACCTACTTAAGATAAACGTCTTCGAGGAAGAAGGAGACATAATAGGGTTAAAATTACCATATTTCAACTACCGTATAACATTTAATGTAATTATTCTTATTTTTGCATGATTTTGCATGTTGCTGACTTGTATATTGCTGCCAAGTGTGTTTATTTCCTCTAATTGAACTATACAAATAAATTTGTTAAGTTGTTTTGGGACTGCAATGTGACATATTTATTTAAGTAGAGCTGGTAGTTATTTCTTCATACAAATAAAAAAGTTGCCAAGTTATGCTGAAACATCTCTTCATTTGCAGCTAGAGTGGGAACTAGCAGGAATTTAGACAAGTTGTGATATTCCTCCCTATATGTTATGTTTGACTAATGAAGGCTAAATCTAAAACAGAATGCCAGTCTTTTAATAATAAATTTGCTTAAAATTCAAGCACATGCCATAAAATGTCAACTCCACCTGTAAGCTGACTTCATAGAGTTATGCAAAGAATGATATCATCCATCTCAGTGGCTGTGACATGCGTCCTGCTTTGTTTTATTTATTTGTTTAAAATAAATTATTGCATTAGTTTTGGTGCCAAGTGCACATGCGCATTTGTACGACATTACTACACAATTTTGGTCAACAACTTGTGCCAAGCCTTAATATTTCGCTTCAACAAATGTGATGTGTTCAGGTTATAATTTAAATAATAACAAGAAAAGCCAAAACAGTGAAAGAAAGTTGGCACAAGCTTCGCAAATAAGTGTCAAGTTTTTAAATAGACAAAACAACAATTTCAACACTTTGGTGTTAGTTCAAGTACCCTTAACTTAGCCCAGCTTGATTGGCACACTTCAAACTCTTTCTACAATTGGTACTTGAATTTCATTTTTTGTCTTCAAACCTGCCAAGCAGTTCCGAAAAATAATGAATGAGGAATTAATTAAAAATTTATAATTGAAAATGGGCTTTCAAAGTGAACTGGTATGCAAATTTAGAAGTCTCTTTCATTTTTTGGGACTGAGTTGCACGTATGCTATTTACTGTTTTAAATTTTCTTGGACTTAAGTTGAAATTGTGCATTTTTCTGTTTAGTAAGGAAGTTTATTATCTGACAAAAAGAGATGATGGTTACTTTTTATACCAAACTTTTATCTTAAACTTGTTTTGTTTCACTTACCTTAACTACAATCACTTTTGTTATCGATATACATTAATACATAATAGGAGCTAAAGCTTGCACAAAATTGCAATGTCTCAAGTGTATATATTTGTAAGGCTTGTCAACGTGTGTTAAAGCAATATTAAACATAGTCTAGCTATAGTAATAGTAAGTATAGTAATCCCCAACGGTTTACGTAGTCAGGCATTTAAAATATGCATATATTTTGCATGTGTGCAGCCCAAAAGTTGATATGAAGTGATGCAGAATTTCATTGCTGTAACATAATCAATGCAATGTGTACTTACATTGTACTTGTTAAATGCTGTGTTCAAAGCCAACCAAGTCTAAGAGCTACCAAAGTTAGGAGATGCAAGGCTTGCAATGTCACTTTGGTCGGTTGTGACCCACCAGTTTGTATTTTATAGTTCTTGGGTATAAATTAGCCTTAGAACTGACTAGTGCAGTCAAAAAGAATAGCCCAAACAATTACTACAATCAAGCAAGTTTAGTCTGGATAAACTAAATAAGCTTCAGTTTTAGCTTTAAAAGTTAGTGATTCATTTAATTTATTCTAAGTCTACAAAGTCAACAACTGCTTAATTGCAAAAAGATGTCTTTTTTAAATAATAAGAACTATAGGTTTTATGCGGCTTTTTATTTTATTATTTCTAATTTACAACATATTCACCAATATTCAATAGTCAATAATCAATAACCAATATTTAATAACTAATAACCTATAATAAATAGTCAATAACCAATAATCACTAACCAATAATAAACAACCAGAAGCCAATAATCAGCAACCAATAATCAATAACTAGTAATAATTAAGTTGTACTTTGTTTATAATAATTTATTATGTTTGTTGCTACAGTTTGAAGTTTGTGCGTATATAACATTTAGATATACTGCTGAGGTATACTATAAGTACTAAAACATTGGGGTTAAAAGTACATCAAAGAGTCATAGAAATATTTCTGGTTGTGCTGACCTATACTTGGAAATATTTATTGGACTATGCCATAATTAGCAGTTTGAAAGTGAAATATTATAAAATCAGTTTTCTGAAGTCCTAGAAAGGTTAATTGATTTTATACCTTTTAATAGCTGAGATATTGAATTGATAATAAGATGAGCTTGAATTGGCAGCGAGACTATAACTATAAATTGAAGTTATATGCAGATATTTAAATCTCGTTCGCTAAAAAAATAAGTTAAAATTTGATTTCAGTTGATGTATATAGAAAAGGTAACATCTCATTGACTTAGACTTTGTTTCAAGTTACAAAAACTGCATTTTCATCATTAGAAACATTGCTTTACGATCAGCTGCTCTCAACTTTTCCAAAAATAACTTATGCTGCTGATACACTGCTGCCTAAAGTGCTGTCAGATGGTGCACCTGGAACTAGCTACCTGTTTCGGATATACCTGGACATGTTTATTTAATCTTAAGCACTCACTCTTAACACACTGGTGAGTAAACAAAACAATAGCTGAGAGTTTGACACCTGATTGGAGTTTCACATTTCTACAGTAAAACTAATTTTTACTCTCAACGCAGCAACCAAAGTCAATAAATCTTTTATAGTAGCGACATTAAACTGAAGTGACATGTTTAAACAGTATTGTAGTTGATCACAGCTGGTCATGAATCAGTTAGATCAAATGTTAGGGGGCGTCTCTTTGACAACCCTGAGAGGGTAATGTAAACTCAGTCTACTCTACTTGAAGAAAGATAATGGCACACGCTGAAATACTCATCCTTATTGTAAGTCTTGCCCTGTCTGTGACTTTTCAAGTATTTGCTACTCATCTGGCTGCTAGTTCAACAAATACTCAAGTAAAGCAAGCATAAGTGAAATTCCTACAACTAAAGATGAGAAAACGCCATGTTTCTTCAGATTGTTGACTATTTGTCTTTTATTAAATATTTTCTATTATACTATATAATAAATACTCTCTATTCTAAACATTTAACCTTGCATGGCTAACCTAAAAAGGTATCAATTTAGGTCGCTGAATATTTGAACTGTTTGTCAGCTATACCATTGGTTGTTTACATTAGAGTTATATCTGGTATAGAGCTACCTGTTGTTTTTTCTAGTTAAAACAGGACAACGCTATATTGGCAAAACTTGTTCAACCAAGCTATTCAAATTAGTTCAGCCAAAGTTTTGGCGTTGCCAAGTGTTGTTTTGGCAACACAAACAAAGACTAAAGTGAATAATTTGGATTTCGAAATTTGAATTATGTATTAACTGATAACATTTGAATTACCCTGCTTGTAAAAATTCTCATATATGATTCCGGCTGGCCACATGTCATACAGTTAATTATTTGATTATTTATTCAAAGTTTGCAATTTTTGGTGATATCAGCTTAGAGTTATTTTTAAAGTTTGATCCTTGTTGCTAGAGCAACATAAAGTTTATGTTGGTAGACTTTTAATATGTAAGCAGTGTGTAAATAATGAATAACATACACAGTAACTTTTCTTTAAAACTACTTAATTAAGCAACTTACTAAACGGAATGCATTTAACCTTTTTTTTGCAAGAGACTAGTTTGGCTCACTTAAAACCTGGATGTTGTTTGAAGCACTTCAGAAAGTGGAATCTGCCAAAACTTAAAATACATTCGTGTATTTAGCAGGATGAAAGCTACCAAAAATGGTGCCAATAGTTAACTTTAGCTTCCCGTTCCCATTATGTGACCGCTGCCAGATGTATGATTTGCTACAGAATAGGAATGTGTATGACACGGTTAGTGTGGAGGCCTGCAAAATTGCGGGGGCATTGCATAGCGGCAGTATACTGACTCACAGATGACTCTTTATTGTTGGAGGATAGAACAATATTCATGACTTTATTCTGTCACCATTATTGTATGGGTCATTTTACTTAATTAAACACTGGAAATATCGAGTTTTTAGCTATAATTTATCACAGTTTAACTGCTAATGAACATGGAATTTTGCCCAAAACTAGTAAAATATCAATAAATGAACCTAAAAAATTAAAGTTCTTTTTAATTTTGCTTGATTTCCATGTCTTTTCTTATTTATTTAGCTAATTTGGATTGCGGACAGTTATGGTTTTATGTAACGGTCTGCAATCAAAAATAGCTGAAAAATTAGGAAAAAGCATGAGCTGTCAAGCAAAATTAAGAAGAACCTTGATTATTCAGCTAAAAACTCGATATTTCCAGTGTTTAATTAAGTAAAATGACCCATATGAAAGCGGCTGGTTTACTGCTCTCACTCACAATATTTATCCGAATAATAAATTTGTTTTGAAAAAGCCAAGGGTTGATACCAGTGTAAATTATTTGCGTATAATCTTCAGATTAGCATCCTTGATTATTCATTTCCAAATCAGCCTGCATGGAGGCAGGCGTGTAAAGCTTCCTACAATGTGGAAGTGGATTACTAATTCTCTTTACTTGTTGAGCAAATTGTTGCCATTACCTTAAGCTCTATATGTAACTCTGTGATTTGAAGATAATACGTTATGTCACAACAAGATTATCTGTTGTTGCAAATTTTAGGCAACTACTACCCTGACTAATCAAAACATGTATTAAATTATAAGTGAACATGTAGGTATTGCTATTTGTGAACATCAACTTTTGCGCATAAAACAATGATAATTAACATAAATTTGTGAAAAATGAATGAATAAGTTATACAGCATAATGTGTGAAAGACAGACGTTTTTAGTTACATAATATGTACCCAAGCCTTGGAGAGAAAAATTTTATTGATTAAAATACCTTTAGCTAGAACCAAAGGCAGAAAAGAATATACCAGCTAGTACAGTTAAAAGGTATATTATGTTTATTAGCTTAAAGAATGACCTTTAACCTTGATACCCACTCTGTTAGGTCTGTCCTAATCAGCAGTATATAAGAGATTATGTAGAATCACCAAGCAAGGCAAACACTCACTTCCATGTCTTTAAATTTATAAAAAAGTTGAAGTGAAAAGCAGCTACTAGACATCGTTTACCTGGTTGGTCTTCCAACAACAAAAACGAAAGTTGCACTGTTACCTGCAGAATTAACTAAGTGTTACCTGCAGAGCAAAGATCTCAAGATCTAACTAATAAAACTTTTGTTCATGCTTCTTTAAAAATAGTGAAACAAGATTTGGAATGTGACTATAGTATAACAATGAATCATTATAGCCATCAAAATAAGGCACTTAATTAAAGTCGAAAAACATGTTTTCTTAAACATAAAGTAGGTTTGTATAACGATTATGTTTTGTATTTTGATACTAAATAAAAAATTTTGAGATTAGAATTGATGTAGTGTATAAATGAGTTTTTGTAGTATATATACATTATTTGAATATGTATTAATTTGTATATAATATCTGAAGTTATAATTAGACTAAAATAGGATAACAATCTATAAAGTTGTAAAAACAATACTTGGCATACAAACTGAAATAGTAATACAAAATTATCACAATCCATTGGTAATCAAAACATATACAATTAGAAGCATTAAAAGGGCTAAATAAATTGTTTGTATAGGAGTTATGCTGTCGTTTCAAAACATGTATGTCAGTTAACTGTAACCAGTCATACATGAAATGTTGTTGGGCTTGAAAGTTATGAAATTTGTGTCATACAATTAAAAGAAAATAAGGGAATTGTTGATTTAAACTAATGATTTACATATTCATGGCAATAGCTCGTTTCAACTTCCAGAAATTCCATCTGTGGTGAATAATTGTTAGAATTACATGTCATAGGCTTCTAACAGCCCTCATTAAATTATTTATTATTCGTTTTGTTGAAATTATAAGCAAGACATTGTAATGTTATACATAAGTTTACCATTTACTCGCTCCATTATATTTAATGATATTCATTTCAAGTTAATGATTTAATTACATTTACAGAATGGGATTGTAATGATATACATGTATGGGTATTATAATGAGCTACCGCTGTGCAGTTTCCATCCGCCCTCCTCAATCTCCCATTCATCACATGGTATAATATAATTAACATATCATATACATGCGCATGGTATGCCTGTTGCATTTTCACATTTATTGTCTTTGAGCAGTTTGGGGAGCTCGTAAGCCACCCTCACCGTTTTTCTTCTACAATGACTAAATAAGAATCTGTAAAGAGGGTGTGCCAACTGTACGTAATATACATAGCCTTGTTCTAAATAACCCACAATCTTTTCAACAAGTATTGTGAAGGGTGTTTTGAGACACCCATTGATTACACGTTTTATATGCTACCACAAACCGACTTTTCATCATTATGTAAATGGTGTTAAAAACTCGCATTTTTATTGTTTCACCCAAATTCTGACCAATAAAACCTATAACTTATTGTGACTATTAGCTGCCCCTCGTATCACTGATCGAATGTGGTCTAGTGGGCTAGGTCTGATTGCCCTCTATACGTGTGTCCCTGGTACCATTTGTTTTCCTTATGCGTCTACACCCTACACCTGTCCAATTCCGCTATTCCGGTACAAAACCACGTCTAAAAATAAGCGCCCTGTTGCACAAAGCTTTAATTATATATATATATATCAACACAGCATACATGACTCATATGTTTATTACGAATATTGTATGAGTCTTGTAAAGTAAATTACATATAACAAAACTATCATTTTTGAAATTTTATTGTTGTATATATATTAATCCATTTATTTGCTATTTTGTGCAATATATCTCAACAGTATTGTAGAGAAATATTTTTATATTCTATCAAAATTAAGTTTTTTGCATGATATCTATATATATACTTTATTATATCCTCCAATACAAATATACATGTTTCACATTACATACTCTAATTTAAATATATATATTTTTAATATAGGAGGCAAAAGGTGTTAGAACGAAAATCGAGTTGAAGTGCAAGTCAAACAGGAGAGGTGTGTTGTGTCATGTACACAATTTCTGACATGCCAAGCTATATCAAGCTGTAACTTCAGTTGCAGACATGTCT
Source organism: Bugula neritina (assembly GCA_964035545.1). Classification (NCBI taxonomy): domain Eukaryota; kingdom Metazoa; phylum Bryozoa; class Gymnolaemata; order Cheilostomatida; family Bugulidae; genus Bugula; species Bugula neritina. The sequence continues at coordinate 21,727,674 of OZ037767.1, forward strand.
GCAACTGAAGATAAAAAAGTGCACTCTGTCAAGTTTTACATTAAAAAAAACAAAGACATGTTCAAATATTTTAGAGTTGGGACTTTCCCCAACAACTGTTTCTTCACAACAAGGAACTAGGAGACGCAAGGAAAAGAGGGCTGAACAGTTTCATTAGTGCAAGGTGCAGGCTGAGCTAACCTAACGGCAATATAAAAATATTATGTTAATTCCTATAATTCTCTTCAGCTAATCTACAGGTTATTTGAGACTGAAATAATTGTTTATTTATAGCGTACTACTATTAATACTATAATTACAGGGTTGTTTAATTCACTTTTAATTAATTTTGTCATATTACTGCCTTAAACACTGACACCAGAAACCTCCTATAATTGCTAATAATTTCTTTAAAACTCACACCCAAAGAGTTCCACTTGCCTCACCACCCAACAAAGCAGCCCGGCACACAGTGGTACCAGTGCTACCCATGACAGGCACGGTTTCTCTCGTCTAAAATAGGCTTGGATCATATTATAAACTCATGCAAAATTAGTGGGTAATGTTCCAGGATCTCCATGGGTTAGGAGGCCAAAAGTTTTGTGATGGACAAAAATAGATTTCCACACTTGAGATTCTGGCAGAGAGTGAAAGGCCATTTCAATGAAAATAGAGAAATGTGCTTAGAACAGAGTTCTGTAGGTAATCTGATAAGACATATGGCTGGAAAAGAAAGAAAGAAAAAAGTGGGTAAATAAGCTTAATCTCAACAAAACATCTAGATTATATTGATTACAGAACTTAGTCTGAAATCTCAAAGCTTTACATAGTAAAAAGGTGGGGTATTTACAGAAAGTTCCATGATTCAGGTATAAATCTACTCAAAACTTAGTCTAGGTAGTGAAATTGACTTGATTAGAAATAATGAGCAACTAAGAATTAGAAATGTTTTTTTGATACTTATCCTAAGGAAATGTTCATTATTAGCTTTTTTCCCTCTGAAGAATTTGCCATTGAGAGCAATTATCACAACATTTATCTGTAATTAATCGTAATGTTATAGATTAATTTGCTCACATTTTCACAATGCATTGTAGTTAAATTTTGTAACTGCGTATCTGCATGAACACTTTCAACTTTACACAAATAATCTTTTGATAAATTATTTGTGATATTATCTAAATGTCCATTTAAAACAACAAGTTTTGCAAATAAAGATAGCTATTATTAGCATCAGAAGTATTTTTTCCAGTAAGGAAAACATTTGAGTTAAAATTGTTTTTGTGACCATAGACTAATAGTTAATGTAAAATAATTGGAAATGCGTGAAATTTTGATTCCTTACTTCCAGTGTTTGACTGTAATGTTTTTAAAAGAGCAAACTGATTCCGTTTTAACTTAGATGGAGTAAAGTTGATTGATAGTCCTCATCTATATTCCTAATAAAATGGGGAATTGGCACCTCTATACCAACTTGGGCAGTTTCCAGGGCATCTCCTGCAGCTATAATGAAATTAGTCAAATTAGAAGAGTATAAATAAATATTGCATAATGTTGGTAGAAACTGGATAGCATAGTGAAGGCACACTTCATCTTATAGCACTAAAACTTTTATATCAAGTTCAAGTTATTCTTTAGTTGAAAGAACAAATATTAGCTCAGGCGGATTCCAGAATGTGGTCATTAAGGGGTCTCCATATTCCACAAGACAAATCCTATTTGCTACTAAAGATTAGTGTGTCAGCTTTTAAATAAGGAGATACAAGTTTTAATAACCTTTAGATACATCTTTTGTAATTGCAAAAAAATTCACAGCTTTGTAATATTTTGTTAGTAAAATATCCGTGGGAAGCTGTTGAAAAAGTACTTAAGTGGGGCTACAAACATCTGGTAGAGTGTAAGATAACAGTAGTAGTGGTTTGTCATGTTTACAAGTATCAAATACCGGTGTCAGTGTATAATGTACCCCCAGCACTCACACCACCAACTAGTGTGTATATACACATGCATATATAAAGTGTATTAACCAGATAAACACACGGAGTGTGCTACTCATTTGCCTCGCATACCTCAAATGGTTTATTTATCCCAACAAGTAGTGTGGTTAACTGCAGCTAATTTAAAGCAGATTTAGCAAATAAGCTTCTGCAAAATATGACAAGTATTTGGATCTGTTTCTGCACCAGATATCTGCCAGAAGAGTTGACAATAAAAAGTAGCAGATTCATTAAAACACTGCTAAATGCTAATTCCAATAATGCTGCACAATTTATAGCGATTTCTGGCGTGTATTTTTTATTTATTACAAAAAGATCATATATAATATAAAATATGACTTTAAAAAGTTGCAGAAATGGTACTTTGTTATATATAAGTCAATGTTAATTTGTATGTAAAATTTTACTTCAACTTCAACTCCTATATATCTTTTCTGTAAAGATTTGACTCCCTGCCGGTGCACAGACATGAAGCACAGAGCTGTAATTTCTAACAAAGAAAGAGAGATTCAACCCTTTAATTTGGCATTATTTTGAATGTGGCTTTCTAAGATATGTGACATATTACAATACATATTGTTCTAATGAGCCCTGTTAGCATTGTTTTACACACCCACTGGTTTGTGCTTTAAGGGCCTCTAGGCAATGGCAACAGCTAATTACAGTTAGGCAGTTCAGTAACCCAACCCTTTTGTCACTTGGATTGGGCTAATCTAAGCTAATTTGCCAACATCGCATCCCAGGGTTAACAACTGTATATAAACATGTATTTTACTGTTTATCAACAACTGTAACAAGATGCCTAATTAATAGACATGTAGCAGCAAGCTGAACAAGTGCCAGTTACCCTGAGTGGTGGCAGTATGACAGCATGACAAGGCAGCTACCTGCCCTGCAGCATTGCTAATTATTTCAAAAATAAAATCTATGAAGACCATAATAGATTAATATACAGTTGCATTGTATTGAAATGAAAATATATTTAAAAAACCTCAACGTAAACTATTTAACAAAAACTAAAATCAGTTTTTCACAACTTTTGCAAAAAACAGGAGTATAGATATACTAAAACCAGTCTTGTTTGAAGAATGTTATTTAGACGAAAAAGTGCATTAAAACAATTAACTAAATTGTGAATGATTATACGAAATGCATTTAACTTATATAACTGTTTTATTTGCTAGCAGCAGCTTTGCTTAGAAAATTAATAGAAAATAGACACCCCTAATTAATGGTCATGTTGTTAAAAGCTAATTGCATAAAAATAAAGAATATTACAATATAATGGCTCTTTTGTTCAAATAAGTATTAAAGCTGGTATTCAGCAGACTAAATGCGTAAATAGCTAAGAGGCGTTGACATCGAAGCTAATATTATATTGCGCTTAGGTTGAGCCAACCTTCTGTGCTCCAATTACCTACACGATATTGTACATTAAAAATTTGCAAAAAATACTAATTTAATTCATTAAAAATTAATTTTCTTGATAAAGTATTTATATATATATTGATGGGTGTATGTTATTTCAACCCTGTACGTCATTCAATCTCGCTCATATTTTAGGTAAACATGGAAGTTCTTTATAAACTGTTTAATTTAGAAGCTAGAATGTAATTTAGCTTTCATAATAATTGCAATAACTAACCTATAAAACAATCACGCTTAGGCGAAGTGGTAAGATTTCTAAATACACATAGGGTCATAATAAAAATATAAAAACAACTAATGATGACTATAAAGTGAAGTGTTTAAAGATTTAGTTTTCAAGTATATAATAAAAAATACTTTTCTCCGTTTCACTATAAATTATTATAGCATTTAGAAATTTAGTTTTAAAGTTAGTAAAAATTTAGAACTTTCACTACTTTATTCACATGTATAACTGAATAATATAGTTAAATATTGCGATAATTAAAGTTAAGTAATAGCTAATATTATTCAGTTTTATTTATCATTCTACTTGACAATTTCTATACTACTTTCTATATTATAGTATTTATAATCTTTCTTTATTTTAATATTTAGCTATTGTTATAGTATTTAGCTATCTATATATATAATTTTAATATTTTACAGTGCCATCTATTATTATATTTAACTTTTTCTATTGTAAAATTAATTTTTAAGGCCAAAGTTCAAATGATCACACAAAGAAGTTAGAATAAGATAGTTTGTTCCAAAAGGACAGAACGTTGGTAGATGAGGTGGCACTGGCTGTGCATTACCAAGAGATGCACTTTAATTTATGTGTTTTATTAATTATGAGGTAGTAAAAGGAACAGACAGAGAGATTTCAAAGGCTGTTAAACACATATGATACTAGAATACTGGAAATGTGTAGGGATGGTCCCCTATGAATATATGAATATGGTAATTGGTGTGACCAACCCTGCCTGTACAAGAGTGTGTATGGTTTTTTCTTCAGCATAATGCTAAGGCTATAAAAGCCGTAGACTGTATTCTTAATTTCTATAACTTATTTTCATATAACATCTGACTGGGTATCCGAATGTTGATGTTAGAGTTAGGATACACAGGCTAGGCTCATTAAAACAGATCTGGCCACAAGTAAGAATTTTTATGAAGTATGTGCAGCCAGTGATGATGTAACATCCTAAAATAAACTACATATCCCAAGAAAAGGAAGGGAAGCATCATAATTGGATAAGATTCTATAATTATTTTTAATGTATTCAGTAATATTACTTTCCACCACCATTGTTCAACAGCAAAAAACCTTCCACTCAATTATTTTACATATATGCTTAGTGTAACGTGCTGCAAAGTGCATATAATTTTAATACTTTTAGGCAAAGGTCCAAGCATTCACGTTATAAATTACTTTGTTTAATTCAGGTAACACATGCTGAATTCAAATAGCTAGTAATTATGTTAGAACTTAAAAACTGAATGCAACACTACTAATTATATACAACAGCAGACTAAAGTGAACAGCATGGATAGAGAATAAAATAAGCCTTAAACTCAAATAAAATGCACAACGACTATTGTAGTGCTATCAGTTACATTATTCCTTATCCTCATCAGCTTTAAACTCTGCGAGGAGTGTTACAACAGCTTTAATTAGCTTTAAGCCCTATTAATTTACCTTGCTGGCAGTGACTAGGGACAGGAAAAGATGTAAAGGGAGAAAATGAACTGAATCTGTCTCCGCAGAGCTGATGTTGGATCTACTTGCAGAAATTCATGTGTTTAGACTTTAGGTGCATTTTTTGACTATTTTACTGGTAAGGCATGTTATATATATTCACAAGTTTTACAGTTTTTATTTAATATTATTAAAATTACATATAGCAGAAAAAAAGTTCTAGCTCAAAAAGCACAGCACCTCACGCAAATACCAAATCGAAAAAAGTCAAATTGAAGCGCTGGGCTTATCCAAATTTGAATTCTCATTTTCACTGTAATAAATATATAATATATTTTTTACATTTTCATCTGGAGTTTGTTTTTGTTTGGAGTTCAAAGATGGCTAAATTAATGTATTGCTTTATCAAATATAAAGTTAATTAACAGATTAAAATAGAAATGTAAGTATTGAGATCTCTATGACTAGGAGAAGAAATACCGAAAAGTTAAAACATTCCCCATATAACTATACATTTTCTAGAGTTTAAAGAAACAGTTTTTACAATTATTTAATGGTTTTTTGCTATTAACCAAACAGCCAAAAATATTTTTATATAGAAAAAAAAATTATTCTAGCTACATCTGTAACTAAAATATTGGTCATTAGAGTATTTATAGTTACTATGAAGCCTTCATTGCAATCAAATTTACATGATAATCAACTGTTTACTGGCAGCAAATCAGTTCAACTGATGTGAAATACGCAGCAAACAAAATATTATCACACTTATATATATTCGACCCCATGAATATCATGTCAATTTGATTTTACTATTTAACAAAGAATTTAGATTAGATTTTAGAATTCGATTAGCAGCATTAATGAAGTGCAGCATTAATGAAGTGCGTTTCTACTTCATGCACAAAGCAGTTATCTTCTCTTACTTACACAATTGGGGGGGGATTTGATAGAGTATGTTGTATTAATTTTATAAGCTTATCATATTTTCTACAAACTCAAGTTCAGGAATTTTCATCTCAGCACGGGTTTTAGATGATGCACTGTAGTGTGTATTTGAGCTTGTTGAATATATATATTTTAGTATGTAACATCCTGCATCAACAACTTAAAGTTGATGGCTTCTATGTTAAGTGATGAATCTGGATTAACACTATTCAATCGTAAATCATTCTATGTCAGTCTAATCCTACATCATTCAAATTAACACTCAGATTAACAGAAACAAAGTTATATAGAATTATAAATTATACTTTATTTCATGTACAAAATAATATACCAGGTCTCTATAAGTATATGAATATAAAATTGAATCAATATAATGATATGTACAAAAAATAAGTCAAGAGTGAGTGGTGAGCAAATGAATGATCATATGGTATACATGGTATGACATATTTACAAAGAGTACAGCTTCATACATTAGTACGAGTAGTTTGAATTTACAATACATCAGTATAAGTGGACATTCAGTTTCACTACATGACAGATGATGGTTGGAATGGCATATAGAAGCAGGTGGTACAAGTGGCATTTAACTTTCCCGCTACTGTCACCTAATCATCTCTCTGTCCAATTAGATTCAACAGAAGCAGATGTGACTATCCATTAACATATTGCTGTAGATTTAAAATGCCATTTAATCAATAGCATACTGCATAGCACCAAAATATTTTAATACTTATTGCATAATGAATTTATGGTTAATAAAATTTATATAATGTGTAAAAAAGATAAAAGCTACCAAGGCCTCCAAACTTCAGACTTAGACTCTAGTGTTGGTGCTACTGGAATGGAGTTGAACGACTGCTGATGCATCATGGGAAGGAAGACAAACGCCTGTGTTGGAGATATGGGACTGAGTGATGAACAGCTAGGGGTTGGAGAGGATACTGAAAGTCTTTGCTGCTGTTGCAAATGCTGTTGTTGAGCTGCTGCAGCTGCTGCTAACAGATTGTCACTGGCATTTTTTACCATTAGTCTTTGCATATCCTGAGCAGTAGGAATGTAGCCACGACTTTCAAGTGGTTTAGGAGGGAGGTTTTGTGGAGTGGGTAGAGGTGCAGTAACTGCACTTGCAGTCATAGACCGTCTTTGGGCGGCTATCAACTTTCTCAGATGGTTGACTGTGAGTTCAAGAATATCTGCTTTCTCCAGCTTAGATCTGGTGTTTCCACATACCAAGTTTTTTAATTCCTCCAAATGATTATTTATTCGTTCTCTTCGCCTCTTTTCTATAATAGGTTTGAGAATCTAAAATAAAAGTGAAAATTATTATTAGCTGATACAAATATTATTCAACAGTTAAAACTTGACTTATACTTATAGTCCCAAACAATTATCACAGAGACTTAAACACCAACTGTTAAACTTGTGTAAAGGGTGAAAAAAAAACGTTAGAATTAGAATGTTGAGACAGAACAGTGAAATCATGTGTTACTTACTCGTCTATTGTTTTCCTTGGGTGGAATACCCATCGTCCCTACAGGTTTCATGATATCAAAGAGAACAAGATGTTTAAATGCTAATTAGGTGCGTAGTCCTTATTTGTTGAGTTGTTATAGCTAATTGACTAAAGCAGTAACGTTACGTACATTAAATACTCCTGTACTTACTTACAGCTCTACACCCTCCAATCACTACGCGGTTTTATCTCTAGGAATGTGCAGCCAGCCAATTAGCTTTGACATTCCCGTGCGGGCCAATCATAAGTACAACAATGGAACTCTTGTCGCAGCCATCTGTATACACCAACAGGCACACGTTTGTCTATATATAAAACATACATAACAAATTCATGGGAAAGTACCGCCCCCTTTGTCAAAATAGCACCTGCCACATGCTGCTGTTGGCCGTCCGTGGGAAAATAGTTACATCATCGAGTTTTGATGACTTAGGCAGCAAACATGTTGAAGAAATTAAATACTAAAGCTCACGAGTGTATATAATATCATAAACGTTTAATAACAAATACAAGTTCCCATGCCTTTGTTACTTCACTTTACAAATTACAAAAAAGTTCCCTTTTGGCAGCAATAAAATATACAGCAGTCAGCACATTCAAGGAACAAACAGCAGGCAGGCGCAAGTTGACAGATAGCTTTTATTAAATCACCGCTCCCTGGCATTCTTGTCTTTTTGGCACACCCAACACAGTTTACCTGAACATTATTTTCTACTTTCAGCAAAGGTTTCTAACCACTGCAGCTATAATATTGTAGGTATTAGGGATCATCCCAATCTTCTAAGATACTAAATGACAAAAAAAGGCTACACACTTATTTTACTTTCTGTGCAGTGAAATGTCAAGAAGGAAATGTAGCATGACTAATGCAATAGTCATCAGTTTGTTTATTTATTTAATGTGAAACAAAGAGAGAGAGCTATATTTACCCCAAATTCCTAGAGAGTTGACCCTCATTATTCTCAAATTACGCTGAGATTTTATTCCCAGAGGAAAAGCTATGTCAGCCACCTCGTTATACAATACATGCCTATACAAGAATAATTAAATTAGGTTTCAGCAATTCATAGTAGCTATTAAATGCATGTGAAACAGGCAGCTCGTTACTGGGCTTGTAATGTATCCATATGTGAGAATAAAGCCCTAAGCTAATCTCTGTAACATGTAAGGGTAGAGTGCAGTGTTCAACAGCCTACTAGTGTCCCACTCCTATTGTCCTAGCTTGCTGATTGCCGTGGGAATGAGACTATTAGGGCACGAGTCCCTATACACAGTCACACGAATAATGAATAGAAAATACATAACACTGCATTGACATATTTAAGTTCACTAAACATACACATCTTCACTGGGGCTTTATTCTAATCAAAGCCCGGCCTATTCACACAAACACAGTTAAAGTTTTGACGGCATTGTACTGGCTTGTGGGAACCTACCTCATCTTTTGTGTACGCTTGTGTCAAGTTGAATTAAACCTTATAAAGATAATCATCAGTATCTTAATATGAGAGTGTTTAAAGTCCAGAATGTGAATCAGAATGAGGCTTGACACCCAGTCATCCCTTAATGAGAAAGAGGCACCGATATGTCAACAATGCTGTATATTGATCTGCCTTTATCAATATTATACCTACTGTTGTTTTTAGTACTGGCAAAAGCTAGTTTTCAATTTTAATAAGATTTAATTAACTTTAAGTAAGAAGTTTGAAATGAACAGAAATATTAGCTCACTTACCTTAGAGCTCATTGCAAGTATTGGGATAGACCTTGGTTGTCCACACTTTGTAGTGCAATTTTTCTCAAACAGAAATATTGTTCTAAAATAAATTACTATTTGTAAAAGGAAAGCATGTGATATATTATAACTATGGACTACTTTCCTCAAAGTTTAATTGAGGAAAGACAACTTTAAAAAAATTGATTGTTTTTTATGTAAGTAGATTTAATCGTGTAAAACTGCATTGCCAATCATTCATTAAATTTTTCAAAAAGGTTTTTGGTTGCTTGGGTTAAAAAGTAAAATTCTGTTACATATTATACATTATAAATATGCTACTATGTAGGGACAATATCTGTTCATCCTTGTTTTTAGTACATGTGTATGTAATACATATATGTACACATTGCATACATGCACACATTACATACATGTACACATTACATACATGTACACATTACATACATGTACACATTACATTATGAGAAGTTCAATTTGATAACCCAAATGAACTTCTAGCAGCAATATATGTCTTTGTCTCACTTGAATTATGAAAGGTGCTTATGAAAATTTAGTATTTTCTGCTAAAACTACATTCCAGCAAGGGAATTTTTGAAGTTATACAAATAAAAGTTAGTCAGTAGAAGTTTTGATAAGGATAGTCTCTCTAAATTCTAAGTTTTTAGCCAGACAACTTATGGAAACCAAGCTGTATGAGTGAGGAAAACAAGAAGCCAAGGCCTTATTTTGAAAATATCAATATGTTATTTGTTTGTGTTGATGCTTCGACATGACATTTGCTTCCTGGTGTTAGTAAAGGCGCATGGGGTTAGACTATCAGTACTTGACATCTTTTTAGCAGTCAAGCTAGAAAATAATTATATAAAATTATACCGTCTATAGCTGAAATTAGGGATAATTCAACACAGCACGAAATTGTATGCCTGCCTATATTATGAACATAGCATGATATAACCTTACAGCTGATTCCCACGGCCTTTTCATAGCACACTGCTAAAGTGTGTTCAATCTAAACCAAAACATACTGTCTAAACAATAACCCTGTAATCTGCTACATGTGGCCATAGAAGGAGTGGATACAGCTAATATATCACAGGGGATATAGGTACAACTAGTATATTATAGAGAGTGAATACAGCTAGCACATTACAAAGGCTGATACAGCTATTATATCACAAGGGGTGGATGCAGCTAGTATGACACATGTAGGGGGTGAATACAGCAAATATATCACAGGGGGTGAATACAGCTAGTATATTACAGGGGGTGGATACAGCTATTTTCCCACAACTAAACTTGCTTCATGGACTAATAAACTTTTATTAAATTTTTCAATTTATCTATTTTGAGCTTGTGATATGTTTATCTTAACAGAGAATTCTATAGTAAATTAAAAGTGGTAGAGTGCATTGTTGATAAACACTTAAAGTGCTTTATTTAGCGGCAGCTCAATTTCAAATTTTACTGAAGTTATTAATGGGTGTAAGTGTTACTAGAATAATTTCCAAAATTATTTTACTAATGGTTTTCTGGCTGTCCAAATCAAGATGTGTGGAATTCATGTGTGAAGAGCCATGGCACCTGGTAATTTGTTATAACAATAATAATTAGTGTATAATTTATTAGATACTAGAAATATTTATTGTTGTTGCTAGCCAATTTGGTCAAGTTCAAATAAATTTATCACAGTGATTAAAAGAAGAGTAAATGCTGTTTGTGTTCTCCTCAAGCATGAAGTGCTAGCCACTTCACTTGCGGCTGATGCTTAGGGCTTAGTCATTAGAGGAATACTTTCTCTTGCTTGTTTCTCTGCCACTAAAATTCTCCATCTTAGGGGCTACTACACATCCTTGCCATATCTGCAGCTAGGGTTTATTAACCATTAAGCTACAACAAATAATTACAAGTGAAAATTAACTTTTATCTGTTTAGCCAAGGGCAGTCAACAATGAAGGGTACGGAGATCTCAAGTGGCTCAAATGAGACCAGTACTCCAGACCGTAGAAATCAAAGGATGCCGCATATCAGTGGTGTATGTAAACACCACAAATGTCTCTCGTAATCACTAAATTGGCTTTTACTTGTGTCAAACGTGTGCGCCTTTGTTTTTTATTCATACACGACAAGATGTAGATTTTTCACAAAGGCATCCAAACAGCGCAGAGTGGAGATAGGTGAGGAGTTAAACCAGTTTGACTTGCCAATGTCACACAAAGGAATAAAACAAACCAAATCATAAAATAAAAACATAAGCTTTATCAAGTCTAGCTAGCTGGCCTTATGATATTTATGACTACTGATATAAACAGCCACCATACCAATACGTATTCCTATATTTTCATCTATTTTCCTAAGGATGTACTTATAGCATTACATTCAAGAGTTTTCTAAAGTTCTAATAGCTGACAATTGAGGTGTACAGCTGTAACTAGGAAGTTCTCTGCAGTAGTTAACAATGTTGGGCAATATTATAAACAACTGAGTATTTCCAAATAATATCAGATTGGTAAACCTCTTTAAAATCAGAAAGTACTAACTACATTTGTGACTTCATTTGGTGGTCAAACTCAAAGCAGGCCATTAGGCTTCTTACACAAAAACAAAATTTAGCTAGGGACTCGCAGCCTCAGAGTGTTGCTGACTATTTCAGGAATATCAAAAGGCAATCATGAACTGCTGCCAACTAACGCTTAGAATAGATAGACTATTTATAGTTGGCTTGTTGTAGCTGGCAATGTTTTTACTATCAAGTGTGACACTGACTGCATAATTACAATACAAGAGAGTATGATTTATTTTTGTAAACCTTAGGTTATGGGCAGAACTAGTAGCAAAAACAATAAAATTGGTAAGCATCACCAATTAATCAGCTGAAATATAAGATTAATTGTCTATTATGTGAACAGATTTTACGCATCTTAGCAGACAGTGGTTATAATGTGGTAATGTTGTTTTACAGTTTTGTGCTGAATGACAGCAGAGATTGTTATTTGATAGGAATTCCATTCTTTGAAGTCAAATTGTGAAATATTTATTGCTTTTATACTAATTTTATGTTCTTGAATCATGGGAAGATCATTTTCTTCCTTTCTGCTGAATCTAATATGTGCCAACTTTCTATATATAGAAAATATAATATATACATGTAGACTATAAATATATTATATATATTTGCCATGAGTATACAAATTTACTATAAATTTGTTTTGAGTTTCCTGTAATTATTTTTTAAGTCAAATACAATTTCTCGAATGAGTTAAATATTTGTAGTGAAGAATTAGTGAGGTCGAGACAAACTGTATAGCCAAAAAGACAAGAATAATAAAAGCATGGTTGTTTTATTCTGGTAAAAAATTCTTTTTATAAAATAGCAAAACATGGTGTGATTACTCCTGCTGCTAACAAATGTGGGTTTGCCCAAAGAAAATTTTTCTCATTAATAAGTTGTTAGTCCATTGATTATCCTTAGTCGAAATATTGATGTTAAACTGTAATTTGGGGAGGGGAAGGGTGACTCACCAAACTCTCCAATCATATGTAATTTACTTGGTGTATTAGTTTAAAGTATGGCATGTGAAGATAGAACTGCTGCTAGCTGTATGACTCAGACTCATGCTGACATTTACCAGAGCTGATGTCATCCAGGGTAGCAGCTAGAAGTGTGAGAACTGCAGTTAATTGAGTTAGCTGATAATGTAATTATATATGTTGAACAGTGCTGTACCCATATTATGATGATACTAAATTACAGCAGAGCAACATTCTACATTATTATTAAGCCACCAATGCTGTTTCACAGTGTAATGTTGTATTACTATAATAATATAAGATATGTTATCAAGTATTTACCTAGCTTATGAGATGACAAAGGAGCGAATGAAATAATGAAAGAGTTTCAAACTATTGTATTGACATTTTTTACTCAGAGGAATAAACAGCGAAGGCAGGTCGTGAATATTGTGTGGCATAAGATCTGCATGGTCTACTATTGTATGGAAATGTGTTCCGCAATGTGATAAACAAAACAAATGAGATAAACCTTTGACATTATGCTGATTCTGAGGTCAAAAAAGAAATACTATAATATTATGCACTGAGACTTGCTCAAAGAGCTTTTAAAAGAATATTTCTGCATTTAGGAGCAGTAGTGGAAAAATTGAGATAGCCTAAGGTCTATGATTTTTTTTAAATTTTGGTTTGGGGTGCGGGTTGAAATTTTTGCGAGAAGGCTAAAATGCTAAAGGGTAAAGCTAAATGACGACAAGTTTATACATGTATAGAAATAAGCTTAGCTCAAAGAATTACACCTTATCTGATGAATTTATTACTTTTTCTTGAATAACTTGGGGGTCTGTTTTTTAGATTAAGCATATCCAGACAGGTTTCAACTTGCTTGGTGCATTAAACAAGTAAAGGCGTAAATTTTGTCCCCAATGCCAGCAGTGAAATCAAAATGAGTACAACTTGATAATTTATATTTCAGAAACAATTAAAAGTTCATAAAATTTTATATATGCTGTGGTATTGGTGTTAGAAATTTGGTTGGAGGCAAGCTGTAGTGTCCGTAAGATTGCAGCTGCCTGATTAGGTGGAGCTCATGCTATTTATTAATATAGCAGTAACACCACAAGTCTGATTTTCCCACACTAGGGTATGTTGTAGGAATATCTAAACACAGTGCAGCTGCCCACGCTCTGCAGTGCTGCAGTCTAGATTGGCGCATGTTCTCCTGGCGCTCTGCCACAATCAAAGTACAAAGTGTAGTTTTCTAGATAAAAATACATAAAGTTGATAAAATAATGAGCAGCTACACCCAGTAGCCGGGGTCGAGTAAACACAGTCAGCCGATTACATACACATGACTATGAACTGGTGATGAGGGGTATGACTCATATTGTACTATCTGTAAGGGCAGTTATATGCTGTCTGACTCCAGCATTATAATGTCTAGCACTCTAGCACATAATTATTTGTTATAATAAGCAAACATCTATATTGTTCCACCACACCAGTGTGTTAGCGGTGGTGAGCAATGAGAAGACAATTTCCTGTAGTTAATCTCGAAAATTTTGTTTTGTTTGATTAAAGGCAAGATTTAACACAATCTGATCTCAGATATATTATATTGCCTTTTGTGCGAGGTTGCTTTTCTTATGAGTTGAAACTGTTTTATTTAAACCAACAATTTAAAGTTTATTTATTTTAAATTAAAATTCACTATTTCTCACATATATGATAAAAAGATAGTTAGCAGCATATGCCAATCCTATGATGTTTCAGTGCAGGTTAATAATAATAAAGATAGTTTGTAGTTATCATAGAACTATACCATATTATGTTTTAAGCTCCATAATGTGTGTGGCTATTGTGAGAAGGATAATATTTTTTATATCAAACAATACCCCAGATGATACTGCAGCACATGGGGTGAGGCAAACACAACCATCACTCTACGCTGCTATCAAACTGTTTCAATACTTGATTATTTTTAGTGAATAAGGAATTTAGATTACATTGCTAAAGTGTGACAAGGGCTACTGGGTGTGTTTAGACTGACACGTGTAGCCCTAAACAACATCTGCTAGGTTTTACTGCAAAGCAAATTGCTGTAATAAAAGTGCCAGTCTATAATTTTCTCACACTCCTCAAAGATAGTGTAGCCATATCTATGATGAAATGTAGCCTACACAAATATTACAGTATCTGTTATAAGTGATAGGCAGAAGCTGCTTTACTGGACAGCTGCTGTCAAATTATCTGTCACAGATATTACTTTAACACCTTCTCCACCCTCAGATACTCTCCTCTACCCTCATTATATGTTACCCCTACTCCCTTATGTACTACCCCTACTCCCTCATATACTACCCCTACACCCTCATATACTACCTCCCTACCTTCATATATAACTACCCCTACACCCTCATATACTATTCCTCCTCTCTCATATGCTATCCCCATCTCCCATGGGCCTCCTGGGGATTTTGAAGAAAAAGTTACTGTTAGAGTACCAAATATTCTGGGGCTACCAATATCATACACAACTGTGCAATTTTTTTTGGTTTAATAAATCTTATAAGATATGTAATAAACACTTGATTTACGTATATGGGCTCACCATGTTCTGTTCTGCTACAGGTATTATATTCAATCGTATTGCAACAGCCTATTGCATTTGCACAATATTATAAAATTCTGTGAATATAATACTTTCTTGTTATAAATTTCATGACTTACTGGAGTAAATGACAGGAAAGGCAATAAATTCTTAAAGCCAACCAAAACACCTTAAAAACAGACTGAAAACTCAACAAAATGATTAAGTAAACAAAAAATCTATGAAATTGGTGTTACATAATATATAAAAATAATTTAATGAAGTAAAATATTTTGAAACTAAAAACTAAATGAAGGTTTAGTAGTCATATTTCCAGTTCAAAAAAACTTTATTATAACAACTAAATAGCATTTGATTTGAAAGTTTTTTCTGTCTTCTTTGTCTGCCAAGTATGAAGGTTTGTCAGCTGCAAGGAGTGTGGAATTTGCCATGATATGATAAAAACAGAGGTAGAGCTATATAATCATGCTATAACTATTATAATTTAATGAGTTTGGTATCTGTTCAACTAATGAATGATAGGCAGTAATATAATAGATGGCAGGCATCACGGTGACATCCATGGGAATATGCTGCCATATCATTTATTAAACACTATGCACTCAGGGAAATCAAACACAACAATCTCATAATAATAGCAACCTGCTGACAGTCAAAACATCCTCCAACATAAATAACATAGATGGCAGCAGCTTTGCGTGAGGTTCAACTGAAAAAAAGTATTTTTGGCTTTGTGATAGACTTGCTATTTCTGGGTTGGTCAGCAGGTATTGGGTATGGTTGGCTGTATTCATTGTTGGAGCAGAAGTAGCATTAGTAAGGCATAGTGGTTAATATTTTACACAACAGTTTTATGTGACTCCACAAGTTGAAAAAAGTAATAAATTGGTTACAGCCAGACACAGAAAAAGGCAAAAATTGAAACATCTGCTGCTGTCATTTGCCTGGCAAAATCTCAGGAAGATACTCTGTAGACAATAAAGCTGTCAGAAGGGGTGAATAGGAACCCTCTCCGAGCACTTGAGAAAAGAACTCAGTCTATGTGATTCTTATCAGTGTTGTTATACAGCCATAATGCAAAGCACATGTTTCTCATCAAGAAAGTACTGTTGTAATAATATGGTTAGAAAACTTATACATTTTCCCACACTTGTAGCTTGTCAGCACGCGACTTTATCAAGACAGAAATCTAAGAATTCTACCGTAAAACCCCAATTTTACACAGGCCTAAACTAAATTAGTTCTAAAAGTTGCGATAAAACATCTTTTTGAATGATATTGGCAAATATTTATTTAAATAAATTTTTTAATCATTTTAAAAGCTTATATATCTACCTGCTACATGTTAACAAAAGGCCAATTTAGATAAATTAGTTAGCAAAACAGAACATGTTCATTTACAAATGTATATTTGGTTTTTCTCAATTGTCAATCAAAAAATAAGATGCATAAAAAATAGAAAACTTTTTTTAAGATTTTTATATGAACAATCGAAGATTTAGCATTTATTTGTGTTGATACAGTAGCCTGACCACTCTAATAAGTTCATATAGCTTTAATAGGATTAGCCGAACAAGGCTATTGATACTGTGAATAGTCACGCAGTTCACACACGACTCGAGTAGCAGGGCGACTGTCGACTAGACAGAAGCCTAATCTCCCGTTAGGATTATCTCCTCTATACAATTGCTCCGTATACAAAAAACCGTGATGCTAAGTCCCCTCCGAAGTTTATCGTCGTTACTCAACATCCAGATTAGAGTTATGTTGCACAATAAAGCTACTTAAAGGCCTAGCTGTACAAAAGATCTACAGCTCAAAAATTGTGCTGCCACATTATCACAAAACTATGCTCTTATATTGAGTTCCAGTGAATGCTGGGAAATCTTCAAACCTAGAGAATATTGTAATTTATGTAAAGTATAATTATACACAACTTACCTGTAAGTGAGTTGTAGATTACAAGGTTAAGTCTAAATATACACACTTATACACCGGGCTGAGGGCATTTACTGCATGTATAACATGAATATGTTTAGGTAATACATATAGTATTATTACTATTTGAAAAAACTACATGCTAGCTTTTTTAGTGGGATATGGTGTTCCATTCTAACCCTGCCCCAGCACAGCGGCTGCATTTCAAGACTCGTGATGAATGTTAGGCTGCTAAAAGTGTCTTTAGTTTTCTCTAATGTTCTAATTTAAATAAAACTAGGTCTAATATTGGGGCCACACAAAGATTTCTTCCTCATGCAGTCCCAAATGCAACCTATACCACACACAACGCATGGTCAACAGGAGCAGAAATTTACTGGCTACAAATATGTTTAATGGGTTTAACTTTTTGCTTCTATAGCCATATCCTGATGGTTTTAATGCTATCATATTATGGATTAGTGGCTGATATAAATAAACGCAGAAAGTAGAAAAAAACTCAATCGTTGAAAAGCAATAAGGTGAATTTGAGACTCAAAAAGTGTGCTTGATAAATATTATTATATGCCTGTTTGACATCTTTGCCGCATAAAATCCACCTGAAAGTCGGGTATGTATATATATATATATATATATATATATATATATATATATATATATATATATATATATATATATAATTATATATATATAAGTATCTAGCATGATGTCAACAATGACAAACTTTTAATAAAACGTTGTGTCATGCAACTAGTTCAACAATCAAAATAACTAAAGTTCACTCTGTATTTGTATCTCGGTGAAGCAAGCTGATTATTCTGCTCTCTCTGTTCTCAGATATAATATTGGCTTATGTTATTCACACAATGTATTCTAGAAAGTATTCACTTTCTTATAACAGTTTTCTCTCATTACCAGTGTGAATGCGAATATCTCTCCAACCTACACTCTTACTGAGTAAGTTTATTTGTAAATTTTTCTGTCAAGATTTGAAGTAGAAAATTTCTACCTTAGTACCTTACTATATAGTCATATGTTGTCGTTGATAATTATATATCTCTCGCTATTAGATT
This sequence comes from Bugula neritina, assembly GCA_964035545.1. NCBI lineage: Eukaryota > Metazoa > Bryozoa > Gymnolaemata > Cheilostomatida > Bugulidae > Bugula > Bugula neritina. The sequence continues at coordinate 21,746,090 of OZ037767.1, forward strand.
AACATTTGTTCATAGAAGATAGATTATGTAGAAATTTGTAATGGACTGAAACTTCTCACTTTTGTGCATATTAATTTTTAAAGACTTGAAAAGTTACTAGTTGGTACATAATGCTATACACAATGAATGACGCAATGCAATGCACATCAAAGTAGGAAACAGGAAGCAGGGAATACAATTCCAAAGTATACTTGTTATAAATTTTTACTTGACCTCTGTTAATGATAATAATATAACATATAACTTTGTAATGCAGTTTATATGTGGATTATAAACATAAATTATACTTTACAAAATTGATTTTATTATGTGTATGCAGGCCAATGTGACAATCTATAAAACATGATTTTAGAAATTCATATGAAGTTATAGAAATGAAAGTTTTCATTAAAGAAGTAAAGACTGCTATTGGTAGAAATGGGTTGGATGATTGAGTATGTGTGTTTGAGAAAGTGATAGACTATAGAATAACATTGGAAAATCATGAAGAAGACCAAGAAGTTGTCTCCCCAATTACTAACAAGAAGACAACTTTCAAATCTACATTCTCTAATGTACTTCATAGCATCAGAAATAAAATTAGGAATAGTAGGGACAGTGACACTAAATCTATATCCTATAGACAAAACAAAATCTGCTGCTCCAAAGTTAAATTAAATAGAAATAGGCTAAAGACTGTTAAATCTTGTTTTCCAATAAAAAGTGGTCAGTATTCACTATGCTGAAACATCAGCCATTAACTTATGTTCATATGAATGTACAACATTTATTTACTACTGTGATTAAACATATGTATACATGTATATATATATATTTTTATTGCCAGACAATTTATGCACATATGTGTCGTTTAGATAAGAACTACAGCTAGTAGCAATTTAAATGTATATGTATATCCAGAGTCTTGTAATTGCTTGGGCGGAGCCTCATTTATTTTCCATAATCATACATGTATAGCAACAATATGCTATCAAAATAAACTATTATTTTATTGAATAATATAATAATTGAAATCATGTTGTGATATAATTCAAAACAATTGATAGAGGCAGCATTGATTGCACTGTAAAGTTTTCCCAGCTGCAAGTGAACACTGGAATTGTTATTGACATAATAGTCACTTTTGTTGGTAGTGTCTTGAATATCAAACAACAACATTATAATATGTTGCATTTATTAGTTTGCTGATTAGCACCACTAACTAGTTGCAATGCTTCGAGAAAAATTACTGAAAAATATGGGAGTCGCGCTCTCTTTCATAACTGATTTGCAATAGCTTAGAGCAAATATGTATCACGTGTCATTTTTTACTGCGTAGCCATATTGCGATAACCAGCTGAGAATCTTGACGATCACTTTTTGTTTCTGCTGAAAACTAGGTAAATAACTGCTATTTGGCCACTGGATTAAATGAACAGTGTTTCTGATTTGCTCAGATATATTTATATATTTGTTATGCAGTATATTAGTAACCAAAAATATTTTATTATGCTTAATATTTAAAAATTGGCCACGTAGAAAAATTCTAAGGACTAGGACTCAGACTGGAGTACTACTACTAGACCTAGTACTAGTAGTAGTACTAGTACGAGTAGGTAGGAGCAACACTAACTGTTACTCACTTACTGTAAGTGTAAGCCTACGTACTATTCACAGTTAGTGTCACTCCGCAGTTCACTCAGTAACCAGTCACTTTTCAGTAATCGCTATGATCAATTATTATTAAAATTTGGTTAGTGTAAGTGTTACATTTACTGTTAAGTAAAAGTAAATGTAATGGCTAATTTGTTGGTATTGCTCATGCTAAGCCTGATTACATTTAGTGATTTACTAATACTCATACTCATAGTGATAGATTGTCAGTGATAGTCATACTCATAGTCATACAGATAACTACCTAATCTTACATTTATAGCTATACTATTAGATTTGGTATTACTATCACTTCACTATGACATTGACTATCACTATGACTCTTATCAGTGATAGTATTAAACAAGAGTGACTGTTAGTGTTATTGTGAGAGCAAGAGTAAGTATGATACGTCACAGTCATATGCCTAATCCTATGGATATGATTAATATTATGACATTATGATAATCAATATGATTATGATAATAATGAGATCGATTGTCAGTCACACTGTCACCATGAGTATGATACTGACTACCACTATGAAATATAATTATCATTATAATTATATTAAGTTCAACAAGAACATGCATATTATTTTCCTCTCATTGAAAATAAATCGCTAGAGTCTTATTAAATTGAATGATAATTTTTTGGCCTATTGTTGATGGTTCACAGTTGTACTGCCAACAACCTGGTAATTGCTAATTGGGTTTGGCAATTAGTAAAAAGTTTAATTAAATTTGTGGATCAAAATTAAATGATAATGGTGCTTTGACTATTAATTATACATTAATTTTTATTCATTTTAAATTTTTATAATTGTATTCATGTTTTACTGATTATCCTAATGTTGCTTTTAAGTTTGGTACACTAATGAAAAACTCTGAGAAAACATGCATGTTACTTTTAGATGAAAAAGATCTAAAAAAATAGTCAAGTGCTCCGGAATTTTTTTAACCCAAACCCAAATTAGTAAAAATAATGACAAACTTAAGACTATTAAATTTTTTTCTCATAGTTATACTGCGCCTAAATGGTATGGTCACAATCTATAATTTATAGGTATTGTGCTTTCTGTCGGTTAAGTAGTAGCACCAGAGCTGGTTTTGTTGTTTTCTACCACTCAAACCATTTTAGATATTAGCCGATCCTAGCGATACAATTTTGACTTCCCTCAAAGTTATTCAACTACGATTTCGCTTTTATCAATTTGCTTTTTACACTAAAATATCGTCAGAGTTTGATCGATTGACCTTCTCACCTTCATTTTAATTATTATCTTATTGCAACTTTTGTTCAAATCAAAACCAATGAAACAGGTAAAAGTGTTGATATTCATTTATATATATAAAATTTTTTGCAACTCTAAATTTGATCTGTACAAAAAAATAGCAAGCACTCTGGATTCCATAAGCTAAACTATTTTTCTAAGTTTATCATGTTTATTTAATGTGAATGATATGTGGCCGTAGTGATAGCAACCTAAAATTGTTTTCTTGGCTTTATTATCGTAGTATCTAGCAATTAATAACTCTACAGATATTTATTTTCAATCACATGTTGAGGTAAAATATTTTTAACTCGCCTTTTATTGTAGGTAAAAATATGCAATGCGTTTTCCGTATTACACACAGAACTGGCGCATTTTGATTTAGGCCTAATGTTTCTTACGTTGTCCAATAAGGTTGGAAGCACAAATCTTGCAGGCTATAGAGATGTTCTGTACAAACATCTGAATGCACCATTTATGTCAAATAGATAATGATTGAAAATTTCTTGACAATGTTAAAATGATTTTTAAATAGTAATGTCAAATAGGAATTGATTAAATAGCGAATTATGTGATTGTTATACTACAATATTTCTTGACATTAACATGTTAAATGATGAAATGATTTTTAAATGGGCATGGTTACGTTAAAGACAATGATTAAATAATGAATTATGTGATTGTCAAATTACAATATTTCTCAACTTAAATAAAACAATGTTCAAATTATAAACTTTGTGTGTTGTAGCAAGTTTTTCTAGCTCTTGATAAGCGTAATATTACATAATCTTGCAGCTCTGAAACCCATCAAAACTCCCTATACACAATGGCAGACACACTGAAGTTTGGACCAGAATGGTTAAGACAACTGTCTACAGGGGGTAGTATGACCTCCCCGCCGCCTTCTCCGGCCTTTGGTGGCAAGTTTAAGTTAGCTGAATATCGGTATGGCCGCGAAGAAATGTTGGCTTTGTTCCATCCCAATGCAAAAGTATTAACTATAATTACATAAACACATATTCATTCATCATTTTGTGCAGCTCAGTGTTTTTTTTTTAATTTTTCTTTATATATTTTCAAGTTTTTGATCAAGTTGACTGTTGGGGATTAAACATGTTCACACCAGTTCTCTCACTCTCTAGGCTCCCGATGACTTGCGCCAGTTCAGCGCCATTCTTGTCGAGAGATGCCAAGACCCTATGGCCTTGATCGCCCCCACCGAAGAGGAGCAGCGTCTCCTCCACTCCAATGTCAACAGTAATTTGGCCTACAGGTCAGTTCTCCGGGTTTAGCTACAGTATGTCGCCCACTCTGTAAATTCTACATCAACATGCCGCTCGTTATCAGACTCCTTCTCATGTGCAAAGTGCATCTCGTATGCAATGCGCTATTGTATAGTATGCAATGAGTTATTGTATAGTGTGCAATGAGCTATTGTATAGTATGTGATGCGCTTTTGTATAGTATGTGATGCGCTTTTGTACAGTATGTGATGCGCTATTGGAAATGTGGAAGTGATGTTTCTGTAGACAAGTGGCCGGCCGAGGGGGCGGTGGAATGAGAGGTGCTGCCCGTGGAGGGGGTGTGAGTAGCATAAGAGGGAGAGGCAGGGGTCGGGGAGAGTCGTCTGGATACTTTCAAAGAGGAGGATTTGATGATGGCTTACCAGTACGGGATGGTTCACGCGGTCGTGGCGGGTAAGATAATGGTAGAATTTACCTTTTTGAGTAATCTCCAGGTTTACTTGATGCAACACGTTGTCTTATAATGCAGGGGAAGTCAGAAGGTGATCGAGAGAGATGCGTCAGGCTTCTTGTCTGCCAGGACTTTTGATGAGTCTACAGATCGGCGGAGTAAAGATCCGTATTCTAGATCCACTCCTGGAGACCGGTGGAGTGAGCTACGCACTACGCCACGCGATGCAACAGGTACACTAACATACACGCTTCATTTTGGCATAAATATGGCATCAGCCATTAGCATAGATTTAAATATTGATTTTTATTGCCAGTTCATTATTATTTCTGTATATGCAGAGAAATAAAACAATGTGGCATATGGCACGGTGTGTTTGCTAATGTTATAACTGTTTGGAAATATTTCAGCTGGAAAGTCGGGTACTGCTGGTGACACCCCTACTGATGAGTCATCTAGTGCCCCTGGAACTCCAATAGATGCTGTGGGCAGAGAAGATCTGTGGCGAAGAGCCGGCAAAGACAGTCAGCGTTAGTAAAATTCATTTGTGCTAGCCAACTTGGCGTGTCTAGTTTGACCAATGTGATCCACATCTTTGGCATTTTAGCGAATGTGAATGTTTCCTATGAAACTATGAAAATCGTTAAATGTCACATTTAGTCGTTCTACAGTTTTGTGTGGAAGTTGCGATCTCTTTACTGTAGTCTAAATTTCCTGCTACAGACTTGATATGTGTTTTCTCAGTCATTTACCGTCTGTAGTTTGCCTGGTTGCAGCTCGTGGTAGCTGGCGGGATGCTAAGCCCAGTTTTGACGATGATCCTAGCAGATACCAGAGGAGCAACTCTGGCTTCGGTAGACAGATAAGCTACGAGAGATCAAGATCTTATAGACAAGATGAAGGTAGGCACTCGTAGCACAGCTATTGTCTGGTGAGTCATGGCTCGCGAAAGTTTCGTGCAGTTTACAGACAATAATGCACATGCGGTGTGCCGTTCAATATGCTGAGTTGAAATAGATTAATTGTCTGTGCATACCTTTAGACGAGCTGCCGGAGTGGGCCACCGATGATATGGGAGGAAGTGACGAGGGCGGAACATTTGATGCCAGCGGAGCGTTCATGTCGTTGAAAGGGGCAGGTGATAGATCCCAGTCTAAGTCTCAGTCCAAACCCCAACCGAATGGTGACAATCGTAAGACTGGCAGAAAGGAGGTAAATACCTTGGTGTAGATGTGTAAGTTGTGTTCACTCGTAGACCTGCCAGCCGCGTCTTCAAGTTACCTACTCCACTCTGATTTCTATTCTCTCACAGGAAATCAACAAGGCCAAGAAAGCCCTCCCTCCCCTCTCTATCAACTCTCATACCCCCAGCACCACATCTGCCGAACTCTCGACACCTTCCAAAGAATCTCACAGTAAGCAGGAACAGCAAGCTGACGTGGCCACGCCTACCACCACTTCCTCAGCCAGTTTCCCCGAACCAAATGCTTCTGGCACTTCATCCTCCACAGACAAAGTCAAGGTCACCAGCTCCATGGTTACACCCTCCGCAGATAATCCGTCCAGTCAGAAAATATTACCTCACGCATCTGCTACCGTGCAACGTACGTTATACTACGTTACACGCTGTACAGTGTACATGTTAATTGTTATACTATATTACTTACTGTACATGTTATACTACATTAATCACTTTGCATGTTATACTATATTACTAACTCTACATATGATACTATATTACATACTCTACATGCTATATTACTTATGTTTAGCCTCTGTAGACCATAAAGAAGCTGGTGATACTAAAACACCTGGCCAGGAGTCAGCAGATGGAAAAGAGGACATATATGAGCATCTGACCATTGCTGCCGAGGAGATGATGGCGACGTGGTCAAATGAAGATGAGCGTCAGAGCCTGTCTGCCGCTGCCACGTCTAGTGCTATGACCCTGGGTTAGTTAACTTACATGTATTCCATAATATTGTAGGTCAGGCTATACGTGGACACCATATATATACTTGTTGATGCAACATGCAGTATGGTTTATGACTATACCAAGTTATTGCTTGTGAATAACTGCAAGTGCTTAGCCTATCAGGGTTAGACAACTCTTGTGTGTCTATCACAGGTATGAGTGACATGCTGAAGCACCAAGTACTGCAGCAGCGAGCTCAGGTGCCCCTCGAGCAGCCCGACCTCACCAGCTCAGTGGAGCTGTATGAACACTGGTTCTATCAGGACCCTCAGGGCAAGCTGCAGGGCCCCTTCACCGCCCAGGAGATGGCGGAGTGGTTCAGTGCCGGCTACTTCACCATGAACCTGCCAGTGAAGCAGGGTAAAGACCGGGTGTTCCAGGTGTGTCTCTCTGTCTGTTTATTCTTGACTGTTTGGCCGGATATTCGGGCCACGTGTTTATTAGTTTATTTTCTGGTAGTAGACTCAGCTCAGCTTTGTGCTTGTAGCCTCTGGGAGAAATATTCAAAAGATGTGGCAATGGCCAGCCTTTCGTCTCCGCTCCAACCACACCGTCCAATTCCATTATCAACCGACTTGCTAGTGGCGACCCCACGTTGATGGTGTCTTCTCAGGAAACTATTCAGCAGCAAGCACTGTACTTGCAGCGGCAGCAAGCATTAATACAGCAACAGCAGCAGCAGATGGCTATTCTCAAGTGAGTCATTCACATCAGAACTTAGTCTGTTTATTATATATCTTCACCCCTGTTCCTACCATCCACCACTGGCTACATAGTACCCTTACGATCCACCACTGGCTACACAGTGCCCCCACCATCTACCCCTAACTATATAGTGCCCGGATCCACCCCTTGCTACACAGTGCCCCCACCATCCACCCTTGACTATATAGTGCCCTGCCATCCACCCTTGTAGACTAAACTGCTATTGTTTATTATGTATACCGTTGTTCTTATCCATAGTGTTGATGCTTTAGGCAACATCAGCAAATAGAGGAGCTGATGGCTACACTCAAAGGCCGGGAGGAGTTTGCACAATTCTCAAAGCAGCAGCTTCAAGAAGCTGCCTTTAATCTGTTGAGTGAACGTCACCAGGTAATAGTAAGAGTATTGTGAAGACAGAACTGATGGATTTAGTGTTGTGTGTGCACTGTGTTGGTACATGTAGTGTTATGTGTACACTGTGCTGGTAGATGTAGTGTTACGTGTACTCTGTGCTGGTGCATGTAGTGTTGTGTGTACACTGTGCTGGTAAATGTAGTGTTGCGTGTAAACTGTGCTGGTAAATGTAGTGTTGTGTGTACATTGTGCTGGTAAATGTAGTGCTGTGTGTACGCTGTGTAGTGTTGTGTGAAAACTGTGTAGTGTTGCTACTGTTCTGTAGGTAATGATGGCACAACAGACACTCATTGATGCCAACAGAGCTGTTCCATTTCCTGTGAACAAGCAGTCGAGTCCTCCACAGATGGCGCTGCCTTCCGCCGTGCCACCAGCTCACCAGGACGAAGACATGCTCTGGGGGATGGCAGCTAACCCCTCCTGGAAACAGCAGATGGTAATATCACCTGTTTCTTTATTCAATGAGCACTGAACCACATGATGAGCTATTACTAGTTACACTGTCAGATTAAGTACCACTTGGTCTGTGTCAAGTTCGCATACTCGAGTCCTATCTGTTCACACTGGTGTGTTGATTATTGCAGACTGCTGAGGAGATTGCTCACAAAGAAGCAGCTCGTCACGAGCAGCAGCTGCTGGAGGTGGAAAGGCAGCGGGAGCAGGAGAAACAGTTGAAGGTTTGTTGAAATGTTCAATTCATTTAAACTCTTCTTGGGTAAATTTAGTTCTCACCAGAATAAATATTCAGGATCTATTGGGGGATATAGCATTTATACTTTGCTTTGTAGGTTATTGAATAGGGAATAGTATGTCGTCTGTTATTCAACATGCTTTGGCTATATATTTAAATTGAGCAAACCTATCTTTAGAATGAAAAGTAAAAATTTTTTTTCTGATGATTTCACTTTTAAATTGGGTTGTTTACTAATAAACAGTCATTCAGAAAGTTTTACTTATGTTGTTGCAGAAAACTTGCATCTCTGCCTATTATACTTAATTTATTAATAAACGATGCGTGTTGAAAAATTTGAGTATGTAGCATTATATTAAGTATGCCTTACCTGAACCCAAATGCCTTAGCTTAGAACAGAATGTAGAAAAGTTGACCCCTAAATCGACAGTAAATTATTAGTTGAGGTTCTCATACACACTGCATTGAAGTCTTCTTGTATCAAATTTCTCTGAGATCTCAGCTAAGAGAGTAACTTACTCATTCGCCTGCACATGCAGTCCAAGTCTAGTCAATCAGCGTTTCAAGTCTGAGTGAATTTTGACTGAAGAGGCGTTTAATAATTTTCTGATTCCAACTTTAAGGATCCCATGCTGTATTGTAGATAGTAGAAGAGCAAATGGCAGCACAACAGAGATTGGCTGAGCAAAGAGCAGCCGAGCAACGATTGGCCGAACAGAGACTAGCAGAGCAGCGATTGGCCGAGCAAATGGCAGCTGAACAGCGATTGGCTGAACAAAGAGCAGCTGAGCAGCGATTGGCTGAGCAAAGGCGATTGATGGAGGAAAAGGCTAAGGAGGAAAGGCGCAAGCAGATTGAAGAAATGGAAAAGCAGAAGAAAGAAGAGGAAGAGAGAAAAAGACAGGAGATTGAAAAGCAAGGTACATGGGGGGGGGGTTATTTCCCTGCTTCCCGTCACAACTTGTAGCCTGTTTATTGTTATATTAATGACCTAACTTCTTTTCACTACTGACATGGACACGTTCTTTATTTTAAATTCTATTCGGTGATTACATTTTTTGGAGACTTGCAAGTGTTTTAGTATGCATAGCAGGGAAGTTGATTTCAAGTGCTCTAGGCTGGTGCATGTCAGTCTTTTGAGTTAAGGCTACATTGTGTATACTTTGAGCTAAGGCTACATTGTCTGTACTTTGAGCTAAGGCTACACTTGTCTGTACTTCGATCTAAGGCTACATTATCTGTACTTTGAGCTAAGGCTACACTTGTCTGTACTTTGAGCGGATTTGATTGCAGAACAGGAGAAGAAAAGGCAAAAAGAGAAGCAAATCGAGTTGGAAAGAAAAATGGAACTGGAGAGAAAGAAAATACTAGAAATGGAAAAGCAGAAAGAGGTTGAAAGAAAAATTGCACAGGAAGCTAAAAGAAAGGCAGAGCTACAGAAACGACAGGAAGAGGAAGTGGGTATAGCTTTGTGCATCTCAATTTCTCTAATAATAATTCTCTGTACTATGCCGCAATACTTATAAAAATAGTCAGTAGTGTGGTGCAGGTATATTACAAGTAAAGAAATAAAATAGGTCAAGCGTTTGTGGTTTGCCATGGTAAGTGTGTGTGTCTGCTAGCTCACCAGATAGTTAAACGCTCCATATTGTGTTCATGTCACTCTCGGAGGGCTAATAGTAATGGTACTGTTCGTCACAGGACAGGAAGCAGAAGGAAGCCATGGAAGCAGAAAAGGCCAGAATAGCACAGCAGCGACTTTTAGAACAGGAAAAGGCGGAGAAAGAGATGCTTGCTGCGGAGAAAGAAAAAGAGCGAGAAAGACAGGTGGAAAGGGAGAGGCTGGAGGCGCTGAAACTGCCGTCCACAGCGCAGTGGGCCTCAAACAACCGCAATGCTGCTGTTCAGGGTGAGTGTTGATCTTGGCATGGCTATTCGCTGCAGCGTGTTGTGTGTCAGTAGGGAACCACTGAGCAGGGGTGTTTGTCTTGTTACACAGGTATGAACAGGCAGCTTTCACTGCAAGAAATCCAAAAACGGGAGAAGGAAGAAGCTGAAAAAGAAAAGGCTGCCAATCTAGTGAAGCAGCAGCAGCTTCTAGAACAGCAAAGTCAGCAGCAACAGGGGCAACTGAAGTGGGCAGCTCCTAAGAATAACAGGTAAGTCTCTCTCTCCCAGTTCACTTGCAATATCCGCTGACTGCCAGCTCTTCACATGCAGCCTCTCTAGATGCTAACCAACTATGGCTAGCTTTCCCTTTTGTCTGTAGGTCTCCTGTTACAGTCGGTAAAAGTCTACGTGAGATACAGGAAGAAGAAGCTATTAGACTCGAGAAAGAGCGCAAGGAGAAACAGCGAACTGCTCCAGCTCCGGCAGCAGTGGCTACCACAGGCAGCACCTGGAGCTCTGGCAAATCTCTTGCCGGTGGCTGGGCGAGTGAGGGAGCCTGGGGGGCTGCCGTTAGGAATGGCTTGTGGGATCAACCTTCTTCTAACAAGTCCCCACGAGCTCCTAACAGGTGGGTGTCCACCTTGATGTTGTCTGCTTTGTAAATTAATAATTACATGCAATACATCGTAATGTTTTAAAAAATGTAATGCCATTGTGGGTGTAGTAAACTCTCTGCCTTTGCCCGCTACACTGGCAGAACAACCCTCAGGTGGATGACTGCTTAGTAAGAGTCTATTTCTCACTGCTTAGCAAAACCTTTAATTAATCTTACAGCCTGTAGGTTGCATAAGCTTAATGGTGACTCCAAGTCACCTGTGGTAAAGACAGAATTGGATTCTGATTAATAAGACTGCTTTGTCTGATATACAACTTTTCATTTACTGCAGCGAAGTTTTCCCTAGTCTCTCAGCCGCTACAAAATCTCACCAGGTCTTGTCTACTCAGCAGGCGAAGAAGAAATCTCAACCGGCAGCTCAAAACCCCAAGAAAGTTGCTCAGAATGTGAGTATAAATCTAGCTATTGTCACACATGCTGTGCTAGACTGAGCTGTGATTTTAGCCTGTGATCCACAACACAAGGTCACGCAGTTGTTCTCTCTTGTAGGACCACGTGAAGCAACTGTTTCAGAAGGAGATGAGTTCAGACGACCAGTTTAACGAGTGGTGTGTGCGAGCACTCAAAGGTCTCAACTCGTCTGTGGATGGTGTGTATTATTAGCTTATAGTAGTGTGTAATGAGTGGCTGACATTCACTGGTTTAACAAGCAGTGTTGCTCAAGTGCATATATATATTGGTCTATTACTACGTTTCCAAGTCTTGAATTATGCAAATTGATTTTCTGCCCGATGTTTGGAAACCGTGGCATCAAATGAAACTTAACTATAAATTTATCTGTAGAAACATCCATTCGCATAATGCGAAGCAATGGAAATTCAGCGTATTGCTTATATGATCTATTTTGTAATCGTATCAATATTTTGTACATAATTAGACTTTCTGTTATAAAACTTTTTTGAACTGGAAATACCGTTTTAATGAATCTGTTTCACAGGCACTATGGTGTGTGTGTGTAATATTCTACTCTGACTGGTGTTAGAGAGTTGTTGTTGACTCATAGCTGATTAGAAAAGTGTATGTGGTTATGTTCTCTTGACAGTGCCCACATTTGTGTCATTTCTACGAGACGTGGAATCGCCCTACGATGTTCAAGATTACGTCAAGAGTTATCTCGGTGAGACGGCCAAGTCGATGCAGTTTGCTAAAGACTTCATAGAGAAGAGATCTGTGGCTAAGAAAAAGCAAGCCCAGCAGCGGTTAGAGGACGAGGTGGGTCGCGCTGTTGCCTCTGTGATTTCCTGTTGTTGTGACATGAGTCCAGTTTAGTTTATGCTAATAAGAAAGAGAGCTTATATATATAAATAAGCAGTTGTGGTTTGAATCTAACTGAGTGAAGGTGTCAAGAAAGGCCGCCCGACTTGCCCTTATCAACACGTAGATTACTCCGACTAATGTGTTCAGTTGTAGCCCTTATTCCTTGCAGAATTCACCTGTTATGTATATTCGTCAGCTGGTATCTCTAAGTTTAGCCTGTTTTCTGTTGAAGGATAACCTGTGGGGTCCAGCACCAGCCGTAAACCCTCCAACTCATCGTACATCTGATTCTCCCTCAAACCAGGTCGCAAATGATAAAAAGAAGAAAGCGGTTAGAAAGAACAAAGGGGGAAAGATGGATGCCACGGCTCTACTCGGGTTCACTGTAGGTGCCAGCAGCCATCGCCTCAACGTCGGTGAGATAGAGAAAGCCGAGTGACTTTGTTGAAATTTTCTTCTCTTGAATATGATAGCGGTGGTCAGTGTTCACAGTGTGTGGCCTGGCGTGATATGCTACTATGCAGAGTTTTAACTCAGAACTGATGCAATTCTACTAGTCGCCATGAGGTGGCCGAGGTCATTCGTCGGTCAATGTGTGTCGTGTGAATCTAAGTCAGTTGTCTTCCTCAGCCACTGACTTCATTTTCTACTCCTAATTATAACGTTATTTATCTCTAGTTTTGTACAAATGTAAATATGACAAAATATTTTTCTTTTTATAAAGTCCTACTACATTGTGTTGTGTGATGTGTTTGTTACACCCGTGGAATGACATCGTTAAATTTACCAATCTTACTTTTACTCCAAAGATTTCCCAGTCTATTTTATCTTTTAAACTCGTTACTCATAGCACTTTTGAACTGTATTGAAATTACCACAGTGCTAATAAACATCTCTTATCATCACTGCTCATACATGCCTTGCTACATATTTTATAGGGGAAATAACTCTATAAAGAATTGCCAAGTTATCGAAAATTCAGTTGAAACAGTTGGTGCTTTGTGAACTTATTGCATAATTACAATATGTTCATTATTTCTCTTGTTACATCTGATGTATGCATGTGTCTTTATTTGTTGACTATTTTTATAGTTAACTTGTTTCATAATAATAAAATAAACATCATCCAACCAATTTCAGTCTATTGTGTTGTTCCATCTCTTTCACCACTCTGAAACAGGGGAGATGATTTTTTAATTATTCACTGCTTGATTGGCAAATGCTTGAAAAAGGAAGCTGTGAAGCTGTCAGTAATGGAGGCAGATGACACATTTAAACATTTAATTGAATCACTAATAGATTTCACGTCTTGCAGTCATGATTCTTTTACAGTCAATAATAGATGTGCCATGTCAATTGGTCCTGACGATTCATCAATGCGCTTTATAAAACTAAATAAATTGAAATAATGGCCAATTGGCATCAGAAATTTAAAGTTGGCTACCAATAAATACTATTAAAATTTGCTACCAATATCATTGGAATGAAATATGCTTGCAATGATGTCAAAATATATTGAAACACTTTAAGAAGAGAGAGGTTGACAATGGTGAATATAACAAGTTGGGATTTAACTATAGAGAACATAACACTTTGTTATAACAAGTTTTACATTATAAATCTCAGCATATTTTATGGGACGATTTAAATAAAATTTTCACATCAACTAATATTAGAGTTTAATAAAGTGGGCAGAGCATTTTCCATGCTCGCCTTTTCCCTCTTGAATTTAGGCCTATACACATATTTACACAGCTACATAATGCATATATACATGTTTTAACTTCTTCATGAGTCTAAAAAGTATTTACTCGGATTAGCTCACATAATTTATAGAGTTATGTTCCCGCAACTCTTTTAAAACACATTTAATCACAACTTCTGTGTCCTGCTGATCTACTCATCTCTCTTGAGGCTGAAACAACATATAATAGCTGCTTACTTGAAATAAAATATAGATTGATATATAATACTGAATATATTCTGTGAAAATTCAAATTTCTGCCCCAAAAACCATGTATTTCTCCACTAAATTTCCTCTACATATAGTTAATATACCACTGTAAAGCGATTTTTAGCTTTGTAATAGTGATAGGGTTGCTAGCATCTTTTTTCATTTTTATACAGTTTTGACTAGCTTGAATTTACATTGGAAAATATTGCAAAGTTTAATTTAATATTGTTATATAAGCTCCCGTTTGAGTTTGAGATTAATATTATACATAGCTTTGATAGCACAACCTTGTTGAAATTAGGTATTTATCTATTCTATAATTAGATAATAATGGAAAACAAATAAATTTCAATTTTATGTTGTAAAAAGGAAAAGAAGTGAAAAAACAGAATGTGCTTCACCGACTACTTACTTAATTAGTAACAGACAAACTTTATTTACTGTATACTTACTACAATCTAGAAATATGGCATGCTACAAGGCAGTGGAAGAGCCGCTCGGTGGCTGCATTAAACCCGAATTTTGATATACTAGAAAAGTGGAACTCAACCACACCCCCAGTCGACCTTCTCACCACCAGATATAGAGCATTAAAAGCATTGCAACTGAGAAACACACAACATTACTTTTTCAGTCCCAATTAAGCAAAGCAGTTTGTATTAAAAATTTTTTGTGTTCTAATGTGGTTGCTGACCACTGGAAACAATTAATGAACACATATGCTTTGCATATATTTTTAGTATTTATGCAGTATGACATCTATTTTCTCTGCAAGAATTGCCTAAATTGTATCAATAATAATGATATTGAAAATATCATTTATAAAATATGGTTATAAGGTCATAGTGTAACATGTTTATATGTATACGTTCTGTTTTTGCAAATGCATAAGCGCTCCGACTTTAATTAATATTGGAGTTAGAGTTTGAAATCTTATTCTATTAAAATAATAAGGGTGATGCTCTTCCACTTGCTGTCCTCAAAACATTAGATATTATGCAATCCATTCTTGCTGTCGAGGAAACAACGTACTTCACTAGAAAGTGATTATTGATTTTAATTAAAATGGCAACTTAAATCTTTATGAGTTTTGATGAGCCACGCACAAACTAATGCATGTTTTCCAGTTGCTGCCTTTTCTTTGGCAAATCTACTGACGAAGTTGAGATAGTAATGGATTGTAATTATTCAAAAAGGGACACTAGCTATTCAAACTTTTACAACGACAGCTGTAACATTTTCTACCAAGATAATCCTTGCTATGATGAAGATTTGAGTGCATTGGTATACGTTATAATAATCATAGGTAAGTCTTACCTTCTAACTTATATTTAAAAAAATTGTTTGATTTAGGAAATGTAGTAAATTGAGTTTAAATGAATTGTAAATTATAGATTTATCAATTTGCCAATATAATTTAACCACATATAGGGTCTTGCACCGTATTAGGTGGTTTACAGGGTGACACCTATATATGTACTATTACATAGCTTTGGATTGTAGTCCCACCTGTATGGGCTTTATGTATGTTATATTATAATATGTGATTCATTTTGTGTTGTCACTATTATGCAAACAGAAACATAATGCATTTCCGCATGTCTATGTTTTATAAATTGCTCAGTTTATATCATCTAGCGCTTTGATAATTTAAAGCAATAGTATTATATTTTGATCAGGAGTTCGCTGTCAATCATAGCCTTTTTTCCGCGGCCTGAGGGTTAGTGTACCGACATGTTTTAGCTGACATATTAGCTCAAGCTGACCTTTTTTGGAGTGACTAGGTGCATATCTCTAGGGTTAGGTAGAGTTTGTAGGAGTCGAAGCAAGGCTTATATATAAATATATATGGGTTCAATGTATTATATACAGCGTGCATTCAACAGTTTTATAAAGAGAAAAGATGCGTCAAGATTGTACAATGTTTGCACAAGAGTTAAGTAACACACTTTTGAGTAAGGCAAATGACCTACAGTACATACTACATATCATGTTTAAATATTTATAAATAAAGTTGTCATTATCAACTATTATTCATGCAAAGACATATGATTTTATGCTGTTATGTTGAAGGTATGTTCTCATGTGTGATGGTAGTGCTCATGTTCATTTACACCAAGTCTGACCAGCTGGACAGTGTTGAAGAATACCAAAACCTTCAAAAGGTCATGAACCAACTGCAAGACGAAAAAGAGGCTTATAGACAAAGAACTATCACTAGACGTCTGGCTCTACAGGCACTCAACACCTTCAGTAAAGTCAGTCTGCCTGGCCACAAGGACTGGAAATATAATGTCAGATATGTGTAGCAGAACACTTGGCAACATGTAGTGGTGTTTGGCAGCAAGCCAACAACACAAGTAATATAGTCTTCAATTTTACAACCTTACACAAAAATTTAAATGTTAAATTAGATACTGATGTCAAATGTATACCGAACCTAAGGTAACAATATACTATGATACTAGTGGGTAAAAGCATGAGTGTAATGTGTGCAGATGATTTCATGGAGGAGATGGTAATCTAGTACACACATTAAATGTATTGACTTTATTGAATTTACTATCAAATTGCATTTCTACTAGAATTTTTTTTAAATTCATCGTGATTAAAATTTTCACTTATATTTAAATCTTTCGTAATCAGACAAAGTCTAATATTTTAAAATTGCCACATTTTATTAGCTAAAATCATATTAATAAAAATTATATAACAATTTATTATTCTGAAAAAAATCAATCGATATTTAATAATTATAAAGTACGAAATAATCAATAGTAGGGCGGTAACTAACCAGCATCAAATGCCGTCCATGATTTGAATATAAAAAAACTATACTAACAAAATACTGGTTCTCATGTAGATTGTGCATTTATTACGGAAAATAATGCATGAATGTCAACTTCCAAACACTGTTATTAAACGTTGAAAATGCAGCTACTGCATTGTAACAGTATGCAACTTTGATCAAAGTCCGTTTGGCAAACCTCAATCCAAGCTATTTCTCATCAAAAATCATGTAAAAACAGTTAAAAAATGTTAGCATTTTCGGAATCAGGATAAGACAATAACCTTAACAAAGTTTTGAGAACAGAATTGCTTGAAATGATCAATTAGAAGTTTTCCTTCCTGTAGAATATGGCAATCATAAACCACCTAGCAGATGACACTAGTACTCCACTTGTATTATGAATTACAAGAGCAGATAAATCTAAATTTCCATATAATATAGTCTACATTCACACTTGCTTAGCCATTATTAGATATTAGATAATCTAGTCTCTTGTCTTTACATTCTAAGACCGCCATCAATGTCTATAGCTGCTCCTGTCATGTAGCTACTTTCTTCAGAGGCCAAGAAAGCTATCAGATTGGCCACCTCTGAAAAATAACATACATTTATAGCATCAATATAAACAATATATACAATCAATGTTATTTCAAAGCAGTCTACATTATAACAGTAAATCTTTTCATCATATAAACTATTTGCCCAAATTAATATTCCTGTGTATTATTTAATGTTTTCTCCATGTTTTAGTAAATTTGTATGATGAAATGTAAGTAGCTAGCAGATTCTGTATTGTAATGGACAATGTAACACATCTAACCAACTGACTATAAATCAGAAAAGCTGAGAATTGATTTGTGAAAATAAAATCAACAAGATTTGTAGGATAGAAATAGACTGAGTACCTAAAGGCTGTCCAACTCTTAGTAAGGGGACCATCTTGATCACCCTTTCTATAAGCTTTGACGGTACAACATCGGTCATGGGTGTCTCAATGAACCCTGGCAACACACAGTTGACTCTGATACCATTTCTACATCACAATGAACATAACAACCTGATACAGAAGCATAGAAGTGAAATGCTGTAATTAAACAGACGGTAGACCACATTGTTTATTTTATTGATTGATTGATTGATTGCATATCACAGACATGACAACACGTTGTGAATTTCAGTGTAAATACTGGCTATAATATAAGTAGGCATGAACAAAAATGAAAGAAAAAAGTCAAAAGTCAAAACTCTGTTGGATTCTTTATTGTTCAGCAAAGTAGTTTGTATAACAGCTTTAAAGTAAAATACTATTTACAGAAACATGATTAAAGCTGTCGGTGCTTATAGGAAAAAGTGGAAAATTTTATTATTACCATAGAAGCAGACATCTTCGGTTTGCTTTTAAATTTTAATATATATATGCTATTTTCATATTATCAGAACATATACGAGCGAGAATATGATTATAGAAGCAGATATTACAAGTCACAGAGTAATGAAGTATTTACTATACAGGAAGATATTCATACTGATTATAACAGTAGAACAATTTCCTTGGCACCTACCTTCCTAATTCCATGGCTGAAGTCTTGGTTAAACCAATAACACCAGCTTTAGATGCTGAATAGTTTGCTTGCCCGTGATTGCCCTGTAAGTCAAAAAAGACAAGTTATACATCATACAAAAAGTTGCCAAAAATAAAAAATATTATATTGACAAAAACAATGATTAAATATTGAAAGCATTTATAAACTGTTGAGAAGAATGGCAAGCAAATGAAAGAGAAACTTAATGGAATACCTTGGCAGATGCACTGGCTATGTTTACAATGCTACCATTTAAACCAGATGGTTGGCTGGCGGACTCACTAGATGTAGTTAGCTGCTTCAATAGATGTCTAGAATGAGTCTGAGTCATAAGAAATGTCCCTTTCAAATTCACATCTATCACCTGCAATAATTCCAGTAGCAGAAATCTTATCAAATGAAGCAATGCCTTGTGATGCAATAGCAATAAAGTTGAAAATATTGACAAATAATTTCTTTGTAAATTATTGTACCTTATTCCAATCTTCTTCTGAAATCTTAAGCATAAAGTTGTCTCTTGTTATACCAGCAGAATTTACAAGGATTTGAGGAGCAGTCCCTAATCTGAAAGAAAAGCAGTAAATTCTAGCAATTGATGGATAGGATATAACAGTCAGCAATGAGAAGCCTTGAACATACACGAATAAACCGTGACGTCTCGCAAATCCAAATTAACTAAATAATTAGAGAAAAACATAGGAAATCAAGCAAAATTAAAAAGAACCTTGATTATTTAGTGATTTATGATATTTTCTTAGTTTTGAGCAAAAACCCATATAAATTAGCAGTTAAATTGTGAAAAATAGCTAAAAACTGGAGATTTCGAGTGGGTATTAAATTAAGTGAAACGACCCGTATAACACTACAATAATTGTAAACCTGAGGAATAGGGTAACTGACATACGTTTTCACAACTTCCGAGTACAAGTTGTCCACTTGCTCTTTTTTAGAGACATCTACTTGAAATTTTAGTGACTCTACATAAAAAGCACAAATGGAATAAAAGAAAAACTGAATTAGGGTGAGTATCAATTAAACCATGCAACACTAAAAGCATGACTTACCATCAACATTTAACTGATCTAAGGCAGATTTAGAAGCATCAACTGAAACCACAGTAGCTCCTCTAGATTTTAGTAACTCACATACTGCTTTACCTATACCACTACCAGCACCTGAAACAGAAAATACACAGTAATAAATGCCATAGGGAAAACCAATTATTCTCTATTCTAATAATCTACTGTCAACTTACCATGACTAAGAAAATTACGCAGAGTATGCAAAAATGTGAAAAAAGATAACTTTATTAAAGACTTAATTAAAGTGAAAATTGTATGAATAACCAAAGCTAAAATTATAATGACTGTCAATGTAAGTGAAGTAAAAACTAAAAAACGTAGTATTATTATAATAATAATTAACATAGTTTTGTAGAACCATCAGCATTACCATGGACTAAAATCAAGCTTTAACAAATACTAGTAATAGTATAGTAATACTAATACTAATAGAGAAATCCTACAATAGTGAAAATGCCAAAGTGAAAGTAGCCTAATCAGAATAAAAGTGAAAATTAAGGTTCTAATGGCAGTTGCAATAAAATTGAAACTGAGAGTACGAATCTATGTGCGTCTACGATGTTAAACTTAAAAAAAATACCAAATTGAAATTTTAACTGAGTTATGTTAAACCTAGAGAGAAAGCCGAAAGGTGAAGGTATAAAATTAAATACTAACATTAATTAAATTTATTACTTATTACCTAATACTTAATAGCAGTAGCAGCCATAATTATATTTTCTATAAAAAAATCAACATGAAAATCAAAATAAAAGTCAAAGTGAACGCCAACGTGCAAATCTTAATAATAATTTGATTTGGTGATACTGATTTGATAAATTAAAATTGATGTCTCACCAGTGATAACAGCGATTTTTCCTCGAACCATGTTGATTTATATTTGACTTAGTATTTCAGTTATGAAAATAGTAATATTAAAGTTTTTGCGACTTCAAAATAGTACTAGTTTGAAGAGCAAGCCACAATCAACTAATGCAACTTTTGTGTTAAAATATGCAAACTGGTATCTGTAAGTGTACATAAAATATTATACTTGGAAATAATCTAGACGGAGAAAAGTCTGGGAAATAAAGATTGATGCATTGCATATGGGGTGTATCAAAGCGAAAGTTATACCTGCTACCGAAGCTTGAGAAGTTAAAAGATTTTCCGACTACATGGGCGTAACTGATAACCGGTGGTGCGACTATCGATGCGCATTAATGTAACCCTCTAAATTTCAATGAAATAGTACGATACTAAAGAGGCTTTAATTACAGAGTATGCATCTCTTGCTTACAGAGTAATAATTCGGTTGCGTTCTATCAGATTACCATACACACTACTACTATATCTATAGGCAAATAACCTCAGTTAGTCCGTGACTGTGAGGAAACCTCTATAAATATGAAAGTTAACATTAGTTTTATCTTATGCTTATACTTATACTTACACTATGAATAATAAACAAGACCAATACCAAAATCAATTCAGAGTGCTATCTGAATCAGTAGCACATTAGCTGATTCCGTTTCACTCATAGTCCTAGTCATAGTGATAGTCAATATCATTCTCATTCTGATTCAGTTTCACTGCAAATGCAATCAGTGAATCACTATGAGTATGAGTGAATGACTTTCATTTATAACTATGAGTATCAGTATGACTATCAGTATCAGCAACTGCAATAATTATGATCACTTGATGATCAATATTAAATAAAACTCAATTTAAGCACTTGGACTGGAGGTAGAAGTTAATT
This sequence comes from Bugula neritina, assembly GCA_964035545.1. Taxonomy (NCBI): domain Eukaryota; kingdom Metazoa; phylum Bryozoa; class Gymnolaemata; order Cheilostomatida; family Bugulidae; genus Bugula; species Bugula neritina. The sequence goes on from OZ037767.1 coordinate 21,767,449, forward strand.
ATAATGATAATCAATATGAATATATTTATAACAGTAGTGAGTGATAACAAGTTGAATTAAAATTGTCATATTTACAGTTAAACTTTAAACAACTTTGACTTTACATTGTCAGTTTGAGTATACAATGACGGTCAAACTGAATAACTAAGTAGTAAGATTTCCGCCATAAATTGCAGTTTGAGCTACTGTTAGTGTTACTGTTGGCGTTTTTGTAACACTAACAGTCACTCTTCGTCTTCTTAAACTTTTCAAGTTAATTTATAATTAGTGAATTACCATTAGATTTAGTTTTCAACTATTAGTATTAGTGTTATGGCCATCGTTTTTAATTTTATTATTTAATTTACTAAGTCTAATGTAATTGCTGATTATAATTTTACTTATAGTTTTACTTTTGCAATTGTAATTATTGCAATTAATAAATACCATTCATTTTTATTGTGATTGTAGTTGGACTGCTACTACTAGTAGTAGCTAGTAGTAGTACTAGTATTTACTTTTAGACTTGGAATTGGTAGTGGTACGCTTGCAGTTGCTTAGCGTTTTATTTTGAATTAAAACTAAAAGTATAATGGGGCTGACACACTACAGTCGAAACTCAACTGTGGACGCCATTTTGGAGCTGCTCGCGCTACTTTTTGCTGGTCACACTACAGTTCACACTACAAACGCTAAACGCTAACTGTCTCTAGCCCTGCAGTAAACTTTTAACCAATAGGAATGCCATAACTCAGTTTCTGCGGTATCCACAGCAACCAACAATCAAATTTAGCGCAATTTATTGAGATTTACCAGCATAATTCAATAAGATTTACTAGTTATTTTTATTTTAATTTACTGGCTTCAATTATTCAAAATTACTAGCTTTATTTAATGAGATTACCTAGCTTTATACAAGCTCATTCACTAGCCTAAAGAACTAAATACGCTAATAAAATTCAACCAAATTAGAAAGCCTAAATATGCAGATAAAATTCAGCCAAATTTATCTAATAAATACTTATTATCGTAATTTATTAAGATTTTCATACATAACTTCATCATAATTATTTTAAAAGTAAAATAATATAATTTTCGAAGAACCAAATCAAATAATAATGCTCGCTAGTAGCACGTAAAATAAGCAAAAACATTTAACCGATCAGGGCTTACCTGCCAGCCAGTAATTGGCTGAACGCTAAAATTGAGCGTTCGCCCATGTCGAACTCTGAACCCATGTCGAACTCTGAACGCATCGCGAAAAACTGACAGTTGCGTTCAATACAGTTGTGACGTCACAGAGGTCAACGCTTAGCCTCAAAACGCGTTTTGACTAGTGTGCCAGCCCCATAACTTGAGGTTAATTAATCAGTATTACTATTACTAAGTAGATCAATTTTTACAGTTGACATCGTTATTGAACAGCTTGAACTACTACTAGTACTTAGTCTAATACACCGGCTTTCCATGGACCGATCTCAAATCGATCTCAGCGAGATCGATCTATGGAAAGACGCCAAAGATCGATCTCCGTCGATCTGAGCTGGTCGGTCTGTGGAGCTCGAACTCAAATCGATCTCATGTCAATAAGACCATGGAAAGACGCCAGATCGATCTGAGAAGTAGAATAAGTCTGCGCACTACAATGTTGTCTGCTATTAAAAATGATAACTTATTGATAATTACTAAGCAAAGTATTAAATAATTATGATAACCACCTTTTCAGATGCCAAAACTTTAACTTTCAGTACAATGATTAAGAAAACTCAATTATATGCAGTAGAAGGTAAAAAAAATGGGAGAATTTAAATTGAATTTAAATGACTATTAAAACTTAGTTTCATTAGCTATTTTCTTTGCAATTTTAAGCCTAACAGTCCTGTAAGTTTATTAATAATTTAATTTTATATAAGCTGTCAAGCTAAAAAATTAATATTAATTATTTTAAATTGGCCAAATTATCATACACTGAAAGCTTTGCTGCGTATAGTTTATAGCTGGGATTAAATTTTAGACTACGACCATCTTGTTTTCAACAGTAGTAGCTTTAATCACTCAAATAGGTGAACAAATTATACTTTTAAAGTATCCTTCACTTAAGAGGAGGCAACTCCGAGAGATCGATCTGACACTCTCATGGAAAAACGATCGATCTGAGCACATTTCTCAGATCGATCTCAGCGAGATCGATCTGAGATCGGTACATGGAAAGCCCGTGTTAGTAGTACTACACAGACCATTAAAATTTAATTAATGCTGGTGTTCAATATCATACTGTAAGCTTAAGTATTACTCAAAATCAATTTCAATGGGTCTGAGGACAGTAAAAGTCACTCAACTTATGAGATAGACTGATAAAATAGTAAATTGAACACATTAACTGTTAACAAATATTAATAATTGTTCAAGTGACATATTCACATTCTTAAGCAATTAATGGATCACTAGCAATGATCGTTAACTAATCTGATAAATTATTATCATTATGTTTTACAATTTGTTATTGTCATTTCATTTTGATTTTTAAACAACCATGATTACCACCATGCCCATGGGGCTGTGTACGTTGGTTTATTTTTGTCTGCCAGATTGAAATTACATTTACTATAAGTAAAACTCATACCTTTTTCTTAAACTCAATTCCCTAGTTTTATAAAAAAATTGAAAACTTTTTTCAATTTCTAGGCAATTATTATCTTCCTTATATATATATAACTTACTGATATTCATAAAATGAGATTTAAACCTGAGCCAACTGTGATTTTCGTACTTGATATTGAGTAATTATAATAACTATAGTGGTATTAATGCTAACATTGATGACGGTATTAGTACCCATGCTAATACTGATGGTATTATTTGTTTTAATAGTAATAATATAAGTGTAGTGAGTGGAATGGCACTAAGAGTGCTTAGCATAGCTCTTAATTTATTTTTATTTGAGGATAATTACTAACACATTTGTTAACTGACTCCAATTATAAAATTTTGTTACGTAATGCCTAAAACAAATTAGCCAAAAACTGCCTGGTACCCAATCTGATCATTTTTTCTGTTAAATTTCGGTATAAAAATATAAAATGCTGAACTTCCAAAATTTGAAAATTGTAGTTTTTAGTTGTAAATTAAACAAGAGTTCTTAGGAAATCATTTGCCAACATAACATTTTTTTATAAAGTTATACTTCAGATGTACTTGAATAACTCACATTATGCTTTGTAGGCACATAATGGCAGCAGCACCTCAAAAACCCACCAACTTTCCTGAAATGATCAATCAAATTCAAACTAAAATTGACGTAAGTTGTTTATGACTATATTTTAATCTCAAACTATATAAGTGATGTAATGAAATAAAATTTATTATAATGCCAAAGCATGAATAGTTTTACCCCAATTCACCCTGTTGTTTTGAGTAATAAGAGTTCAATTGCATTTTCTGCTACGTTTATTCCCTTTTCTTTATTTAGTCCATGGGTCCTGGACCTCACACAGAAGCCCAGAAAGAGGAAATTAAGAATCTCCAATTCCTATTATCAAAAGCCAAACAAGAAAATTCCAAGGTAGCCACCTTTTTTCAAACCTGCTTACCTCTTTCATCTAACTCATTTCAGTCCACCTGCTACTATTCTACTATCTAGTCTATTCTTACTTGACAAAAACTCAAACTCTTTCCTAAATAAAACAGCAAAAATCCTTAAATAAAAAGGAGAAAGTTGTCATCGTTGGGTACTGTTAGGCTTTGTGTATCTCATCTAGTGCTATTTGAATAATTTTTTTTAGGATTGACACACATGCATAACCACACAACAAGTAATCAAGTGTATAGCTGTAAGAGCTTTGTTTCAGACTAATACTTGGCAGAGATTTGAGTGAGAGATCCGTTTAACTGTTATTTTTATTTAATGAAAATAATATATGTTCACTATTGTCTGCCATACTCAGAGTAAATAAGGCGACTGGAATCATTTTAAGTATGTCATAATTTGTGCTAAAATACTGGCAGTAAGTAAAGTTAGCAACCAGAAATGGTTAAAATACAATTTTTTGTGTATGTTACCATTTTGAGTTGTTGAAAATGGCTGTAAAGAACTTACCCTTTAGATTTTTCATAGAAGATAAGATTTCTTACTCGAGTTTACAAGAATACAAAGCGAACTGAATTACTATATTTTTGTTTGTTATCTAAACTGCATTTATATTCAACGCCCTTTAATCTACTTATAGTTTCAGTTACGGCAAAGAAATGAAAAAGTTCTAATGTTGAACATCCATCATAAAACATCTTCACCGATTGTTGAAAGAGTAAAATTCTTTACTACTGATATAATAACTTCACTGACTATTTTTATTTGATGTATAATTTGCTCTTTTTCAACTATGAACTAAGTTTTCAGAAAGTTTGTGTGAATTCTATTTCAAGCTTCACATTGTTTGTCGAATGACAACCGGCTTTTTTTCGTGGCTGTTGATTCTTTTATATTTATATGAAAGTGCATATGTCACTGCACTGGTATTTCAGTTTGTATTAATTTAAATATTACATAAGTTACTGGTCCCTATATTTATAGCATATGATTTATGTCCATGTTTTCTTAGTTTGTAGTATTATTTGTACACTTATTTGGGAATTTACCTACGGCAGAGTGGCTCAGTATATATATTCTTTATTGTTGGTTTAGCTTGTTGCTAAATTTTGCTTTGCCAAGTTATAATGTGACCAGGTAGTGCCGGTTATCTTTGTTGCGGACTGCAATGCTCTCATTGATCCTTTACAGACTCCACATGTTCAAGGTGCACAGCCTCAGTTCCAGATGGTGACTCAGCCTGTAGGGAATGGAATAAAGACGGAGGCTTCCATGTTGGGAGCTTCGGGCGGTGCCAGTAACATTCCTTCAACACATAAGATATTGGATAGAAAAAGGCTACAGGACTTGGTGAAAGAGATTGACCCAAACACACAGTTAGAAGATGATGTTGAAGAGGTAGTACATGCATACTCATGGTCTCCTATGCTGAGATTGAGGCACTTGAGTTATGAGTTATGTCTAAGGTTTCTGTGTACCATATTATACAATCTGGTGGTATTTATTTCAGGTTCTCATGCAAATAGCAGATGATTTCATTGAAAATGTTGTGAACTCGTCATGTGACATCGCCAAGCACCGATGTTCTGACACTCTGGAGGTCAAGGACGTTCAGCTCCACCTTGAGAGAACCTGGAACATGTGGATACCAGGGTTTGGGTCTGAAGATATACGTCCATATAAAAAGGCACCAGCCACTGAAGCTCATAAGCAGGTAGGTTGATAGTATGAGTCATCACTATGACTCATCATTGATTTGGACGTACAGACATACTCTATTGGGTTGCTCTAAGCTTATTACACTTCATAGAGTAGCTGGCAGTTCTGAGTAGCTGTTAAGTGAAGTTACAGATCCATGTTACTAACTGTAAGAGTTTTATTATAGTTACTGTTTGAGATTTGCTTACTAAGTCGCTCAATTAACTATGATTTATGCAAAGAGTTGCTATCTACTTGGAGTTGTCCCACCATGATTAAATATTGCCCAATTGAAATCTGCAATTTTTCATAGTGCAATGGACAGTTGCTGCTATTCTCTGGTGCATATTTATAAAGAATTTCACTATTAGCTTTGTGATTTGATCTACTTTTTACCTAAAGCTCAACTTTTTTTGCAAAGCTGATTTCTAATGCTTCCTAGCTTGTGTCAAGTTGATGTCATACTTTGGCTCTGGTTCCTAGCTTCAGCATAGCCTTGGTGTCAACAGCATACTAGCATACATACAATCTTGGTGTGTCATCAAATATTATTCAGACATTTCTTTTGTTTGTAGCGTGTGGCATTGATGAAAAAGATGTTGAGAAAAGCCTGACAAGGATGTCTCAATGTAGAATGGGAGGCAAAACAAATTTTGCTGTTTTACACGCTGACCAATCACAGAAAGGGTTTTAACTTAGTGACCAATCACAAACAGTAACTTGTTGAGATAACTGGTTGGTGTGTCTTATTGTATAGTGTACATATGATAGTTATTCTTATTTATTGTAAATAGCCAATAAAAGAGTTCTCTAGGCTTCCAGATTAAATTTGAATTAGCTGCCATTTTCTGGTAGCTGCAAATAATACAAATACAACATGTTTTCAGTTGGAACAATATACTGACTTTCTTTCTATCCATCTATCTGTTGTGAATTTATTTGTGGTGCTGATTTATCAGTATTTATCAAAGGCATACAGATTTTATAATGAAGGTATGGGGTTAGTAAATATGTGTGCCGTAAAACATGTCATTTTATGAATGTAAACTTTATGATTAACAAAAGTACACAAATGTGACAGTGTGATTGAAATGGTAAAATGTACAAGTTTTACATTCAACTCATGGCCTACAAATGGGTGCATGAAGTTTTATTGGATAAATTCCTGCAGCCCAAGTTCTTTAATTGTCTGTGAATTTTCATTTAGGATATGAAATTATGTTTTTCATATAAAACACGGATTTCCCCCCAAATACCTCAGTTACTGCACCTACCTCTTAATTTCATAGTTATTGAAATTAAGAAGTATGTGCAAAGATGAAGATTAGCAATATTAGGAACTAATGCTATCCTTCATCTTAATCTCACAGTCTATTTTTAGCATGAGTTTGTGTAGAAAACCCTCTTTTATGTAAGAACTGTGTCTTTTAGTTTATCCAATGTTGGATAGAAAGTAATGTGAATTGTTTTTATAATAACACACTGATTTCAGTTAGTGTTTGACTTATACACACATATACACACATATATATATATATATATATATATATACTGTATATATATATATATATATATATATATATATATATATATATATATAAGCTGATGTGTACAGTCTGATAGGTTGTGAAGCAGTGGGTGAACAGGTTGTAGAGCGGTAGGGGTGACAACTACTTGGGTTTAGTTGAATTAAGTTTTATTCCAGCACAACCGTTTTACCTCTGGGGGTTTTCTATGTATATATATCTTCTGGTTAAAATGGCATTCAAGACTCCAAACGCTTTCAATGATCTGTATAAAAGAATTGAAATATTACGTTCTATTAAGGTTTCTGTTCAACCTTCCACTGAGACATCAGAAGTGAAATGGTTGAGTTGGAAACAACCCAATAAATAATGTATAAAGCATAGTATTATAAAGCATCTAGATATTGTTTGAAGTTCAATTTAGCAACTTTAACCTAGTATCTGGACAGTTTCACAGACACTGAAAATTCATTTTCAAAATTAAGCTCAGTATTCTTATTTTACAAGGTTTCTATGCCAGGGGTGTCTGCATGACAAAATGTTGAAACAGTTTCCCTCATGTTTAGTAAGGCTGTGCTGCCTGACATACATGTTTTATACCTATACACTGGTTTCTTCAATACACATGTTTCCAGTCTATCAGTTTCTATCATTCATCGATTTAGTTCTAGTATGTCATATGCATCATTGTAAGACTGCGTTTTAGATGGCACATCTGTTCCGTAATAGTCTTTATCTGAAAAAGAGACTTTGGCTTTTAGTGGCTGGTGTAAGGTCAAAGTTCATGTAGTGTAATCGCCCAATAGATGTATTGAGACAGGGTATTGGGAGGTCAAGCTTGTTATCTGCTCGTCATTTTTTCAATCAGCTGAGGAATTTTATTGAGCATATAAAACTAGTACGTACATATCAGGACTATTACTGTATCTACTTGAACATCAACTTACACATGCCTAATAAGTAGCACTTTACTTCTATTATCACAGTGAGTGAGGCTAGTGGGTGTGTTTGATTGTTCTCGTTGAAGATAACCCATGCTGATATTCTACAATCAGCTGTATTAAGATTAGCCTATGCTAAATAACTCCTTTTAACACACTTTTACCAGCAAACCAGCTTCTTTTGGATCTCAAAGCTATCCAGCTCTATACACTGCTATGTTTAATCTGTAGTACATTGGTGAGTATTCCAAGATTAAGATCCCAGTACCACTCAAGGTGCTTTGATTTTATACTCTAATTACTAGAGTAGCACTTGGTAAGTCATTAGCAACTATTTCTCAAGTTTTAGTGACTATCAATCAGTACCTAAGATTTGATCAGTCAGTTAAGTTACTTGAGCTCCTTGTTGGAATAAATATAAAAATATTCTAAAAATTGGCCCAACAAAATTTTCATAGTCAACCCGAGGGCCTAATCAGTTATGATAAGTACTAGTAGTCCTATTAATAGTTTATCAAAATTTTCACAACTAAAACCATAGCCATCTTTACCAGACATTAGCTTGGATATTACTGTACCTCTCTGTGGTGCAAAACATTCCCCATGACTTCAGTTCCAGAAGAGTTGCTCAGAAGTTACAGTCTGCCAGAGCCAGTGTAAGTATATGGTACATACTTTTCTATATATTGTAACAGTTCTTTCCAATGCACAAAATCCTTCATTCCAACGGAATAGAGATTATCACATTCAATTTGCATCCATCTGTATTATGAACCTCATCACAAAAACCCTCTTAGAAAATCTGGAGATGATCATTTATATAGTAATAAGTTATACATACTGCTGCTTCTTATATTGTATGTACACATATCAAATAAATATACTCCGGAGGCCCAGTAAGTGTAAGTTTGTCTATACGTCTTATCATTGCATATGCAACTAGGAAGAGGTGTGACAACCCCTGACTATGTGTTTGTAGAGAGAAATACAGATGGAGTGACAGTAGGGAGTCCTTTTATAGAGTTGGAGGAATCACATGCAGGTCATTGCGTAATAAGTTGCTTATAATTGAGCAGGAGCTTAAACTAAAAGGTTACTTCTTGCTTACATGTTATTACCTACATATTACATTATTATCAATATATTATATTAGTACCCACGTGCTGTATTATTACATATATACTACATTATTACTTGAATACTATATTATCCCAAAAGAACTTGTATAAGTTGTCAAATACTAATTTTTAATCAATATATATATATATATATATATATATATATATATATATATATATATATATATATGTTTGATGTTTTATATGTTTCTCTTTTTCTGTCACCACTAAGTAGATATAACTTTGTCATCTACGAGTTAGTTTTGTGACGACTGAAATTTTCTGTCTTTAGGTGAGCGGAAGAAGAGACTGGAAGCTGTGAGAACTCAGCTAGAGACAGAAATAGATGACCTGACCGCCAATCTATTTGAGGTGCTTTAGCCCACACAACCTCTGTTGAATTGTTATCAACTTAAAATATTTTGACTTATACTTACATATACTTCACAGTGTTGAAAGCTCCTTTTGCTGGAAAACCCCTGTAATGCTTGGCAATTCTGAACTGGATTGTTCATAATATTTAAATAAGGGATAGCATTGCTAATACACTGGCACACTGACACTAACACACTAACACTGACACACTAACACACTGGCACACTGACACTAATACACTAATACTGACACACTAACACACTGGCACACTGACACTAACACACTAACACTGACACACTGGCACACTAACATACTGACACACTAACACACTAACACACTGACACACTGACACACACTGACATTGGCATACTATACTATGACACTGACACACTGACACTGACACACTAACACACTGACACTAACACACTGACACATGTAGCTTGAATCTCACTAAATCTCAAGGAAATCATTTGACAGGGTTGCCTTTTCTGAGAATTCCATCTATATAATTAGTCTGATAAACTATTCTGCTTGTAATTTTGTTTGGGGGGTTTAGCTCTCCAGTTTCCAATTAGCCTTGAACAATAGTTATAGACAGTTTGGTTGATGGTTCTGTTTTATTTGTGACGGTGATGTAGAATGCTAACAAGATGGTGGTGGAAGCAAATGTGAAGAGAATGGCCTCGGAGACTAACCTGGAACAGGCTCAGACTAAGGTATAAACATGTCATGTGATCAAACCAAAGTATAAACATGTCACGTGATCAAACCAAGGTATAAACATGTCATGTGATCAAACCAAGGTATAAACATGTCATGTGATCAAACCAAGGTATAAACATGTCATGTGACTAAACCAAAGTATAGACTGGGATTGGTAATAACACCTGCGTAGGCCATGTTGTAGACTTCATTTAAAGGATGCTAATTTTCTTTGGTAGTATATCCTATATATTGTTTCACCGTTCTCAATATAGCTGTGATATGATTATATGCAGCCTAGTGCTTTGCATAGACATAGACATAGACATATTATTGATGGGAAATCTTATTTTATTGTTCATAAGATGCATTATTAAAAGTTTAAAATGTTCTTTTAAAATGTGATGTCTAGGTAGCCCAGCTGCAAGCTGATATTGTGGCCATGAAGACTTTGTTAGCCAATAACGTGTCCTCCACCGTAAGCAGTAAGTAAAACTCTACTATTCTACTGTATATGTCAATACTATTCTACTTAATGTTGTCTTGCTGATTTATTTTGGATCATGTTACCCCAGGCTCTATTCCAACTCAAATGTCGGGTGAAGGCAAATCACAAACCTCTGGTCAGCCAGCGCCTGTGAAGAAAAAGTTCAGTTTAACTAAGAATACTTTTCGACGTAAAAGTCAGCAGAAGGCGTCGGCGAGTTCTCTAGGAAGTCTCAACTGTGACGGAGAAAAATCTGCCGTGGCCAACAGTGCTGGAAGTACAGTGGATAGTAGAGAGTGGAAATACTCTGATGTGCTGGTAAGTGTCGGTGATGTGTGGGGTCAAGGTCAACAGGGTGTATGTTCCTACTGTGACTTATATGTTTGTTTACATTGAGGCATTTTCTTGACAAACACAGTTGTTTTTAGAGAATTAGTGATATTTCCTCATAGAGAAACATGTGAATAAACAAACATTGTACAGGGCTGAGATATTCTGATTGATTGAACAGTTTAGGAAGATATTTGCCAGGCTCACTGTATGTTGCTCTTATTGAGTGCATCAATCTTCGCTGGCAAAACCATTAAGTGTTAAAAACATTGCAGTGTGTTTTTTTAATCTGGTCTGGCCATAGTTCTCTAAAATGTAATCCAACACTGTATTGTAGTACTAAGTTATAGTATATAATACAATGATGTAGTGTATACTATACTGTTATCAGGTAGTATGATAGTATAGTGGCATAGCATTATGTCAGCTGGAAGGAACAGTTGTACTTATCTCAGTTTCTCTGCGATTTGCAAAACCTTGAGTTCATCTTTTGGCACAACAGTGCTCTTCGATTTCATCTTTTAGCTCTTGGCCTACCAAGATATACATTTTATAAAAAATTCCCAACATTATTAAGCTTACAAGTGATTTACAATCAGAATGAAGGATAAATAGAGACAAACTTGTATTGGGGAAATTCTAAAGAAGGTTGTAAAGATATGCAAGTACTGGTTTGCTGCATAAGGATCTTTGTAATGTAAAACTATGCAATGTTATGGCAGTCACCTTGATGGTTATAGGAGGATTCTGTGGGCCTGGAAGAGTTTAAACTCTGGAAGAAGTCTCCAGAAATCTCTGAAGAATCTCCATTTATTAGAAGACTGGTGGCAGAAGATGTGAGACCCTGTCTCAACTTCTCTAGTAAAGAGGTGCATTAGTTATATGATTGTAATTCATGTAAACAAGGACTCGCTAGTTGTATGATCGGCAATGGTAAATTCAATTTAGTCTTTTCAGGGAACCTATAGAATTTCTGTTTGATTTATAAGTAAAATGGATTCACTAAAATATGGTTCGTTCATTAAAAGCTTCATGGAGTTACCATACCCCCCTCATGAACCTGTTTATAGGTACATGCTGCAAGAGACTCAAGTGCGGACAACTTCATGTGCATAAGTTCATGTGGCTGTAGATTGGATACACTCTAGAACCAATACATTGTCATGACATTCCTCGGCATGTGTGGTTTCAATTAGTAGTTTCTAGTCTGCCTGATAGATTTGTCATTGATTAGTGTGTCTCTCAGATCTTGGTCATTAATACTGAACTAGTAGGGAAACCCATAGTCCCATACTAGGTTTATCAGTAGCTAAAGGAAACTGCGATTGTGATCTCTTTGTCAGTTGAAGAGATTTATTTTGTGTTTTTGTTAAATATAGTTACAACAGAAAAGTGTGGTGATAATATTGACCTGATGAGTTTAGACTTTGCTGATGGTAGTATTAGCAGCAGCAGCAACAGTAGCAGCAGTAGATGATAGTAGTAGCAGTAGTAGTACCAGTAGTAGTAGTAGTAGTAGTAGTAGTAGTAGTAGTAGTAGTAGTAGTAGTAGTAGTAGTAGTAGTAGTAGTAGTAGTAGTACTAGTAGTACTAGTAGTAGTAGTAGTAGTAGTACTAGTAGTAGTAGTAGTGGTAGTGGTGGTGGTACTGGTGGTGGTACTGGTGGTGGTACTGGTGGTGGTACTGGTGGTACTGGTGGTAGTGGTGGTAGTGGTGGTAGTAGTAGTAGTAGCAGCAGTAGTAGCAGTAGTAGCAGTAGTAGCAGCTTTAGAAGTGAGAGCAGTGCCAACAGTAGCTATTATATTATTTGTAATCTATAAATTAATCTTATTTTGTTTCTTTTCCTCAGACTTCAGAGGCCCTACTAAAAGATATATTGCAGAACGTTCTCTCCATAGAGCCTGTTCAGACTCCTCAGAAACGGTTTGTCAACTTATATTCCTGCATTCAGTTTGTGACAATATACTGCATTCTACCCTGTTATTATTTAAGGAGCAGCCGTGGTCTAGGGGTTAGCACGTTTGTCTAGTAAACATGAAGCCATGGGTTCGAGCCCCAACAAAGGCCATTGGGGATGTTAGGAAGAGCATTCAGTCATAATTGCTCCTGTGCCCCATCTGAATAAGTGCTTTGCTCGATTTAAAAAACACCCCTTCCATTAGGGGTTTCTCACATGGATGGTGACTATAAACTTGCATGAGTTACCTTGTCCTTCTGTATGCATAAGTTTTATGATTCTATTTGTTTAACTATGTGAGAGCCTGAGAGGCAAGTGATGCACTATTTTAAGGGTTTTTTTCACTATAACATGTACGAAAAATATTGACATGAAATATGTTCTCAACTTTCTGGTAACTTGGGAATTTAGTTTAGTCATAACAAATATCAGTATTGTTTTCTATGTAGTCGCCAAAAACTCAAATTCAGTGGTTTTTATTTTAGATATTTATAGAAGCAGCTTTTTTACAGTCAAACCAGTTTATATGTCTAAATTGTTCGGTGTACAGTGTGAATGTGTCACCAATATGTACAACTAACTTTCCGTCATGCATTATGATATCTAATCATAGTATAATGTATATCATTGGAGTTATCATCTTTTATTCTGTAGTGTCTGTTCACTATCTAATAGAGAAGTTATATGTGCCTATCAAATACATGTCACAGCCAATCAGCATCTCCTTTTTGTGTGTCAAGATAGTAGAGACAAGGTAATGTTATTATATAACTGTGGTGAACCTAACTCCAATAGCTCATTTTCTGCCATTCATTTGAAGACCTTTGAAGTGTTGTTTTTGCCACTAATGTAGCACAAATTTTTCAAGTCATTCAATTTGTTTTTAAGCTCTTCATGTGTCCTGCTTCATAGGAATTTATTTGGGCTTTTGAATCTGTGCCTTATGATAAAACTCAGTTTTTATTTTTTAACTAGTAAAGATTTGTTAGCTGTACTCTGAAAAGAATATATAAATACTGTTTCTTCTTCACTATGTAGCTTGCGAGATAGAATTGTATATGTCAAGTAAATTAAGAGAAGTGCTAATGAAACGTAGGAACAATTTTGAAAATCCACATATTTCTACAAAATTTTTATTTATGAAGATTTGTATACTTATTTGTAAACCTTGTGTTTAATAATAATTTTTTATCAAGTTGTGTCACAGCTAACATTGAATTACACCATCATATGTATTAGACAATATTTATTCTGTTACCCATCATCTAATTTAATTTATAATGGCACAATACTTGTTGTCAATAGTAAAGCTGAAATTTTCATTAAGCTGATTCTTTGAGCAGCACCGGGCACCACCCCACTAGCACTCAAACTGCAAAATACTAAGAACCCACTCTTAACTCCTGCTTTGTTTATTTAGTGTTTCGGTTGCAACATAACATATAATAATTTATTATATTTTATATTTTAGATTGTTACAGTATGCGAACTCTTCTCCTACCTCAGATGTATAAAACAGCAACTTTTCAGCAAACAGACAGGTAAATGCTTCCTGTGTAGATACTTACTGTGTAGATACTTCCTGTGTAGATACTTCCTGTGTAGATACTTTCCGTGTAGATACTTCCTGTGTAGATACTTCCTGTGTAGATACTTACTGTGTAACTACTTCCTGTGTAGATACTTCCTGTGTAGATACTTACTGTGTAACTACTTCCTGTGTAGATACTTCCTGTGTATATACTTCCTGTGTATATACTTACTGTGTAGATACTTACTGTGTATATACTTCCTGTGTAGATACTTACTGTGTAGATACTTGCTGTGTAACTACTTCCTGTGTATATACTTCCTGTGTATATACTTACTGTGTAGATACTTACTGTGTATATACTTCCTGTGTAGATACTTACTGTGTAGATACTTGCTGTGTAACTACTTCCTGTGTATATACTTCCTGTGTAGATACTTACTGTGTATATACTTCCTGTGTAGATACTTACTGTGTAGATACTTGCTGTGTAGATACTTCCTGTGTAGCTACTTACCAAATTGCCTGTTGAAACAATAATTTTAATAGCAAGACCAAAGCTATGTTCACGTCATGCTCCTAAATGTAATATTTTCAAGAAATAGCATCACACATTTCATCTCTTTATTTCTAAGTTACACTTGGTTGTATTTACTAGTTTTTAAAGAAATATAAGTTATAACCACATGTATTACTCAGCATGAGAAATTTCAAGTATATTTTGAGATGGAAAAATAGTGGACTGTTGAGCATGTCCTACTCCTAAAGCAATTTCTTATTTGTGTGTTGTCCATCAGTTTTACCTCAAAATCACTAGTTCCTATTGCTTCTAATGGATCTGCATAGGATGCTTCTACAAATGGATTTGCTCTCAGTTGTGGTAACTTATAGTTGTGGTTTTATCGATTTACACTGTCCCCATGCATCAAATAAAACATCCATGGAAACTCATTGTATATGATGCATAGGCAGCTGAATTCATCTAACATAATAGCTGCAGAGTTGTCTTCTTTAGACTTGGAACTGTTTGAAAAGATTAGACATATGAGGAAGAATATGGTTTTACAGAGACTTGGCTTTCCTCTCCTCTGATGTACTAAGTATATAACATTGTAATTGAATACACGTACATGTAAGTTCCTTTCTTCATATTCCTGTGTTATATCTGATATATAGAAATTATACTCTATGCTTTTTGCTAAATGACAGCCACAACTTATTTGTTCCACCAAAATTCTGTTTACTTTTTGAAATAAAAATTCAACTCAAAATATTTTTTGTATGTTTTTGTAACCATTTGTTTGAATTTTGCACACATTTTTATTTTCTAGCAATACATTGTAATTGAAAAATACTTGAGTATTTGTTTATGATAAAAGTTTGGGAGAGAACAGATGTGACATATGCTCTTCGCAGCTAAAATAGTTGAGCTACTCCAGTTTACTCACTGATATTACTTTAGACTGTTATTCTCACCTATTCTAACTTATCTCGGCTTTTTCCAGCTTAAAGGTTGTTTTCAGCCATTTTATTGCAGAACATTTTTTAATAATTTACCAAAACTTCAAGGGCAACTCCATTACTTTCCGCATGTTAGTTAGTCTGCTAGCTCAACCATCACATATGAACTTTAATACTCTTATATGTGTGTACAAACAGTTTACTTCTAGTAGTTACATCCCTTGTGTTAGATGAGAACTATTCACTTAGGCCTTCACCCCAGTATTTCATGAGGAAATTACTTTATATGTAATGCAAAACTATGACTTGTGTATCGGTAGTTGTCTGTCCTTTGAGATTTCGTTGTTGCTATTAGCAATGTGCAGCACAAAGCATACAATGCTACTGCAGCGGCAGGAAATGAATATCTTGTTCTTTAGAGACCGTCACTAGTAACTTGTTCTATAAACCTATGTGTTGTTGTTGGCTTCACTTGATTCGTCATCTTACAGTTCAGCTCAGTTTGAATGCATTAGTGTTGTGTTTTAAGATTGTAAATTAATACCTTCAGTGTTTCACTACAACTAGTCCTAGCCTCTGTAAGAGACTTCACTTTGAAGGAAATTCTCTGTTGCTGTCCTGATGTTCTCTCCGTCCTTCTGGTCAGACTCTAGAATATCAGAATTTTCTATTCCCTGAGCCCATGGCACTTACCGCTGAAATAATGTACAGCTTTAGCAGTTTTGGAGTGTTTTCTATTCTTACAGTTATATTGGTGTTGTCAATGTGAAAAGCCAAGAGAGATAAATTCAATATATAAACTATTCCCATAAAATTACCATTTTTCATTTTTTGAGATTGGAGATTAGATAATTTTGTTTTTTTTGTTGAGATTATCAAATCTTCAATCTCAAAAAACCTCACCCAGGCTTTAATTTGAGTGACCCAAAAACATATTTGAAGATTTGTTAGCACAGCTTCTGTTTTACATTAAGTCAGATTTATTGTAATTAGCTGACCCAAAACTATGATTGCAGTTCGATGGGGCAAACAATAAAGCTGTTAATAGGCACTGAATGTCAAATATTGATTGATTAGTGAGGTAACTAGCAGTGTAAACAAGGTGATGTAACAGAATGCATTCATCACAGCTATATCAATAGATACATTGATTACCAACATATTAGCTTACTCCTTCATCTTAAGCCTTATCCAACTATTAGATGGAGGATTGAGTGCACAAGATTTCAGTTAGTACATTCACTGTGATTATGATTCAGGTTAGTTGTTTTAACAAATATAACTATTTTATTTTTTGCTAGTATGATAATATTATGGTAACACTTCCATAATAATTGTATGATTTTTAAATAGTGTAGGTATAATACAACATTTTGTGCGATGGAAAAATTAGTTTTTAGCTTAGAAGAGTTGAAGCACATGTGTGCATGGTGTTCCGTTAGTATATTGGGTATGTTACGTACAGTATGGAATCAGCCGTTTTGCCTGACTGGAAAAGGCTGCTTAATTAAGATACTATAAATAAGCAAGATAGGAATGCCTTGTTGAATATAAATCAAATATAATTTAATACAAAATACCTATATAAAATGTGGCAATGTTACGGTAGCATTATTCCTTTAATCAGTGTGACCATCTCATCTCTCTGCTGAAGTGACTTTCAGCAGGTTCTTTAAGTAGCTAGATAGTCTAGGTTTGGGGGTTGAGGGAGCTACCCTGTAATATTATATTCTAGGCTGTCTAGAGCAATGATGTTGAATGAACAAATTGTTTTTATGAGTCTTGGTTTTGTTTGAAAATTATGGCAAGTTGAAGCTGTCGCTCTTAACATTTTAAGTTTAATTATAGACTAAAGCTGAAAATAGCATAGCTTTGTCCAAGAGAGTACGTAGATTGTATTTCACTAGGAAACTGGCACTGCCATCCATAACATACTGTTTCATGTTAACCATTAGCTGTATTTTATAAGTTGGCTCTATGTATTGTTTTATGGCTTTCTGCTTTAGTCAGCAGTGATTAGCCATATTTTCTCTTCATTGATTTTATTCAATGCATATAATAAAGCCATTATGTTCTTTACATTTGATTATTTGTCTTTTGGAATAGCTATATGCATATCCACTCTATAGCTTTCACTTTATTCAATACAGTTTTTAGTTAAACCAGTCAGCAGGCTGCTTGGAAATTATTCAATTTGGTCAAACACTGGTGAAAGAGCCGTATATTTAGATTATTTCAAACCTTTTATGTTGATTATTAAATATTGTTAAGGCGGTTATTATGTTCTATACAGAAAGCATTCTGTCACCATAGCAACATTAGACATGGCTACTTGAGTCTGGATTACCTTACAATAACTATGTTATTTGTTACAGCAGCCTTAGAGCTAGCAGTAACAGCAGTACTTTATGCTATACTATTCTAATTCATGCATCTACTTACAGGTAAGTGCTCGTATAAACTTACTTGTTCTTTGTAGTATCTTTAAAATTATCTGTAAATTGTGCAATGGCTTTCAATAAGGAGACAATTATGAATGTTTTAGAATAAAACTACATAGTGCATAAGTTTAGTCAAATTTAATAAAGGAAAGAGAGTATTTAGTGGTGGCAGTGTGCTAGGCTGCTAGCATGGTGAAGGCAGCTACATATTTTGTTTCTGAGAATATAACTAGCGCCATATTTAGACGTAGTCTTCTGGAAAATGCTTCAACTTCAAATATACCAAATGTTTCTCCAACTGCAATAGTTTTTATTTCATAATTTTCAATAATCTGTATTTCGTATTAGTAATGGTTGTTTATACATTATTATGTTGTTTTCCATGCGGTTAAAGAAATTAGCTCAACTCTTATAAGTTTTATAGCTGTAGTGGATATTGTTCAGAATTATTATATTAAATTGAAAGTTATGCATATACTGGATATTCTCAAAATAGGCATTCATGTATATAAACTGTCCTTCAACTTACACTTATAGTTGAAATTATAAAATATGTTATACAACTTGATTGGGCTCAGCGCCGTTTGAAACTTTAGCCTTAGCAGTCTGTAAAAGTGTGTGCTAGACAAGTTGGGTGGTGTATGTTAAGTGGTGTAAATAAAGTGGTGTAGGTTGATTGGTCTAAGGTTGTCACAGTATCAGTATAAATACATAGATGGCGTTTTTAGACACCATGCATTTAGTTTACCAAATAATAAAATTCCCCAGTTTATTTCAGCCCTAATATTTCCATTTTTATTAGCCTGTTAAAAGAGTGTAATCTGGAGCATATTCACATGCGCCCATTCTAGTTGTGTTTAGTTGCTATCACTACTAGCTGTTGATTAAATAGCACCATAGCTAAATCTAACTGTGTAATTACAGTGTCATATTATGTTTATTCAATATCTTTATCGGGCATGCATAAATAGGAAAATCTAAATCTGACAAGCTGTATTAGTTTGTTTGTTTTTAGAGCTAAATTGAAGCAAGCCAACTAATTAGTTTCCTACCGGTTTTTAAAATGTCTATTGAACATTAATCTTGTAGCAAGTATTCTGATAGCATTCCTATTATCAATATTTCCTATATATTATCAAGATTTCCTATATATTATATTATCAAAAATTTCCTACGTAGTATTAATATATCCTATTATATTAATAAGATTTTCCAAAACCTAGATATTATTAGTATTTTGTAGATATCATGAATATATCCCATGTATTATTGTAGACTATAAAACTGCACACTATAGTTGATTAAAAACCCAAAATGGCTGACGCCGAAACTCAGCCGAAAGAGGAGACTAAGGGAGGCTCTCCCAAACCAGATACGGATGTGGCACCACCTCTCATTACCAAACGTAAGTCTCTTTATTTGACTGATGGTCATTGGTTTACTCTGAGTGAACAGTGCTTATAATGTAGAGGTAGTTTATACACTCCTTACGGTAGCTCAACCCAGACAGTGGAAGGGAAGTTTGTTGAAAACAATTAGCTACATGTTAGCTACTATCAGTACAGAATACAGGTGGTGCTGAGTACAGGTGGTGCTGAGTAGGGGTGGTACTGAGTACAGGTGGTGCTGAGTAGGGGTGGTACTGAGTACAGGTGGTGCTGAGTACAGGTGGTGCTGAGTACAGGTGGTGCTGAGTACAGGTGGTGCTGAGTACAGGTGGTACTGACACACTCCACTATATCCTACATCTCCTATTAGGTTGACACAGCTGTATAGGTGCAGACATGTGAATCTTCACTTAATATGGATTTCTAATTTCATGTTTGTGTTTAGAACTGGGTGGATTTGTTTCACTAATATGTGAAATATCTACAAATATCCAATGGAAGTGAGGCTATTTAAAGCCTACAGATGTCTGTGTACACTTTGTATCTGAGAATGTAATATACTTGGTGACTATATTTTAGAGACTGGTTTAATATCACTATGCCGTCTGTTCGAGGAATTTACATACTTGATAGTTGGTTGTTTGGTGAATCTCACGATTTAGTGCTTTATTATTTGTCCGGTTCTAAATTTTTACTTTTGCAAATTTATGTTTAGTTGTATAACTAACAATACTTACTTTTTACATTGCTTTTAGTATAACTCCTATTATTCTGAGATATTGAACATTTTTTTTATTTTCTGCAGAAGACGACGGTGCTAAGAAGAAAGCTGGATCAAAAGCTGTTCAGCCTAAAGCAGTGAGTTTTAATTTCAAACTTGAATTATTATTTTCTGTACATAGTTTTGTATTTCTGTTTAGAATACCAGAAGGTTTGGGTGGTCTAGTAAACATATGCAAAGAGAAATTTGCTTCCTACTGTACTTAGTAAGGGCAAGTGTAGTCTAGTCGTTATAAGTGATATACTAAGAGGGTGGAGTGGACCCTAAGTTGGCTGTTTGTGGTGTTAGAAGGAGTTTCTGTTCAGGAATGTTCGACAGTTGAAGATCTCTTAAGCCATGTTTTCAGCATGGTTTCAGATAAACTTCTCATAGTTTACCTAAAACTCTCACCTCAGCGTTTTTCACAAGGTGTCCATAGCACACTTGGTGCTACTGTATTAGAACGATGTATTTACAAGAGGTTAGGCAGAAGTTATATAAATACTGTTATATTTGACACGTGGAGGCAGCAGGCAGTGCAATGGCATAATAATATGCTAACTTTGCTGTAGTTCTTGGTTTGTTTAAAATTAAAATGGCTGAAGAGAAAAGTTATTGTTTTAAAAATAACACTTAGTTAGGGTATAGGCAATGAGAAAGTATTTTCTTTTATTATGCCGTTTAATTCATTAAACAAAAAAGCTAAATTTTTAAATTGATTGTCAAAAGATTTTAACCAATGAAGAAAAACAATTGAAAAGTTGAGATTGTTTTAACTGATATGAGCTGTTTATTGTAACTGTGAGGTGAAGGCTGAGCTAGCAAGAACAGGGTGGCATGTTGTTATTGAGTTCACCTTGTTGTACCCAGTCCTTAGGCTATATGTGTGGTACTGAGGTACTGAGACTATGTTTTATACATAGCTTATGTGTTATTTAGCTTTTATTCTTGGTATAAAGTCAATATATTTTCAATTCAATAGCCTCCCAAAAAGAATGTGGTCCTCTCTGGTGAAGCTGTGAAAGAGTTGCAAGCCAAGGCTAAACAGGAGAAAGAAGATCGAAAGAAACAGGTAAAATGAATAACTGTGTCTGTTTAAATTGTGTTACATTTGGCGTATTAAGAGGTTTTTTGAAAGCGAGTAATTTTGCTGAATAAACTCTTTAATTGTTCTACTGAGTGGTAAATAGTAAGTGAGATTTTTTCTCTGATCAATGCTGATGTGGTATACTAAACCTAGCTAACAGCTGCTTCACACAGCCTTAAAATACATAATACATCCAAAGAAACAGTTTCTATAAAACTAGACCAAAAAACATTGAAGGTAATTTACGTGGCATGGCATGCCTACTCTGGTTACTCAATGCTTCAGAGTTGTTTAGTATCTTTAGCAAACTTAATATCGTGATTTAATGCTGGATACATGAAGACTGTCTGAGCAGTTGTATTGATTACAAGCTAAAGCAGACTACATAAGTCAATATCCTCATAACACAGCTAATTGTGGACTAATTACAGGACTTTAAAATGTTTCTTACCAGAGACTCTCTGTTAGAATATAATTTTAGACTTGCATTGTTCAAGTTCTCTAATCAGTGTGACTATTAATCTCATAAATTAATTAGTCTTGGTTTGAGAGAGCTGAACCGTTGTGACAGCATTGTCTGTTATACTTCTGTGCTGGCTAGTGTAGCTTGAGTAACTCTGGTATAGCTTGGTTAGCACTCGTGTAGCTTGAGCGGTATATTGCTTACAATTGTGAAGATACACTTTTGAGTTAACTATTTAAGTTTTGTTCAAACTCTTCCCCTGTAACTCTCAACGGAATAGACTGAAATACATGATGGAAATACCAGAAGGTGCTTCTAATAGTGAATTGAATTTGATTGACGGGTTAACAGCAAGTGGGGACTCAGTGCTTGAAAATGAGGAGCTGAAACAAACGAAACTGGATAATTTAAATACTTCAACTGAATTTCGCAGATTCAGTACGAATGACAAAGACTTACGCGAAATCAGCTGCCAAGAGGAAAAGTTAACAAGAGAATTTCCTAATTTTCATGAAAGTAATAATCCCAACTCAGAAACACCTCCATTTGGTGGTGATGGTGAGTATAGAAAAGACAGGCCTCCAGATGAAAATATTCTGCTAGCAAAAGTAGGAAAGAATATTTGTTTGGGAAAGAATAGTCATAGTCTACATGAAAATATTTTTCCAGCTGAAGATAAGAAACAAACTTTAAATGCAAAGCAATTGCATTTCAACAGTTCAGATGATATGTTTCCTGAAAGAGCAATTGCAGATGGTCAGTTAATAAGTGCTGACGAAGCTGCTAATAATACATGTAAAGATGCAACAGCCAATCAAACTTGTAACGAAAATATTGATGATGGTGAATCTGATGATATAGTTGCTCGAGGTAACTTGAACAGAGCATCAGAACAGACCTCAGCTCATGGTAGTTTAGCTCAGCAGATTAATGAAAAGCAACATGTTTTACAGCAGAAATCTTTAGTAAAAGGTCCCTTAGCCCTTAGTTTAGATAGAAAGTTTAGTAATGAGAACTTTAGCAATAGCAAGGAAAGATTTAATGTTGAAGAAAGCGACAATTTGATTAAATACGGGCAGAAAATAATTCATAGAAATGATGCAAATGAAATGTCATCAAACTTCATTTCCGACGGCAAAGAAAGAAGTAAAGATGTTTTAGGGGCAGCAGAGATTTCTTTTTCTGGTGAAAAATCTGAAATAAAATCGTTAAATATCAACTGGAGTTTTGATGATAGGACTTTGGCTTCCAATGTAGAGTCATCAAAAGTTGATGAAGAAGCTTTCATTCCTACAACTTCTGAAATATGTGCACAAGACACGCAAGGAATACTTGATAAAGGGTTGGCTGATGATTCACCAGATAAAAGCATATTGCAAGACGAAGCAAATGCCTATCAAAACGGTTGCTTTTCTAGAATGAGTGAAAATATTGAGCTGGGTGCCAGTGATACAGATATTTGTTGTGAAGAAAAAACACCAGAAAATTTATATGGTACAGTGCACTCTAGCCTATCATTTACTGATAGATGCCGTCCCAGCACTAGCAGACCAAAGACAGGAAACAGAACTGCTAACTCTATCATACTACCTAGTGAGACAAGAGCTGAACTCCAGTTATCAGCTGTTGAGTGTAATATAGAAAGGCCAGACATCAATAACAGCCCGGTATCACTTCTAGCTACGAGTACTGAGCAATATTCACCCGCAAATGCTGATCATGAGGTAGTTGATGGCGCAGAAGATCTGCCAGCTGCAAACGGTAATCAGAGACCAACTGTTGGCGATCACCCAACTTTGGCCACTGATGATGACTCACAGTCGGCTCCTCATGGTTGTGCTGAGCTGAGCACTGACACTGACTTAAGTGGTGATAATATTACTGACCAAGACTCGCCCGCTTGCCAGGGGTTAACTGTGAATACTGAGTTCCAATTGGCTGCGGATGGTGACAAAGGCTTGGTTACATGTAATGACCCGCCCTTAGCTACAAATGCCGGCGCAGAGTTATCTATTTCTACTAACCATGCTAACCAGATACTGAACAGTGAGCATGACAGGCAACCGCCAGCCAACACTCATAGGCAGTCGATTGCCGATACTGAAACCAGTTTGACTGGCTTAGCTGAAAGTAATGCTCTAAGATTGTCTGTCCACACCGGCAAGGAAGTCTTTTCAAAAAAAGTAGATGAACTAGCTACTGATGATTCACAAAAGCCAGTTAGAAGTAAATCGAATAGCTTGTCTCATTCAAAAGACATGCCCAAAGTTCAGATATCTGAACCCGTCAATACTGCAACCCATATGAGTACTAAACCTAAAGCTCCTACCCTAACTAAGTCCTTCAACTCTTCCACCTGTAAAACAGCTAACAGATCATCCATTAATGCCCATGTTCCTAACTCTCAAACTAAGAATAGGTCAAGCCTAGCTGTCCCAGATAATTTACCAGTATTAAATAAAAAATCTGGAAGGTTTGAACCTCGCCCAATTTTGGTGACTGTGCCACACTTGTTTGGTCGAAAACGTCTTCGTGGCTCCGTAACTCGTGAACCTCCTTTGTATGCTCATTCCATTAAAGTGCCAAACTTAGCACTAATAGCCAAGGATCCTGAAAAAGTTGCAGAGTCATCTCTTCCTGAACAGCATAACAAACACTTGCTTAGAGTAAGAAGTGCTTTATGGCAATTCCAATATTTTTTATAATTTTTACCAAGCATGCAGTTGTACATAGCTGTTATTTCATTCTTAGCATATCAGTTTTTGCCTTACAAAAATAATTTTTCGTTGAAGGTTTAAACGTGTTTTTTATCTGTATTTTTCGTTACCTGCTTCATGATGACTTCAATTGTTTATAATTTATTGTAATCAGTTTGACTTATGCTTTTATGTCATTTGTATATCTATTTTAGGTTGACGAACGATACAAATATCTCTTTGCAGTTGTAAGTATTGCTGTTACATCTCATCTTTACAGATACTTCACATGTAATTCAACAATTTAAAATGTACTGCTTAGTTGCTATGAGCTATTGATTCTGTGAAAGTTGATTTGCCATTTTAGATATACATTTATCATAAATTCCCTAGACGAAATCACAGGTTTTATAGATTACAGTCTCATAGCTTTGTGCTAAAAATAATAATTGTGTTGTTTATTTTTAAATATATGTGTTTTATATGATGTTGAAATATTATATTATATTATATTAATATATGCATTTAAAAATTACAGATATTGTTTTATACTTTGTTTTAATAAACCTTTGTATTTTGTTAGGCTGGAAACTATTTAAAACTAGACGTAGCCACAGTAGAAGACCAGGCTGCTTCCTGCGAGAGTGTAAGTATCTAATATTCACCACAATATTACTTACCATACGTACATTGTTCAGAATTCTTCTAGTGTAAAATTTTGTTCTTTAGCGTTTGAAAATAATTTGATTAAAATGTTTTATAAACAGATTATTGATCGGATGTTGTTGAACGTCTAAATTTGATTGTCTTATAAAATTGTTGGGTCTTCTCGAGTGCTTTGAATCTACATTCATAGTTTTCTTAAACACAGGAAGTCCCGATGACAAAGTACTTTTATGATGAAGTTCTTGGGTGGAGTTTTACTTTGCTCATGTCTCGTATTACTGTAAGTTACATAGGTGCTGTTATTCATGTTATAGTTTAGTTTAATTGAGAAGTTTCTGTCTGCCGGAGATCAGAGGACTATCCAGTTCTACTATCAGGAACCCCCAGCCAGAGACCCCAGTCTACGCTCGGACACTTCCAGCATAGCTACGAGTACGACTGCTAAGAGAGTCATAGTGACCGACGGCAGTCAGGAGGTACTTTCATACGTCTTGTCTCAAAACTATGTTATGTGACAGAAATATATGTCCTGTCTCAATACTAGAAGTTATGTGACAGTAATATATGACCTGTCTCAATAGGACATGTTATGTGACAGTAATATACTTCCTGTCTTAATACTATATGTTATGTGACAGTAATATATGATGTGTGGTTGTAATACCCTACATCTAGCAGTAATATCTAACCTATGACAATCTAGATGGTATGTGGCAGTAGTGTATGACATGTGGTAGTTATATGTGACAGGTGATGGTAGTACTTGACATTTGATAGTATTATGTATTGCATAATTGTGTAACATGGGACCACAAGATTTAATATGTGACATAAATATGTTTTATTTATTTTCAGCCACTACATGGGATCTGTGTTTGGTTTTCACGTGTCAACAATGACAAAGCTGTGACCCCAAACATGCTGGGCAGTGAGATAAACTTTGGTTGTATGGATTGCTCCAATGGTAAAGTCCTGACCGGCCTGGAAAAGTCATTGGCCATCGTTATGCTTCCAGTCTTACAGAATCAAGAGGTCTGTCTGTGCATGCAGTCATACGTTACATACGTCTTATAGCGTGTCTGTGTGTATGCTACAATGTGCCTTATAGCGTCTGTATGTATGCTATAATGTGTCCTATAGCGTGTCTGTATGTATGCTATAATATGTCCTATAGTGTGTCTGTGTGTATGCTACAATGTGTCTTATAGCGTGTCTGTATGTGTGCTGCAAGGTGTCTATAGCTGGCTGAAATATGCTGAGTAACTTGTTAGCTCAACTTGACACTGGATGTTGAAATAATATCCGATTTATTTTTTGCTAGCAAGAGAGAATAACTCTATTAGAACCAACCGCTATTACCTGCACACTTCTACCTGTTTTCTTAATAACAATACTATGATGATGACAGCTATTGTGTTTTTAAATAAACACAGTTTTCAGTATGAACTGTTCTTCAGTCGAAAATAATAGAACTCACTGACTTGCAGACTATAAAATGAAATTAGCATATCATTTGTTTACCTTGTAGTCATGGGGAGCGCTCTCTAACTCTGGAGGTAGACAAGTGACAGAGTTCCTGGAGCAGATAGATAACTTCATTAACCAATTAACAGCAGCTCAGGGCAGTCTGGAAGACCAGATCTATCTACAAGAGTGTGATGTAGAGTCCGCCTTGGCCAAGATTAAAACTATGAGTGACTATCAGGAATGGGGTGAGTTTAATCTGTGGTCCTCAGGCTATTATCTACACTGTGTAAGTGTAGTGCTAAGACTAGTATTGGATTGAACTATCGTACAAATTTGGTCACAGAATTATAAGAAGCTGCCTTACAATTTATTTACATGGAATTGTGTATATTTTATTGGAAAGGCTTTTGTCAATTTCACAACCTATTGCTGTGACTTCTTGTAGCAACAAATGGAGATTTCGTAGAAAAGCTCGAAGAGATTCTGGCAGCTTGGGCTAAACAGATAGAGCAAGTTCTGACCGAAAGTGAGCAGATGAGACGGGAGGCTGACGACATCGGCCCCTCAGCTGAGCTCACCTATTGGAAGAGTCGCATGGCCAAGTTCAACAAGTATTTATCTTTTTTACTCTCTGCAACTGCAGATAATTAAATCAATCCTTGGGTTCTTCATTAGCTAAGAGAGTGGCACTGAAATAAAGTTTTAGTTGAAGACATTAATTTGAGGCAAAATTTGTAAATCTCACACTTGAAATATTATCGATATAGTATAGATGTTTTCTACTCATATGGACATCTAAAATGATTAAATATTGAAATAAATTTCTTCTATCTTTTATGAGGTTTGAGCCTGTACTAAAATCATTCAACAACATCAGTAGATCATAGTTTTAAAATCACACCGCTTGCTTTTGTTGTGACATAACTCTAAAATTCTTAAACAAACCTCAACTTCAATTAGCTTGTAACATAGAAGCAGTATACAGTTTTACTAGGTTCCTTATGGCGAGTCTTCATCACTACAGCTTTATAGCTGGTTGCATTGTGTTGCTATGGTTACAGTCTTCTTGAACAAATCAAGAGTCAGAAGTGCAAAGCAGTTGTTGGAGTTCTACAAGCTGCCAAGTCTAAGCTGTTAATCAGGTGGAGACAACTTGATATCAGAATAACAGACGCAGCCAATGAGGCGAAAGACAATGTCAAATACTTGTATACTTTAGACAAGTTCTTTGGGCCTCTTGTTAAATGTAGTCCAGTGAGTCATTGTACAAATATGTCTTATACAAGTTACACTTTCCCAGCATAATTCCACAATTGTAACTTTGGTTGGTCTTTAAATTATGCTGTCACTTTGACTAGCTATTAAACTATTTTGTATTAAATTTTATTTTGCTACTAGCTAACCAACAATGGTATGCATGCTATTCTAGTATCATAATCAAACCCATACTTCCCATTATATCATCTTTATATACTTTAGTGCGTTTTAAATTTAAAAACTCTATAATGTCATCCTACTACTCTATGATTTAATATGGTCAGGTATAAATGCTACATAGATATGTATTATAGTTAGATGTTCTAAATACAATATTATAATTTAACATAATTATATGTTATAGATACTATACTATAAAATAATGTAGCCATATATTATCAAAATCTACATTACACACTGTTTGTAATCCATCTTAGGTATGGGGTGTTCTAGACTACCATAGCTTGAGTTGGGGTATTCTAGACTACCATATCTTAAGTATGGAGTGTTCTAGACTACCATATCTTAGGTATGGAGTGTTCTAGACTACCATATCTTGAGTTGGGGTGTTCTAGACTACCATATCTTGAGTTGAGGTGTTCTAGACTACCATATCTTGAGTTGGGATGTTCTAGACTACCATATCTTGGGTTAGGGTATTCTAGACTACCATAGCTTAATGTCCGTATTGTTGTTAGGCTGACTTGACGGAGCAGGTCCCCGGACTGATGAATGCCATCAGGATGATATACAGTATCTCAGGCTACTATAATACATCTGAACGTATGACCTCACTCTTTGTCAAGGTCACCAACCAAATGATTACCACATGTAAAGCTTATATCAAAAGAGACGTCTCCAAGATCTGGGAATTACCAAGGTAAACAGGAGTGTGCAAGAATGGAAGGGGTGGGGCATTCAGATATAGGAAGAGTAATAGTATAATTGTATAGAAAGAGCGAGAGTGTAATTATATAAGAGGAGCAGGAGTGTATTGGTATAGAAGGGGTAGGGTTTATGTATCTAGAAAGAGCAGGGGGTACGTGGGGGAGTTATTGTGTTGAAAAGCAGGAGTGTATAGATAGTGTTGTATTTTGAAGTGAGCCAGGATGGAAAGAATAGAGTTGCAGTAAAAGGGGGTTTGTTGTACTTTATCATTTCAGACCAGTGGTACTGGAAAGAATTGCCGACTGTGTGAAACTTAACGCAGCCTACCAGAACTGCTTTCAGAGGACCAAGCAGAGGCTGCAAGAAAATCCCAATGAAAGACAGTTTGAATTTTCCGAGAACTACATCTTCGGGAAATTTGACACTTTCTGTAAAAGACTGGAGAAAATACGAGATATGATGAACACTATTGAAGCATTTTCAGGTAGATAGCGAAGACGTCTTTAAAACCAGTTTTAATTGAATTCTGAGGATAGTCTGAGCACCATATCTTGAAGAGCTGCTTGCAAGTGTAGATTATAGACTAAATTATATGATTTTAAATCTTACAAAGGAAATATTTACTGTTTTATGAGATAGTCATTGTTCACAATGGCTACCTAATTGGTCTGTCTAAAGTCACTTGTAACATTTGTATGCATATCAAAGGCAAGACTATTTCGATACATTTTATATACAGCACCCACTGAAATAATGCTAAAAGACCCTCGTTTTGCATACTCTATGTAGCCTTTGTTTTACCCCAATGTATGATTATTACAGGGTTGGCTGATGTACGTATTGAAGGAATTGACGCTATTGCTCTAAGATACAAAACTATGGTTGATACATTCAAAAAGAAGAACTATGACTTGCTAGACCACAGAAAGCAGGATTTTGACAATGACTATGTGGAGTTCAAGACCCAAATTGACTCTCTTCAAATGAGTTTACAAGGGTTTATGGATGCATGGTTTGCCAGAAACCTTACGGTAAGAGTCAGGGTCATCAACTGATGTCATGTGTCATCAGGTGATATGTCATGTGTCATCAGGTGATATGTCATGTGTTATCAGGTGATTTGTGATGTGTCTTTAGGTGACATGTGATGTGTTATCATATAATACAAGATGTGTTGTACGTTTTATGCCTTTTGCTAATAATAGTGCACATCGGTTTTTTTAGTTTTATTTACAACCTTTGAAGCATATTTTTATTTATAGTATCTAAATGCTCTGTTTATCATCTTTTGCCAAAACTTCATAATATTCTAGTAACGTTTGAGTCACATTTTATACTATTTGGTAATGATGATGCTAAATGGTATTTTGCTAAAATGACTAGAAATGCTGTTGAAAGGCGTAATGTATTCAATTGTATCAGCGAATATTCATAATAACTTAAAACATATGCCTGTACTGTTTTAGCTTCATACAGTAAGTGTCCTTGTAGCATAAAGTATTGTTTGGTAACGTTCTGTTAAGAAGTGAAATTTAGAATCCACATTATTGGTAGTAGTCTGAAAGTTTATTTCAGTTTTATAATTCTGGCCTTCTAGTGTGACTTTTGTTGGCATTCTACTGTAGTTCACTGCTTAAACATATTTTCACTGGGTATTTATAGATAGGATAGATTGTGCATTTTTATGAGCGAATAGCTCATAAATCTTTTAAGTTTTTTGTATGCATTGTATTATGCTTTTTTCTCAATTAGACTGAAAAATCCTTGGAACTACTGGGAAAGTTTGAACGTATCAAAGGTGCTCAGCTAAATATCACTGAAAAGTACCAGAAATTGCTGGGTAACTATGGTAGAGACTTGGAGACTGTGAGGAAACTTTACCAGAAGTTGAAGAACGAACCACCGTCTGCCAGAAACCTGCCTCCAGTAGCTGGCCGCATCGCCTGGGCCAGACAACTTTATAGACGCATTGAAGTTCCAATGAAAATCTTCAAGCAACACAAAGATATTCTGAATGTGAGGGTTTAGACTGTCTTCTAGGCTAGCAGTTACTCCATCAGCTATGTTGGTCTGTAGCCCTGTCTTGCTATGTAGACGTTGCTTATGGCACTCTGGTAACTCGGGCTAATAGAATGATGTAAAGCTGGCAATTCTTTGAATTCAATGACAAACGCCAACTATGATGGGATATAAGATGTTTGTTCTACTTTGACTGCCACCACTCTATTCCTATTTTATTCAATTGCATACTCCAAACTTAGCTTTAGTTTGAATCAATTTGCAAAACATGACTACAGTTTTTCATCACGTGTTTATAGGTTGCAGCTCTTGAAGTTTTGTTGATTTGTTTTTGCCTGATAGTTTAAACTATTAGCTGCTTCAGTCTAATATATAAAGTTGGTCTTTGCGCCATCTCATTGTGTGATATCTATTCAAACATATGCATTGCAATAATTTATATTTGTAGTCCTCAGAGGCCAAAAAAGTGATCCGTAACTTCAACAAGATGGCATCTGTGTTGATGGAGTACGAGATGCTGTACCATCGTTCCTGGAGTCGGGCTGTTGATACCATCAAGTCTGGAATGCACTCGGCTCTCCTTGTTAAACACCCAGAGACCAAAGAGCTGTTTGTCAACCTTGACCCTGCCATTCTAGAGCTCATTCAGGAGACAAAGTACTTACAGGTGAGTCGGATGAGACTGAGCTTGCCGCTGTTTACTGGCGTTTTTTTTCACATTCAAATAGATGTGTTGTTGTATTGTAGTTAATTTAAATATTCACATCTCTTGTTTATGTTGCAGAAACTAAACTTGGAAGTACCTGCGGCAGCTGCCACTCTTTGCCAACAGGAAGCTAAGCTTATTGACACGAGCACCAGGTGTGTCTTCCTTTATAGTCACTACTAGTGCTTGATGCTAGATACAGCTATTACTGCGTGTCCTTATTGTTGGAAAGATTTGTGGCCCCTTTGACCAACTTAGTCTACTTGAAAACCCTGAGCTTCACTTATTTATATTAAAATTGAGATACATGTATTACAATTGCATGGTTTTATTTTTGCAAGTTTAAACCTTTTTATGTAGAAAGAATGGAAAAAAAGGTTTGTTGTGATCTGTAACATGTGATAGGTTAATTGTATTAAACGGTAGTGGATCTAGAAATATTACTGTCATGGCCACTTTGTGGTGAAAAAACTATTGCGTTGTGGACTCGCGCCTTCTCCTAAGCACAATTAGCTACAAGCTAGTTTTGTGTATGAAGTAAGCCACACTTTAGTATATAGTCTTTTATTCTTCCTGCAGTTTGAATGCCATGCTAGGAGAATATCATCAGATGATGTTTCCCATCCCAACAGCAGTAGCTCCTATGCTCCGCCCATTTACAGACCGAGTAGATGAAGCTA
Organism: Bugula neritina; assembly: GCA_964035545.1. Taxonomy (NCBI): domain Eukaryota; kingdom Metazoa; phylum Bryozoa; class Gymnolaemata; order Cheilostomatida; family Bugulidae; genus Bugula; species Bugula neritina. The sequence continues at coordinate 21,799,658 of OZ037767.1, forward strand.
TACAACCTGGAATCGTCTCCCTCACATGGACTTCTATTAAAATTCCAGAGTGTAAGTTGTTACTTTTTCTTATAAAAGCTCTATTCTATTCTTTAATTATTTTCTGATAACTTGGTGTAGAGTGTTATAGCTTACATTTATTTTCATTTTTTTTTAAAAAAATGCAATAACATAAAACTTTGATGTACCATGCTTTCAATATACATATACCATTGTTAATCTATTGTTCTGTAGATCTCGCTGGGATAAAGGATTCTCTGCAGAATCTGTTTAACCTGATAAAAGCGGTGACCGACATTTGGGACTGCCGGATAGAGGCGGTGTTGGAGGAGATGTCGGCTATCCCCCTGTGTGACCTGCCAGAGGAAGAACCCCTCTCTGTTGACGAGTTTCTAGAACATACTCAGGCCAGATGTGACCAATCGTCTCAAACTCTTGCCAAGTAAGTCAAGTCATGTGCTCAAGTCATTGAGTCTCATCTGAATCAATTATTTGATTTTAAACTGTTGGCTATACATTTTGGCTATTGAGTTTTGTCAACAGTGGAGTCTCATTGTAGGCCTTGATATTTATTAAGTTAGTAAGACTGAACATAACCAATTCTTGAATACATGTACCTTGTTATTAGTGTTAGTGTCTTAGTAAATCAAACCTTTCTGGTGCTCTTCAAACAATTCAACTTCTACCTTTATCTAAACTACGTGTTAATTTTCCAGACAAAGCACACTGGTCGAGTCGGCCATGTATGACCTAGTTAATCTGCTCAAATCAAACCTAACAGAAGAGGAGAAGGTTGGTCTGAGTGCAGATGAACACTACATGTGTAATAACTTGGACGGCAAGCAACAGCGATGTCAGGAGTGTCAGCCATGTTCTTACTACACCATGTTGAATATGGTGACACAAAAGAACACAGAAGCTCTTGTCAAATGTAAGAAGTTTACGTTAACTGTGTGCTGTGCTAGCAAATAATAGTATTGGAACAATATAGAAGGGTGAACTAGATAAACAATATTCAGCATAAGAGAGTATTATCTCTATATGAAGTAATATATTCGTTTTATTTTATAATTAATATAATTTTTAATGGAATAAAATTTAGATATTATATCTGCTATAACCTTAGGCTACTAGTATGTACTATATAAAGTATTATATTCGTTTTATTCTATAATTAATATTATAGTTTATAGAATAAAAGTAAAAAATATTCTTATGCTGTCGCTATTCTTCGATAAATTTAATCATTAATTCATCATTATTTGTCGTACAAACATTTTCACTAGCCTTCTCTTACATAAGAAAATTCACTGAAACTCATAGCCTTTTCACAAAAAGTATTTTATTGTCATTTTCTTAAAAATATGTGCGGAAATAATGTGTAATATTTTTGTATTAGATAATTTGTATTTAATGGTGAATAAGGTTTGAAATTTAAAGAGTAACTCTTTTTTTAGGTACGAGACTGTCTCTGGACGCTCTCAAAAAGAGGCTGTACATTGTGAAAGCATACATCAACCAGGACGTCCAAGAGGAGTCGCCTCCCTTTTTTAAAGTAAGATTTCAACTTCTTTGGTATTTCATTAAAATTATGCCCTTGTGATGTCATCACCACCCTTTGCGATGATCCGTTTTACAATAAGATTTTAACTGGTTGCTACGGGAGCTATTGGCCAAGCATGCAAATACTAGACATGTTTTAACTGAGTGGATGTTTCATTCATCTATCATGCTCATATTGAGGTTTTGTTCTGTTGTATTATTTAATTCATAGTAGATATTGGGTATAGCAAGCCATAATCAGAAGTGGAATAGGGTAAAATAAAGCCATAACGAAACTGAATGTGAGCTTTAGAATAGGAAATGTTACATCCTAATGTTTAGACTGCAATTTTGGCATATTGTTCAATTTTCAATATTTTTATGTTTATTACTTGTTAGCTGTTTTTTCATTCTTATAATATTTACATGCTTTTTGTTTTGCAGTGATTATCAATATAGCTGTTTCGTTGCAGGCAAATATTGTGTTGGAAATTCCAGTAGTAAACCTGAAGCCTACAGTGGACGAGATTCAAGGCGCCATAAACAAGGGGACACAAATCATACTAATGATGAGTAAAGATATTCCACAGTGGGAACACCAGGTCTTACATCAGCGACTCCAGCACAAGGTAGCCATACTGTGGGATTCCCTTTCATACATACAATAGAGCATCTATTAGCTCAAAACTATTGCATATGCTTTACTTCCTGCCTACATCATATTAACCAGTAATTTAATTTAGAATGTTAAAGCATTGTGCCCCTTCTTTTCGATATTAAATTTAGTAAAATCATGGTTTTCCAAGTGTGTTTATATGCCTACATCACACATCGAAGTAATTTGGTATGTTATTTTAAACAATGATGTGTAGGAGAGAGAAATTCTTCACAGGATTTTGGGAATGAAATTGGTAATATTTAATAATTCAGAATTTTTGTATCATAATATAAGATTGTTTATTTCATAATAATATAGTGTTTTGGTTAGCTGTTTATTAAAGCAGGTGAAATTTAGTTGAATTAGTTTTTATAGAAATGTTGCACCCAGTTTAGTTTTTACTATTTCGAAACCGTGAGTTTATTTCCATGGCACGCAATGTGCAAGGAGTAAGTACTCCTAAAACTCTCCGTTTTACTATAAATACGTTTAGTTACATGCTCACCTCTCAAAAACAATTATTTGCCATCTGTCTATGATGAAGTTGGTTCTGTGATATATCGTAGTCTATAAACTGACTTTTAATGCTCTGTAAAATGAAAGTTGTTTTCTAAATTGTTATGCGATTAACCATTGGTGATTGCATCATTTTATAGTGTAGTCACTCTATGATTGCAGTTATTATTTGTAGGTTTCAATCACCTATGTTAAGAGTCAATGTGTCTATGGCTAAATCTTCATATCTTCATTGGCTATCAATAAATTCCTACAATATTTCAAACATGTATAAATCTCCAATAGCTCATTACACATCATTAATATAGTTTAACATTGTGTATTTATAATTCTGCTTATTGCTTTTAGCCAAAGAGATTGGTAAGATGCATTACGAATTGCTATTGTATATATTGTGCCAGGCTATCTTTCAGGATCATTTCTTGTCCAGAGATAATTTTCATACATAAAAATTGAAACTAAGCCAGTGAAATGTGTAGCTATTGTGAGGTGACTGTTGTATTTTGTGCTGGTAATGTAGCAAGTGTGAGACTAGTGGTTATCCTCTCTTTGCTATATTTATTTCTCTTAGATTTCCTATAGTGTTTATTTCTAAGCTTTTGTATTTTGGATACATCGAGTTGAATGTTGTTTATTTACTTGCTGCTATTAGGAATAGTCAGAAGCCTACCATACCATTAGTAGTAATAGCTCATAATAACCCCAAGCCATGTTAGGATGTTTCATTATTTTCTTGTCACAATATTAGTTCAGAGCATTCACATTGTGGAAACTTGTTGCTATCTTTTCTCCAGGAGCACCACGACACATCCTTGGATGATAAAGCTGACGAGAAAAGCATTCAGGGGATGGTGGCCAAACCTCTCCACAAACAGATTGCCGAGCACAAGGACGTCACAAAGATTGTCATTCATCTCAACGGAATTCTCTCGGGAATGAAACCAGATGTCACCGAAGTCCTGAAAGATTTCAAACGATTTGAGGAGTTGTGGGCATCGGTTTGTTTATAAAGATAGTTGTTGAGGGCAATCTCAAAACATCAGTAAATTAAACAAGTCTCATTTTTACCTGCATGAAGATTTTTGTTGTTGTTAAAAGCAGTATCATTATAACTTCATGTATATTTGAGTTGGACATGTTATTGCGGCTGCCTAATCAGCTCTCAGCTTTAGTTAAAAAAAATTAAATTTTATTTTATCGATGGAATGCTGTTTGCAGGATCCCCAAGAGAAAGTCAGCGAGTTTATGGCTGAGAAACCAATTCTGTCTGAAGTTGAAGCCCAAATAAAGCACTACGTAGTAAGTTGGTTTGAAAAGCTGACGTTATAGTAGGGGGATCTGTTGTATCAGTACCAGTATTATGGGGAGTTATCAGCTCTCATAGGGTGTACCAACAGTTGTTACTGTGTTAGATTCACCAGTTAATCATAAGTGGTACTCTACGGTCTTCTGTCATTCAACAGTTGTTGTACGTCATAAGAAAGTGTGAACTTTACGGGTATAACTTATATAGTGTTATACACAGTAAGGATGTATTTTATTGAGTAAGAAGATTTAATCTATAGAGTAGAAAAAGATGCTATTCAGTGTGTATATCTAACAGCTTTGCCCTTTTCTACTCTAAAGCTTATGTTCAGTAAATCTTTCTAATGATAGACAAGCAGACTGCTAAACAGAATGCTTATAAAGCTCTCCCCTTCTAGTTCTACACATAATATATATTTTTCTCTACAGCAAATGGAGACGGATATAGAAGAACTGCAACCATCTTATCACGTTGGCCCTGTTCTATTCCTCACGGCAGAGCTGAAACGGGCCCTTATCACAGAGTCTCAAACCTGGAAGTTTGCCTATGGCAAAGCCCTCAACGAGAAGTGTGCTAAGGAGATGGATGAGCTACTGGAGTTCATGGATACTCTGCTGAAGAAGTTGATGCGACCTACAGCTGACCTTGATGATGTCAGAGCTCACATGGCTTCATTGGCTGATATTAGGTAAGCAGGTCAAGGTTACCACTAGGCTGTTCTTGATTGGATACTTATTTGAAGAGTTCATTTCCTGTTTATTTGTTATATAACAAGTTCTTACATTTTCTGTTATCACTGATCATTGATAGGAAGTTGAATGAAGACACTTACTACAAAGCACTTGCTGAGGTGACAAGCGACAGGTGACTGGGGGTGTTTTATGTGTTGTGTTGTTTGTGTTGCAGACAGAACCAAATTCGTATTGAGTTCACAATGCAGCCAATAGAAGAGAGTTACGCTGCCCTCAACAGATATAACCTCATTTTCAATGATGGTAATGCTGAGAGAGTCGATTCGCTCAGTTATGGCTGGAAGAAAGTTACAACTCAGGTGTGTGATTCAATAGTTGAATATTTAGTGTTGAAGGTTGTTTTATAACTTGTTTTTTATCTTAATTTTTAGATTATTGCATTTTATCTGCTGTATGAACTCAGTTTGTTATATTACTGTATATTTGGTCAGTGGTTTATGATAAAAAAAGTTTTAAAAACTTCTTTATTTAAAGCATTGTAGAGCTACATGCACATATCCAATTTTTCCCACATAACTTTAAATATGCGTATTTATATTTTGTTACTGTAAAAAAAATTGTTTTGCAAATATCATAGCAGTGTTTCATTTCAGATATGAAACTTATATTTTATTGCAGACGTCATAACTGTGTTACATTGTAGGGTCGGGAAGTTCAAGACCATCTCCTTAAAATTCAGCCCACATTCAAGGCTGACTTGGTCAATGGAGTCTCTCAATTCATCGGTGATGTCAACAACTTCACAACTGAATACGATGAGAAGTGAGTGACTACACAACGCTTCACCTTTACTAATAGATTTTCTGAATACTCTGTACACAGAGTCTGGAGCTAAAAGTGCATATGATGTATGTGTATATAATAACATGTACTAATGTCTTGTGCAGGGGACCCATGGTTGACGGAATCGCTCCCAGAGAGGCCTCCGACAGACTCACAATATTCCAGGCCCAGTTTGATGAACTCTGGAGGAAGTTTGTTACTTACTCGGGTGGCGAGGAGCTGTTTGGGCTTGCTGTTACCGACTATCCTGACCTTCATAGAATCAGGTTAGTTATATGTGTGTTACTTTTACCTGCATTGTGTTATGCTAGTTGTAGGTGTTATTTTTACCTGTGTAATTTTGAGTTAATTGGTTGTGTTACTTTTACCTGCAAAGTGTTAGACTAGTTGTTGGTCTATTTTATACCAGTTAACTTTGAGTAGATAAATAATGCCCCAATTGCTTCAGAATGTACCAAGCTACACCACACATATTCTGATACAAGTATTCACTGATTGATGTGTTAAATCATATTGAATATTTAAACATATGCATTAATAGATTAGTAATTGTGCATGTATATGCACATAGTATACCAAAATTAGGTGTTATTCACACCTTTTTAATGCAAAATCTTAGAGATTTGATGGAAGATGTGCTTATTGTCCCTTTTCCTTCTTACAATCTATACTCAGTCACACTCAGTCATACTCAGTCTTACTGTGTCACACTCAGTCATACTGTGTCACACTCAGTCATACTCAGTCTTACTGTGTCACACTCAGTCATACTGTGTCACACTCAGTCATACTCAGTCATACTGTGTCACACTCAGTCATACTCACTATTGATATTCTATGTCACCAGGAAGGAGTTGAACTTGCTGCAGAAGTTGTACAGTCTCTACAATGCCGTACTCGAAACTGTCAACGGCTACTATGACATTCCATGGACTGACATTGACATTGAGGCTATTAACACTCAACTCCTCGACTTTCAGAACAAGTAAGTGATGATGTCATATCTTGTAATAAAGTGAAGTTTAATTTGTATGCATTGAAAAACTGAAACCTGAATTAACCGTCAATACCATCAACCTGTTAATTTAAATGGTGGGAGAACCTGTGATGAACGCCGAATAAACTTACTTTGCCACCTTTCAAAAGGACATTATTACTTGTCAACTTTAATTAAACTACAAAGAGCTGTTATACATCACAAGAGCTTGCAGATTTGCTGAACTCTAGTTATTTCATAATGGTTTAGTTTTGTGGTTGAAGCATTTGTTTTCATTACAAGCTCTAAAGACATCTTTTTTACAAATTGTTGGTGAGGCTTTCAGTAGAAACCAGATAGGTTCTTGCAATATTTACAGGCGACCCGATAATTTTAATACTATTTAAATGTGCATACAGAGCAAGATTTTATCCTCTTGTCGTACAAAGTTTAAAGTATGCACTTTAATAATATTTAGATGCCGTAAGCTGCCCAAAGCTCTGAAGGAGTGGCAGGCATTTGAAGAACTGAGAAAGACGATTGATGACTTCAATGAGACGTGTCCACTGCTGGAGCAGATGGCTAACAAGGCCATGATGGCACGTCACTGGGAGCGTATTGCTAACACCACTAGTCACACATTTGACGTAGAGAATGAAGGGTTTCTCCTACGAAATATCATGGAAGCACCTTTATTGCAGTTTAAAGAAGACATTGAGGTTAGCGTATTTTGTATATGATGATATAAAATACCGTTTTCTCAGAATTTTTGTGTCTAGGAATACAACCATGATTTGTAGTAGTGATTTTCAAGAAATAATGGTGAAAGTTTTACCTTTACATTTATTTAATTCGCTTTTTACCAAACAGGATATCTGTATATCAGCTGTAAAGGAAAAAGATATTGAGGCCAAACTCAAGCAGGTCATTAATGACTGGAGTGGCGCCAACTTCAACTTCAGTCCTTTCAAGAATAGAGGTGAATTGTTGCTGAAGGGAGACACAACTTCCGAGACAGTTGCGTTGATGGAAGACAGTCTCATGATTCTGGGTGGTCTGATGAGTAACAGGTACTGGACTAGTATTATGTTAGGTAGCAGTAGGTGGTCTAATGAGTAACAGGTAATCGGCTAGTATTATATTTGTGTAGCAGTAGGTGGTCTGATGAGTAACAGGTACTGGACTAGTATTATGTTTGTGGAGCAGTAGGTGGTCTGATGAGTAATATATATAACCAATTGATATCTACATAGTAAGTATGGTGGTTTTATAAGTTGTAGTGCTTGTGGTTTAGAAAGTAATAGTCATTAACTTAAGGCGGCATTGTGTCTCACAAGTGACTAATCATAGCATAGGAAGCTTCTTGAAATCAATAAGAATTTGCAGAGCTGGTAAAGTAACTGCATCTGCTAATAGTATTAAACAACTTATCAAACTGTTGTATGAGCAGTGCGAATATATTCTATGCATATCTCTTTTTTTTCTATTAATAATCTAAGTTAGTATAAGTATAGCTTATGTCAATAGCCGAAGAACTAGGTTGAACTTAATTGCATAGAAATATGAGTACTGAGTTTGCTATGAAGTGAACATTGCATGGTACATATGTGTGCAGGTACAATGCTCCATTCAAACCCAAGATACAGGAGTGGGTACAGAAGCTGACCGGTACTACAGAGATTATTGAGAACTGGTTGGTTGTACAGAACCTGTGGATCTACCTGGAGGCTGTGTTTGTTGGTGGTGATATCGCCAAACAGCTTCCTCAGGTGAGTGGGAGGCTGCACTGCTTTTTAGTGCTACAAACTTATAGTTTTAGCATAATTTGTTGTATGAATTGTCATTGAGTGTTTTATGTACAACGACTAGATTCATGACTCCTAGAAACTTTTTCACAGCAGCTTGCCAATTTGATTTTATACAGCAATTGTTACATTCTGATACTTAGAGATAGAAAATGTTGACTTTTAAGGCCTACATAACTTTAGCCGAAGAATAGTTCTTTTTTACATGTTACATATCGAAACAATATTATATATAGTTGAGAGAAATCAAACTCACACTTTTTAAATACTCAACTGTTTGGCAACTCAATACTGATTTGCTGAGTTTTTCATTTGAGATTAAAATCGATAATAATTTTGTATTTTAGGAAGCAAAACGTTTCAGCAATATTGATAAATCATGGCTGAAGATCATGCAGAAGGCGCACGAGAACCCAAACGTTGTCATCTGCTGTGTAGGAGACGACACTCTTTCCCAACTGCTTCCACATCTTCTTGAGCAGCTGGAGATCTGCCAGAAATCTCTCACTGGGTAAGCAGCAGTCTGTTAATATGTTAGCTATCTATTAGCTTTCTTAGAGTAGAGCTCCATGCTGTACATAAATATGTCGGGGAGCATTAAATCTACTTCCTTCTAACAAGATTATTAGAATGAGTCTTTGGCTAATGATTGGTGAAATGAGTTGTTAATGAGTTGTTAGCCTTAAGGCTGCAAGTTATTTTAATCGTCTTGCTGAGAGCACACAGTTGTAAATGTTCTACATAGCTTACAGATGGCGCAGATTTTGCATGTGTTGACTCATGGCCTGTTGCTAAACAAAGTTTTAAAACTACTGATGCATTATTATTAACTTTTACCTGCTATGCATTTACCAGAATATAACGAGTTTTACTCTCTATGCATATACCAAAATGTAACGAGTTTTACTCGCTATACATGTATCAGAATGCAATGAGTTTTACTAGCTAAGCATGTATCAGAATGTAACGAGTTTTACTTGCTAAGCGTGTATCAGAATGTAACGAGTTTTACTTGCTAAGCATGTATCAGAATGTAACGAGTTTTACTCGCTGAGCGTGTACCAAAATGTAACGAGTTTCTTCCTTACATCATACAGATACCTGGAGAAGAAGAGACTCGTCTTTCCCAGGTTCTTCTTTGTATCCGACCCCGCCTTGCTGGAAATCCTGGGTCAGGCCAGCGACTCTCACACCATACAGGCTCATTTGCTCAGTGTATTCGACAACACTAAGACTGTCACCTTTGACGAGAAACAGTATGACAAGATCTTAGCTGTCAACTCTCAAGAAGGGGAGCAGGTTAGCCACCCTAACTACTTCAGTGGTAAAATATTGGCTATTTGTTTGCGTTGGTAATTGTAGCTCAGTTCGATAGATTCAAGCTGGTAAGTTACATGTTAGTAAAAAGTGAAGATTTACAACTCTAAGATTTAGCTCTCATTAATGGATCTATCATATCTCTTCACTCTATCTCATTATAGATATTTTATGTTATCCTTAATTATAGATTTTGTTTTTGTAAAACACACAAATTCATGTTCTGTAAAATGACCAAATTTAAACTGTTCTAACAGTTGTTACAACAAGTTAGAATATCTCTAATGTGTCATGCAGCAATATAATTGGCTACTGCTGGTTTAAAGTAGTGATATGTGATGTTTTAGGTTCAACTGGATGAAGCTGTAATGGCGTCAGGAGGTGTAGAGATCTGGTTGGGAGATCTGCTGAGGATGAGTAAAAAGTCAGTGCATTCTGTCATTAGAGCCGCAGCTGTGGCTATTGACGATCCTCAGTTTAAACTGATAGAGTTTGAGAACACTTTTGCCTCTCAGGTGAGTCATTCAGATACGTCTGCAACAAGTACTAGTTGATAGTCACCATCTGCAACAAGTACTAGCTGATAGTCGCCGTCTGCTATTAGTACTAGTTGATAGTCACCGTCTGCTATTAGTACTAGTTGATAGTCATCTGAATTTGTCTTCAATAAGTACTAATGAAAGGTTATCTGGATAACTTATACACATTTCACAGGCATACCGCTAAAAATATTAGAATATGTCTGAAATATTGCATGGTATAACTTTTCTATTAATTTAGCTAAAAGTGAGGTCTGAGATTACATCTAATCTCTAACTTTGTAACTGGATAGATATTTTTGCTCACTTGCATACATGTATATCCGTTTATGTTTCGTTTACCTGAAGATATTTGGTAACATGCTTATTGGCAATGAAATGCTAACACAATGCGTTACACGAACACATTTATAGGTCTTTGTATGCATTCTAGTCACGTGACTGTTGCTGTTGCAGATTGGTCTGCTAGGAATACAGCTGCTCTGGACTCGAGATGCCGAGGCTGCTCTGGCACAAGCTCGTTCAGATAAAAAGATTATGGCCAACACTAACCAGAAGTTCCTTGACATCCTAAACACCCTCATTGAGATGACCACCACAGACCTCACCAAGATGGACAGAACTAAGTACGAGACTCTTGTCACCATTCACGTCCATCAACGAGATATCTTCGATGATCTGGTTAGTAGTCCATCTTGTTGGTTGTTGCTGATAAGAGTTTAAGCTGATTCCACACTTTGTTAATAAAGAATGTACTAATTTTATGTTTGGTATTTTTCGATCTCATTGCTATTGCTGAAGCTAGATGAATTTATTCAGAAACCTGGTATATTAAGAAACAAATTAAAATTTTACAAAATGTTTGAGATATGATTGATAAAAATATGATGACTGGGCGATAGAATTGTCATATATGTTAATTTGTTGTTTTAAATTATTAACGACCTCAATTTAGCAAGAGAGAAATTGGTTATAACTTTTGGTTTTAGATGTTTGTTAAAAATATTGTGAAAAATTTACTTTTGTAAAAGTTTTTTTTTAGAGCACAGGATTTTCCAATTTAATTTCTCTATTACTGTGCTTTCTTTACTGCTTTTTAAAGTTTTTCCAGTGCACATGGACAGTTCCCTAATTATAAAGTGCCAACATCACGCATTGCCACATACTTGTCAACACTTGTGTCTCCATCTCATGAATATTAAGCATTGCACTTTACACTTCTATCCTCATACAGTGCCGTATGCACATCAAATCTTCCGGGGACTTTGAGTGGCTGAAACAATCCAGATTTTACTTCAAAGAAGACGAAGACAAGTGTCTGATTTCCATCACTGATGTTGACTTCCTGTATCAGAATGAGTTCCTCGGATGTACCGACAGACTTGTGATCACTCCACTCACTGACAGGTGAGCAGTTTAACTTTATTCTAATGACTCATGAAAGTTTATAGTCGCCTCTCTGTGAGAGACCCTGATGGAAGGGGTTTTCAAAGCGGGCTAAGGACTTATTCATATCTGGCACAGGAGCAGTTATGACTGGGTGCTTTTTCTAGCATCACCAATGGCTTTTACTGGCGTTGGAATTCATGACTTCAGGTTTACTAAGCCAAACACTCTAACTTCTCAGTCACGACTGCTCCCTGCTTCTATATATTCAATATATCATATTATTTATCCTAAAATAATTGAAATATTTAAAAAATCTTGATGTAAATTTAAAACTTTCAAAAATGGACTTTTTTAGATGTTACATCACCTTAGCCCAAGCTCTTGGTATGGCTTTGGGAGGTGCCCCTGCTGGACCCGCCGGTACAGGCAAGACTGAGACGACAAAGGATATGGGTAGATGTCTAGGAAAGTTTGTCGTTGTGTTCAACTGCTCTGATCAGATGGACTTTAGAGGACTGGGTCGTATCTACAAGGGTGAGTCTTATCTTCACAGATATCTTGTATTGTTGTTTGTTAGCTGACCTTGGCAGCCATTACTTAGTGTTGTAGCTCTTCTTATTTGCCATCTTGTGTAAAATTAGATTCTTTGACCATCATTAGATAAGTTGGTTGAAATAATCTGATTGAGAAATATAGGTCTCAGAGTGCAGTGAAGTTCTATATTTTATATTTCTTTAGCATTCCTATTTAGTTTTTATTGTTGAAATTTAATTTTTTTTGAAATGAAGCTTTATTTTAAAACAATATGCTGCAGGTTTGGCCCAGTCTGGCTCCTGGGGTTGTTTTGATGAGTTCAATCGTATTGAGCTGCCTGTACTCTCAGTAGCTGCCCAACAGATTGCCATTGTACTCATGTGTAAGAAAGAGAGAAAAAGTCAATTCATCTTTACTGATGGAGATGTTGTTGATTTAGATCCTGAATTTGGTCTCTTTTTGACTATGGTAAGCGTGAACTATACTATGAGTGGTAACTTTATATAATAATGGTAAGCAGTATCTCTGATGAATATTATTCTATGTTGAATTAGCGAGGTTACATCTACTTTTAAATCTTGAACTGCTGATCTTCATTTCAGATCTATATAAACTATAAATACTGTAAACCAAAAATTGTGTGTTATAGTGTTCAAATATTGTCTTTTCTAAATGTTTAGAACCCAGGTTATGCCGGCAGACAGGAGTTGCCTGAGAATTTGAAGATTAACTTCCGTACGGTAGCCATGATGGTTCCCGACAGACAGATTATTATGAGAGTGAAACTGGCCGCCTGCGGTTTCCAGACTAACGTTCCTCTTTCCAAGAAGTTCTTTACTCTCTACAAACTCTGTGAGGAACAGCTCACCAAGCAGGTCAGTCAGTTGCTGCTCAACTATTCATGGGTCAGTAACTGGTTACTAGTCAACTGGTTATTAGTCAACTGGTTACTAGTCAACTGGCTATTAGTCAACTGGTTACTAGTCAACTGGTTACTAGTCAACTGGTTACTAATCAACTGGTTACTAGTCAACTGGTTACTAGTTAACTGGTTACTAGTCAACTGGTTACTAGTCAACTGGTTACTAGTCAACTGGTTATTAGTCAACTGGTTACTAGTCAACTGGTTACTAGTTAACTGGTTACTAGTCAACTGGTTATTAGTTAACTAGTTACTAGTCAACTGGTTGTTAGTCAACTGGTTATTAGTCAACTGGTTATTAGTCAACTGGTTATTAGTCAACTGGTTGTTAGTCAACTGGTTATTAGTCAACTGGTTACTAGTCAACTGGTTGCAGTTCAGGTGAATTTAGAATATTTTTATGAGGGAAAAATGTTGTTCACTTGCCAAATAAAAACTTACTTTTTGTTGTTAATGTCTCCATTTCTGTGTGTATTTGGCAAAGGGTTTGTTTCTATTATGGCACAAGACAACCTTTGATCAAATGCCATTACTGACATTCCTAATAGCTATATCGGATTCGAACCCACCATCTTGTGCAAACTATGCTAGTGCTCTAACCACTAGACATCTGCTTGGCAAATATCGTATCCAAATTTATAACACTAAACTTTGTGATTTACCTCATAAGTTGGTGTACAACTAAAAAGTATAACTGATTTTCACATTCAACTGAATTTTTTAATCTCAAGTCTGCATTTTTCATTATTGTTCAAGCATGTTTGCTTGTTATTCAGGTGCATTATGACTTTGGTCTGCGTAACATCCTGTCCGTGTTGAGAACTCTTGGAGCATTTAAGAGATCCAACCCTGAAGACGCCGAGCAGGTGATCGTGATGAGAGTTCTAAGAGACATGAACTTGTCTAAACTGGTGAGCACTATTACTGGAATATGTATCAAGTAAAGCGCAACTCCCACTTTGTTATTTGAAATAAAGAGAATAGTTCTCAACTTCGATTATTATGTTTTCTTCACAAAAGCCAACAGCGATTTTGTATTCTTCGTTAGAAGCGAAAAGCACCCGTCTTTACTATGTTAGGAAAGTATTTATTCTCCGTTAGAAAAAGTATGGTTGACTACTAATCTATTTGTTTCTGACGGTTATTGTAATATGAAACGTGCACCATTTGTTACAACTCACTGTAAATGCTGATTAGTGATGGGCAGTAGAACCCTTTAATCAAAATGATTAGATCTTGATGGTGAGATTCCACTGCCTTTGACTGTATGATTCAAAGTGTTGAGTCAGCATGTTCTTCTACCTGATAGGTGGATGAAGATGAACCCCTCTTTCTCTCCCTTATTGATGACTTGTTCCCCGGCATCACGCTGGACAAAGCTGGCTACCCTGAGATTGAGGCGGCCATTGAGAAGCAGGTCAGGGAGAACGGACTCATCAACCACCCTCCCTGGATTCTCAAACTCATCCAGTTGTTTGAAACTCAGAGAGTGCGTCACGGAATGATGGCTTTAGGACCATCTGGTGCAGGTAAAGTTCTTGTTGTCGCACGTTAATAGTATATTTAATGATGGTAATAGTCTGGTTGTAGTAGTTGTGATAGTGGTAATGGTGGTGGTGGCGATGACAGCGGCAGGAGCTGCAGAAGTGGTAGTATTGGTAGTTGTAGCATGTAGTAGTCATGTTGGTAGATAACTCATGTCCGTCTCCACCCTCTGATGATAAGAGCTTTTAAGCAAACTGAGGACTGCATGAAAGTAGCACAGGGGCTGTTATGACTGGATAACTTTCCTGACATCTCCTATAACTCTGTCAGGATACGGACTTTGTGCGTACTAAGCCAGTGCTCTAACTGCTGGACTATAGCTGCTCTTGTAGTTCTAGTAGAGTTTATATTAATTGTATGCTGATTGAATTACTGTGTTTCACAGGAAAATCAAAGTGTATTGGCATGTTGCTGAAGGCTATGACAGACTGTGGTCAACCTCATAAGGAGCTGCGAATGAACCCTAAGGCTATCACAGCCCCGCAGATGTTTGGTAGGCTGGACGTAGCGACTAATGACTGGACTGACGGCATCTTCTCTACTCTTTGGAGAAAAACTCTCAAAACTAAGAAGGTAGTCTTCTGTTACCTATATATTGTAGTCTAGTTATGGTGAAACACAATATAGTCAGGGTATGATACAGCATGGCTATGGTAAGATCATTTTCTATGTTGAAAGAGAACTGCATTTCAATGTGTGTAATCGCATGCGGCAGGCCTATTTGAAATAAACACACATTCATTGATAGATAAATGCAGATGCAGATAGATGAATGTATATTTATTATATTATATTTAGAGCATGCTAGTTCTGGGTTCATAATTTTAATATATTTAATGTTCAGTGATTAATGTGTTAATGCGTTACTGTATCTGATAGGCTGTTAATGTGTAACTATCGATGATTCGCTGATCATGTGTTGCATACATGTTATTTATCTCTGATAAGGTGATCATTTGCCAGCTATATGTGTAACTATATCTGATTCGCTGATCAAGTGTTGCCTACATGTGTAATTGTCTCTGATAGGCCGATTATGTGTAATTGTCTCTGATAGGGTGATCACGTATGGCTGATTTTGGATGGTCCAGTAGATGCCATCTGGATTGAGAACCTCAACTCTGTACTGGATGATAACAAGACCTTGACACTGGCCAATGGTGATCGTATTCCCATGTCTCCCAACTGTAAAATCCTCTTTGAGGTACAGCTGTGTTTCTTTATTGTTTCATTCATATAATTTTTAAAGTAACTTTTCATGTTTAAAACTTCAATTAACAATTAACTATGTTTCTATGATGTTTTGGCATGTTTGAAATGTTCAACTTTTTCTTTTCATGCATGTTGGCCTACTAAATTTTGTACAATCACTCTTATTCTAACTGAATTCTAATCATTCTACGTCGTGCTGATACAACTGCTAGCTATACAGTAGTTTATGCTTTATTGTATAGTAGTCATTTTTACTCCCAGCCTTACAGTAGTAATCTCTCCTACCGTATAATACCTCTCTCCACCCCTAGGCTTACAGTAATAATCTCCCCTGTCAAATGTGCTGTATCTAGTCACACTGAGCATGTCTCTATATTGCAGGTTCACAATATTGACAATGCTTCTCCAGCTACTGTGTCACGTAACGGTATGGTGTTCATGTCTAGCTCAGTTCTCGACTGGCACCCCATCCTAGAAGGCTGGCTTCTTACACGTCCCCCACAACAACAGGATATTATAATGCAGACGTTTGAAGCTGTGTTTGGCCAAGTGTACACATACATGATTCAGTCCTTGGAACCAAAGATGGATGTAAGTAAATTCTTACGTCTACTAAGTTTGAATAAAGATGTATTCTATTAAATTTTGTTTTTACTGTTGTGGTAGTAACTGTCAAACATTGAGTAAAATTTTGATTAACCTTAATTTGATGCCTGACCTCAAATTTAGAAACTGAAGTTAAAAGTCCTGACTCAACTCTAAATTATATTATATGTAACGTAATAGTATAATATATAAATTATAGAATATATAATTGTATATCATATACATATATTACAGTATATGTAATATAATTGTATAACATATACGTTGTAATATATTCATATATAACATAATGTGTTGATATCATATTACAATATCATATTCTAAATTATATTGTATTGTTTATAAACTTATGACACAATTATGTTAGCTGACTAGAACAAGTAACGTTACGTAATATAAAGACATGCACGTCACAGTTATTACACTCTCCTTTTACAATGTTAGTCATAGTGTATCTGTTGACCTTTGCAGCTGCTTCAGTGTAACTACATCAGACAAGCTATTGACCTGTTGGAAGGTCTCATACCCACCTCAGATGATGGAAAGAGTGATGTGCCTAGAGAGCACCTGCTCAAGATCATCGTCATGGCCATCATGTGGTCTCTAGGTGCCATCCTTGAACTCCAAGACAGGAAAAAGGTAGCATATCTATTCAGACAGACTTGATTCTTATCAAATAATTTTCATGGATTGGTTAGACGATGCAGTGTAAATTTCGCAATCAAATTATTGTCGAGCCAATCAATAAAGGTTATTCGTCGTAAATTGGTGTCCACCTAATAAGGTTACAAATATCATGGTTTGTTCTATTGCTTTGTACTCGAAACTATTAACTTGAATATAAACATGAAATGTAAAATGTCAGTTAGTTGTTTTATGTAGGCCTACTACGGTTTCTGCTAATGATTTTCATTATTGAGTAGTTTCCAGTTGGTAGTTTTCAACACCCAGCCATTTTTACTTATTTTTACTGTTTCATTGCATGTGTGGGTTAACTAAATATTTTTACAAAGTCATTTATATTATAATTACGTTTAATAATTTTATTAAACTAATTTATTTTATAAATCAAACATTTGTTTATATTGTTATTTGAGCAAAGCAGATAATATATTGAGAGTTGCCAGGTTACTTGTTATACAGAAATTTATAACTCGTATTATTAACATGTTTTATGTGTCGGCCATTTTGTGATCTTCTGCTGATAATTTGTGTAATTTTTACAGCTTGAAGAAAAGATGTCTCAATTTGCCCAGGAGGCTGCCCTACCTTTACCACCTTTAGAAAATCCAGACGATACTATTTTTGAGTACGTTGTAAATGAGAAAGGACAATGGGAGCATTGGCTTGGCCGAGTGCCTACTTACACTTACCCTACCGATAGCATCCCAGAATACACCAGCATTCTTGTACCAAATGTTGACAACACAAGGACAGAGTTCCTGATGAATACCATTGCTAAGCAGAGCAAGTCTGTCCTGCTCATTGGTGAACCAGTACGTTACAATCACTCTGTTGGCATTACACCTTCTAGCAATTTTAAGTCAAATCAACTTGTTATCCTGCTAACAATTGTACTTTGATTTTCATTCAGAAGTATTGTAGACAAAATGCTACTATGAAATTGTTATGGCCACTAGCTGTGGATCACAGAGTTAATTTTGGTAATACTGTGATATGTTTTAGGGGACAGCAAAGACAGTGATGGTCCAGGGCTACTGCGGAAAGTATGATCCTGAGGCTCATCTTTTCAAATCCTTCTCATTCTCTTCTGCTACTATTCCTCAAATGGTGCAAAGGACCATAGAAAGTTATGTGGACAAAAGAATGGGTGGGTTAGAAAATCATTCTGAAATGTATGCTGTTCACAGCGTAGAAATTTAGACTAAGTAGATCTGCGAAGACAACACAAATTAATAAAAAAAGTCTTGATTTATTTCTTTAACTTGCACATAATTGGATTTCATAAAGCCTACTGTTTGTCGTTTTTTAAAAAAGTTCAACTATTTTTAATTTGAATGTTTACTAAAGGCTTTATACCGTTGATTCTCTTTTTGATAGTGTCGTTCTAATGCTACTTCTTAGCAGGTAGTGCATACGAGCTTTAACTTGTAGCTATAATTTGAGGCTATTTTATTTCTCATGTATTCAGGTACGACATACGGTCCCCCTGCTGGTAGAAAAATGACGGTGTTTATTGATGATATCAATATGCCAATCATCAATGAGTGGGGTGACCAGATAACCAATGAGATTACTAGACAGTTGATGGAAACTCATGGCTTCTACAATTTAGAGAAGCCTGGAGAGTTTACTAACATTGTAGACATACAGTTCATCGCGGCCATGATGCATCCTGGAGGTAGGTCAAAGCTCAGTTCCGTATTAAAGGGTTTGGGGATAACAATCAATAAGTTGTCAATCGAACTAGCAATAAACTAAAATTTGGAATTGTTTTTTTATGTAAAAAGAGAATTAAAAACTCTTAGGATAAAAATACTGTGTAGATTTTAATTCTTGTGGTTTTTGTATTTTAAATTACTATTCTTGGTGAATTATATATGTGTCATATATAGATGTCGTCTGAGAATATTTCTACAATATCTCTACTTCAGGTGGCAGAAACGACATTCCCCAGCGACTGAAGAGACAGTTCAATGTATTCAATTGTACTCTGCCTTCAAATGCTTCCATAGACAAAGTGTTCAGAGTGATTGGTGCTGGCTACTTTATATCACAGAGGTGTGTTTGCATTACTTTGCAGTTCTAATGTCTTTTCTCTAGTATGTCTCTGGTTTAGTGTTAAAGCCACATCATTGTTTTTACTATAAACGTGTTGCTGCAATTTGTCTATTAAACACTATAATATCTATTTTTGTCATTGTATAGATACAGCTAAGAAAATTCATCACTTTAATATTGTGAACATAAAGTTGGAGTTTCTGACTGGTTTTTGAAATTTCAATTAAAATTTGTTTTGAAATAAGCCATGTTCACTACATCGTATGTCAGAGTATACACTACACAGTTGAGGTATATTGCAGAGGGTTCTCCCCAGAGGTGGTGGAGGTGGTTGAAAAACTAATTCCAGCATGCAGGAGGCTCTGGCAGAAGACTAAGATCAAGATGTTGCCTACACCAGCCAAGTTTCACTACGTGTTCAACTTGAGAGATCTCTCTCGTATCTGGCAGGTTTGTTTACTCCGGTCACTATAGCAACAGGAGTAGTTTGTTTACTGCTGGTCACTATAGCAACAGAAGTAGTTTGTTTACTGCTGGTCACTATAGCAACAGGAGTAGTTTGTTTATTGCTGGTCACCATAGCAACAGGAGTAGTTTGTTTACTGCTGGTCACTATAGCAACAAGAGTAGTTTGTTTACTACTGGTCACTATAGCAACAGGAGTAAATTGTTTACTGCTGATCACTATAACAACAGGAGTACTTTGTTTACTGCTTGTCACTATAGCAACAGGAGTAGTTTGGTATCTGCTTCTTCTTATGACTATTTTATCCATTACAAGTTGCAAGTTAGGCAGCGGATTTCGTTGAGTGAAAAGTTTTCATCATTTTCAGGGAATGCTGACAACAACGAGTGAAGTTATAACTACACCCCAACTGCTGCTTGCTCTGTGGAAACACGAGTG
Organism: Bugula neritina; assembly: GCA_964035545.1. Taxonomy (NCBI): domain Eukaryota; kingdom Metazoa; phylum Bryozoa; class Gymnolaemata; order Cheilostomatida; family Bugulidae; genus Bugula; species Bugula neritina. Next base: position 21,819,706 of record OZ037767.1, read on the forward strand.
TTACCGAGTCATTGCCGATAGATTCACCACGATGGAGGACAAAGAGTGGTTTGAGAAAGAATGTACCAAGACAGTGGAGGAGGAATGTGGCGCTGTCCTTGCCAAAGAACTGGCTGCTGAGCCATACTTTGTGGACTTCATGAGAGACGCCCCTGAACCTACAGGTAAGCCTTAGGCCCAATTCAGTTAGCTGCTAGTTCTCAGGACATGTCTACAAATTTTTCGACATACATATACAGTTCTTTGCTATGTACTTTTATAATTTATTTTTACTTAATGTACTTATGAAGCTGTATGCATATTTACGAGCGTATATTTGCATCTCCAGTATTCAGAATTAGAATCTATGTTCGATTCAGGTTTATTTGAGCACTTACCTACCTGGGTGTTTGTTTAATTTTCGTCTATTTGTATGTTTTTTACTCACAGTTGCCGAATTAATGGCTGCTGAAGAAGCAGGTAAATTGTCAACGTCAGGCTACCTGTGCTCAACTTGCTACTTATTTGTCTACATACACTATTATTTGTAGATTAGTGAATATGTGAGGTTTTATTTTTTAGTTATGAAGCTTTTAAATGCTTACATATTGGTTTTATTTATTGATTTTTGAATTATGTGTGTAATATTTTGTAAATAACTGAAAGTAATCTTGTTGGCGCTAGATTTAAGCCATTATTTATTTTGGCCTTTATATAGCGTAGTGTATTTTTAACTAATCAAACTTTTGGATTCACATCACCGAATAAATCATAATTCCCTTCATGCTCGTATTTGCTTCAGTTTTGTCTTTAGGTGTCGTACTATGAGTTGGTTGATATCTATGCAATGTACTAGCACTTCAACCACCTGTCACAGGTGTCTAGAAAATACAAGCACTTGTGTGTGATGCTTGTAGGTGAAGAAGCTGATGACGCTGACTTAGATGCCCCTAAAATTTATGAGCCTATTCCATCTTTCGAGGGTTTGGATACGAAATTAAATCAGTACATGCAGCAGTACAATGAGACAGTAAGGGGTGGACAGATGGACCTCGTGTTCTTTAAGGTAACAGTGTTCTATAAGAACTCAGTCTATTTTATAACATCTTTGTGGTTTTTCTTATTTTTTTTTATGAAAAGACAAATTAAAAACTAATTTAAGGTTAATGTTGAGCATTAATACACAATAGTGTTCAAAAATAAGACAACTCTTGAGTTTTGCACTTCGGATAATTTCCCACCTGATGAGCTGCAATGAATCAAAAGTCATTGTCATACCACGGAATAAAAAAGTCAAATGTTTCTTATTTTGTGTGCAGTTCTTACTCAGAACTCACCTTTTGGAAAACAATTAACTGCTTGAAATGCCTTCCACATAGTACATGGAAACTTGCGCCTAGCATTTACAACAGCATAATGTTATAACGTAGTTTGATAGATTGCCGATTCAAATGATTATTGCTTTGCTTTTGTCTCTTAACAGGATGCAATGACTCATCTGGTGAAAATATCTCGTGTGATTCGCACACCCAGAGGCCACGCCTTGTTGGTCGGTGTGGGCGGTTCTGGTAAACAGTCCTTGACACGACTAGCGTCTTATATTGCTGGCTACAAAACTTTCCAGATCACCCTCAGCAGGTGAGTATGAGTGACATCATATCTTGGCATCATGCCGAGGAATGCACTCCTGAGCAGCATAGCAAGAGAGGGGTATCAGTTTAGACAATCATTTATTAGTAGTGGTATTATTCAGCTCTCCATAGACATCTTGGCTAATGAGCAGCAGTTTTTTGGAACTAAACTTTCTAATTTCTTATTTTTTAGCAAGTAAGAAAAACACGGTTTGATCTATGCTTCTATGTAACTATTGTTTTATATCTATACTTTGAGCTGTAAATGTGTATGCGCGCGCCTTTCCTGCACTCAGATGTTGTGTTATGTTACAGTTATAGTTGTTTTGTCTTTCTTGAACGTATATCTGTTTCCTTAGTTACGTCGTGTTGCGTGGAAAGTTTTTGTGTTTTTACATGCGTGATATTATAGTACATTTCTCATCTTTTGTTGTAGCAATCTTTTACACGTTTAAGCCTCTTGTACACTAATTCCATGTGTAAAGCTTACTAAATAAAACTCACTTGATTCTACTCTGTCAGCAACTATGATGTTTATACTCCTGTCCCACCACTGTAGATCCTACAATGTGGGAAACTTGATGGAAGACTTGAAGTTCCTCTATAAGACGGCTGGTCATGAGGGTAAAGGTATAACCTTCCTCTTCACTGACAACGAGATTAAGGATGAGAATTTCCTGGAGTATCTCAACAATATGTTGGCTTCAGGAGAGGTGAAAAATATATTATACTGGTCTATATACTATCTACATAATATACTGGTCTATATACTATCTACAGAATGTACTGGTCTATATACTATCTAAAGAATATACTGGTCTATATACTATCTACAAAATATACTGGTCTATATACTATCTACAGAATATACTGGTCTATATACTATCTACAGAATATACTGGTCTATATACTATCTACAGAATATACTAGTCTATATACTATCTACAGAATATACTGGTCTATAATATATCTACAGAATATACTGGTCTATATTATATCTACAGAATATACTGGTCTATATTATATATACAGAATAATATACTGGTCTATACTATATCTACAGAATATACTGGTCTATATACTATCTACAGAATGTACTGGTCTATATACTATCTACAGAATATACTGGTCCATATTATATCTACAAAATATACTGGTCTATATTATATCTACACAACCTACTTGTTTATAGTATATCTACCAGATCTACTTGTCTATACTATTTCGACACATTCTACTTGTCTACATTGTATCTATAAAATATGCTTGTCTATATTATATCTACATATTATACTTGTCTATATTATATCTACAAAATCTACTTGTCTATAGTATATTTACACACACGCAAGCATGCTCACACAAACTACTTTTTTCTACGTATCTATGATATATTCATATTTACTAATTAACTATAATTTATACCAAAATTCTGTATCAACTAATATTTATCTTCTATGTCTATCTGCATACCAATGTTGACCAGGTGTCTAACCTGTTTGCCCGTGATGAAATGGACGAGATCCTGAATGAGCTGATAGGCCCAATGAAGAGAGAGTATCCCCGTAGAGTTCCCAGTCTAGAACAGCTGTACGAGTACTACTTAGAAAGGTGTAGGCAGAACCTGCACGTTGTTCTCTGCTTTTCTCCCGTCGGTGAAAAGTTTAGAAACAGGTGAGTTGACATGTAAACATGGCATTTACTTGCCATATGACTGTCACTTGGGTTGAACGCCGGGTAACGTAGGTTTGCTGCTTTGTCAGCTACTCCACCTGATTTCTAAATAGTCTGTGATGATTTCTCATGTACATGTGAAGTGAACAGTGACAGTAGATCTATTGGATAACCCGATTGCAAAGTTATATAGCTTGATACTGTAGCAAGTTCAATTAGAAGTTTTAGAAGTCTTTGCATAAATCAAGCTAAGATATGTCTAAAATAATTTATTTAAGGTGCAAAACACTTCACATATATTACCAGGATTGAAGATGAGCATTATATAATAAAACAGCATTACATAATATTATATAATAAAACAGCATTACATAATATTAGATAATAGAACAACATTACATAATGTTATATAATAGAACAACAATATATAATATTATATGATAGAACAACATTACATAATATTATATGATAGAACAACATTACATAATAATTACAGATCTCTCAAGTTCCCTGGACTTATTTCTGGATGTACCATGGACTGGTTCCAAAGATGGCCAAAGGATGCTTTAGTGGCTGTATCCTCCCACTTCATATCCAAGTTTGAGATGGATGCCACACCTCAAGTGAAGACCAGCTTGATGCAAGCTATGGGAGAGTTCCAGGACCTGGTAGCTGAGTTGTGTACAGAGTATTTCCAAAGATACAGGCGGCAGACTCATGTCACCCCCAAATCTTACCTCTCTTTCCTCTCTGGATACAAGACTATTTATGATTCTAAGAGGAAGGAAATTGGTGTTCTGGCTAAGAGAATGGACACAGGTGTGTATAGAAAATTGCTAGAATGTTCCATTTTAAATTATAAAGTCAATCAATTTTACAATTACAATTATTACACTTACAATAGATTTTACTATTTAAGATATAATGTTGATGGCTGGCTTCTATTTAATTTAAAGACCTAATTCAGAAGGATTTACAGTGTGCCCTAATCAATAGTGTATAGTTAAGTGAGATGGAGAACGATTTTTTTTAGCCAACAGTGTCATTATTTATCATGCATGCAGCTTCAAACTGCATGTTTTGGACCTTAAACTTTGCCACATGCATTATCAGGTATTCTGTGGTTTCTTTTTGCTCTGGACTTCTTAGGTTTTGCCTTTCACGCTATTTCCAGTTATTTACAATATGTATAGTTCTATAACTCAGTGGCAACACGCAGTATCTTTTTGTATGTAAATAAGTGAGGTTATGGAAATTTCAACTAATAAACTCACAGACCACTCACTGGAACTGCTGGAACCAAGCTGAACCAAGGTGGTTATAACAGCTGGTGTAGTCAAGTTAGTTTTACTCATTTATCCGAATGTCTGACTCATTGCAGGGTTGACTAAGCTACTGGAAGCCACGGAGTCTGTGAATCAGCTCAGCAAAGAGCTGGTTGTCAAGGAGAAAGAGCTGGCGGTGGCGTCAAAAGAGGCGGAGATTGTGTTGGCTGACGTGGCAGTGAAGGCAGCATCAGCTGAGAAAGTAAGCATATGAAACCTTTCTACTTGGTTGGTGTTTTCACTGCTGCACATGAGTTGAGGTTATTGTCAGCAGGGCTGGTTTGCTCTAAATGGGTTTGCATACGTCTATGCACCTGGTTCTTATAGAGAAATATGGTAGATATAAAAAAGGCATTTAAATGCATTCGATTTCTTATAACATTTAGCTCACAAAGTCTGACTCTATAATATGTTGCAAGAGTCTATATTTTTGCTTATTGCGATAGAGATAATATAATTAACAATTAGCTAATTTTGAACATTGTTGTTGGACTATCAACGTTTGATTAGAGCTAAGCTGGTGGGCTGGCATGATCTAAAGAGTGAATGTCGATAGACTAAGTTTCAATTTAGTTGAATTTACTCATCAGGCGCTTTAATCTTCAATCCAAATTATTTTTCACCCTCATTATTTGTTAAATGGAGATTAATTACTCTGTATTACTACAACAAGAATTGTTTAAAATAATCATATAAAATGCACTTAATTTTGGTATTTTATTTGCCTGCCTTGTTTTATAATGTGTAAAGCATATCTGCTCGTAGGTAAAAGCGCAGGTGCAGGTTGTCAAGGACAAAGCCCAGGCTATTGTGGACGCTATTACAGCTGATAAGACGGTAGCTGAGGCTAAGCTAGAAGCTGCTAGACCGGCTCTAGAAGAGGCAGAGGCGGCTCTGCAGACCATCAAACCTGCTCATATTTCTACTGGTTAGAACTTAGTCTATATTTATAATCTAAAACACAAAACCAAGAATAATTATCAACTTATGCAGGCATTATGTTTCTGGTTCTTATTAAATAATATTCATCAGATACTTCATGATAAATTATTCTTCCACCACAGTGCCCATAAACTGTATCAGTTAGTTCTGCTATATGTTGTTTTTGCAATGTAGTGTGGCTGTGTCATGTTGTGCTATACCACTAGCATATACCCATTAGTTTAATATACTATATTTGTTCCTTTAGTACGTAAGCTGGGAAAGCCACCACATCTTATTATGAGAATTATGGACTGCGTAATCTTGCTTTTCCAAAGAAAGATTGATCCTGTTCAGAAAGATCCGGAAAAAGACACAATCAAACCATCATGGGGAGAGGCCCTTAAACTCATGTCTAGTAACACCTTCCTGCCAGGTCTCATGGACTTCCCCAAGGTGTGTAATACACGTATTCTGCTGATGTCATTATGGCACATACACATACTGTGATGAGATCACTGATTCTAATAGTGTGCTAGTAACTGCATGATGGTGATGCACACATTGTGGTTATGTCATCATAGAAACACTTGTCAATGATGTGTAGTCATTATCAAAAAGCTGCAGGTGTCAACAAGCTGCAAGTGTCAACAACTTGCAGGTGTCAACCACCTACAGGTGTCAACAGGCTGCAGGTGTCAACAAGCTGCAGGTGCCAACAAGCTGCAGGTGTCAACAACTTGCAGGTGTCAACAACCTATAGGTGTCAAAAAGCTGCAGATGTGTGCATAGTGCACTCATATAATTTACAATTTCTGTACAGGACACCATCACTGAGGAGACGGTGGAGCTGCTGGCAGCGTACTTAGATCAAGATGACTATAACTTGGAGACAGCCAAGAAGGTCTGTGGTGATGTTGCTGGACTCAGCTCATGGACAATGGCCATGTCTTTCTTCTTTAGGTGAGTTGAATTCAAATCTGAATCAAACCTAGTTGTTTTGCTTGAAGTTAGGTCAGAGAGTGTGGCTTCTCGGAATTCCAATTCATATTAACTAAAACTTTCTGCTCATGATTAGCTTGTCTATAGTACATATAGCGTCATAATCTCCTTTCCTTTTGTGATGTTCATCTAAATTTCATTATGTTGATGAAATAATACAAATTTTTAGCTTGTTTGTATGGAGTTGTGAACATGTATCATCTGGTATATTTTACACTTCAACACGGATCTTCTTTATTTGTCCCGTACATAGTCTACACTTCCATACGCACCTTCTTGTAGCATCAACAAAGAGGTCCTGCCGCTCAAGGCCAACTTGGTGGTGCAGGAGGCGAAGTTTAATGTAGCCCAAGCTGATTTGAATGCCGCTCAGGCTCAACTAGATGCTAAGCAGAAAGAGCTTGACACTGTCCAGGCGGTTTATGATGCTGCCATGAAAAAGAAGCAGGTAAACTCATCTTAATTTAAATGTTTTAACTATTCTAACTAGTCATTATTTTTATTTTACTTGTAGTTTTGCTTGTAAAATGAAGGGAAGTTTAGAAATATTTTTGTATCTAATGATATTATAATATAAAAGAGTCTGCGTAAAATATACTAGGCAAAAACCTATTTTCATCACTTTTGGTTCTGTTTTATTTTGCTCTACTGATTGATATTGATATAATAACTTGCGTAGTACATTTACTATGTATTACAAACATGTTATGCATTCTAATATGTACACACGTATTGTTCCAGGAGTTACTTGATGACGCCGAGTCTTGCCGCCGAAAGATGTCTAACGCTACCATGTTGATAGACGGTTTGTCAGGGGAGAGAGTGAGGTGGACGGAAGCTAGCAAATCGTTTGCTGACCAGGTTAATTATTCATATATAGTTGTATATCCTCACCCACTTTTAACCATTCTCTGCTCATTCTGACTCTTGTAAACTTTTACCTGCTTACTGTTGAAATATTTCAGGTTTTGATTCATTTTATTTCCACTTTTATTATATCTGTTATTGTGTTGTTTGCGTTTTCTATTATATCAGTTTTTGGCAATTATGTCTCGGGGTTTGGAATGTGAAAAGAGTTGAACATGCTGATTTTAAAAAATGGGATTAATTGTTAGAATTGGATACTGTCTAGAATATCCGACACAATGTCTGTCATGTGCTGGTTTTTGTAACAGATCCACAGACTGGTTGGAGATGTGCTGTTGGCCACAGGCTTTCTGTCCTACGCTGGACCCTTCAACCAAGAATTCCGTTCACTCATGTTGAAGACCTGGCGAAAGGAAATGACTGGCAAAAAAATTCCATTCACAGATGAGTTAGAGTTGGTGGGAATGTTGGTGGACAACGCTACCATAGCGGAGTGGAATTTAGAGGGGCTGCCTAATGATGCCCTCTCTATACAGAATGGTCTTATTGTAACTAAGGCTTCACGGTAAGCGCTGCTACTGCTACTACAACTACTTCTACTACTACTGCTTCTGCTACTGCTACTACTAGTACTACTACCACTACTGCTACTACTGCTGCTACCACTTTTAATACTATTATTTTTGCTGCTGTACAGGTTCCCACTGCTAATAGACCCCCAGATGCAGGGTAAAACTTGGATCAAGAGTAGAGAAAAGAATAACGAGCTTCAAGCCACATCTCTAAATCACAAGTACTTCAGACAACACCTTGAAGATAGCCTCAGTTTGGGCAGGCCCATAATTATTGAGGATGTCGGGGAGGAGCTTGACCCAGCCTTGGACAATGTGCTTGAAAAGAATTTCATTAAATCTGGATCTACTTTTAAGGTAAGATTAAAGCCATTTTCCTGATACATGAACTTCTACAGCATTTGTAGTTGCTTTGTTAATTTAAAAAAGTTCGTATTATGATCAACTTTTTAAAAATGCTGGGAAATATCTAAATTAAAATAGTAAATAGACATTATTCTACTGGTGCATTTTTCCCAAGCTTTTTATTATTTTGTTCCATATACAGTCATTTTGTTGTAAAACATACAATTTCTACTCGTTGTTTCAGTTAAAAGTTGTGAATTATATCTGCAGGTGAAAGTTGGTGATAAGGAGGTGGACGTGATGACCGGCTTCAGGCTCTACATCACCACTAAGTTAGCTAACCCCGCCTACACACCTGAGGTGAGCGCCAAAACCTCCATCATTGACTTCACTGTCACCATGAAAGGCCTTGAAGACCAGCTTCTCGGAATCGTCATCAACACGGAGAAACAGGTCAGCTAACGAAGTACTGCCACACTTCACCAATTAGCACATCTCTAATCCAATTCATAAAAAATGTATTTGCTTTCAACAGTATAGTTGACGTTTGTTTACTTTGTTGTACTGAAAAGCAATTCTATGAAGTCAATACTTCTTCAAACTTTCACATTCTTATAAAATTGTTAAACTTATATCCTGTTAACACAACTGGTTGGTTACATCTTCACATCTGTACTACATTCCGTTGAGCTAGTGCTGAGCTGGTATTGGAAATTCCAAAAAACTTATATGGTTGGAAGACTCTCTGTATTTTACCATCTTGAAATTGTCAGCCCTACTTTTAGTTTTGTACAGTCAGTATTTTCGGTATAACTTGTGACCTATTAAAAATGTTCACTCAGAAGCTTTGTGTACTTTGAGGATATGTGATGCAACATTGACAATGCTAATTACTATAAATATCGATAGTTAAAATAACGACATCAGAAAATCCATGCACAGATAACAGACCTGAGGCCAAAACCAAAAAAAAAACAACAAATATTGGTTACCACAGCCAGGTTAAATACTAAGCAACACTGTACAGACATCAGCTGTCAGACTATTTTCAAACTTTTTCATTTAGTGTAAAAAGGTTTTTAGCAGTTTTAAAATTTATAAGAAAAACACAAATACATAGTGAATATGTAACACTAGTAAGTAAAGCTAAGACAAATACATAGTGAATATGTAGTAAGTAAAGCTAAGGCAAATACATAGCAAGTAAGTAATAAGTAAATACTTTCAACTATGTATAGGAACTGGAGTCTGAAAGGACAAAGCTGCTGGAAGATGTTGCAGCTAACAAGAGGAAGACTCAGGAGCTGGAAGACAATCTCCTGTACCGTCTCACCTCTACAGAAGGTTCTCTGGTAGAAGATGAGTCTCTCATTCAGGTGCTCCAAGTCACCAAAGTGACGGCTAAAGAAGTCCAGGAAAAACTAAACATTGCTGCGGAGACTAACATAAAAATCAATGCTGCAAGAGAGGAGTTTAGACCTGTGGCCAGTAGAGGTAAGGGTGTGGCTAGTAGAGGTAGGAGGTGCGGCTAGTAGAGGTAGGAGGTGTGGCCAGTAGAGGTAGAAGGTGTGACTAGTAGAAGTAGGAGGTGTGGCTAGTAGACGAAAGGGGTGTGGCTTGCAGAGGTAGGAGGTGTGGCTAGTAGTTGCAGGGGTTTGGCTAGTAAATGTAGGAGGTGTGGCTAGTAGAGGTAGAGGGTGTAGCTAATAGAGGTAAGGGGTGTGGCTAGCAGAGGTAGGAGATGTGACTAGTATATTTTAAGTCAGTTTCAACTGAGTTTAAATAATGAAAACAATTTTTGCATTAAAAGTTTGGTGACTTTATTTTTTGATGCCTCCAGAATAATTTTATGAGTACTCTGTCAAAAACCCTGCCAGTCACCACTTCTAGTTGAGAGTTTTCTCTCCTGTACTGTAATGTTTGTTTTACAGGCTCCATCATCTACTTCTTGGTCGTGGAAATGTCAATGGTAAACACCATGTACCAGACATCATTGAAGCAGTTCTTAGAGATCTTTGACAGGTCTATGGCTCGCTCACAGAAATCTCCCATCACTGGCAAGCGTATTGCTGTAGGTTACAATAAATTACTTCCTAAACGTGAAAATGATGCCTCACAGCGTATAGAGTGCTACCTCCTATGTAAAATCTTGTTGTATTCTATACGTTCTGCTATCAATGTTGTTATAATAAGTTTTGAGCTTGTAAACTTATTATGTATGTGGTTTGTTTGGTATTTTCAACACAAGCTATAGTTACCAGAAGTGTGCACGCATAGTAGTTTGTGTAATTTGAACTAGTTGAACTTGTAATTGCAGTTTTTATAGCAGAAAAAGTTAGTGTAGCTGTGAAAGGGACTAAATAACACACATCATAGTTTAGTTAATGTTTTATAAACTGGAATTGCCCAAGGAATTGTATCAATGAATGAATGAATGAAAAGTTTTTCAAATTTCCTGCATTCTTTGTTTACAGAAAAATAATCATTTGATAAATATGTCAGCCAGTGGAAAGTCGCAGCTAAAAACCAGCAAACTATAAATATTTAATCTTTACTGATGCTATTAGGACATGCGTTAAAAAATATTTTGCTTTTGATTACTTTTTTCATAGACTGCAATATAAACTTCTTCTATTTTTTCTTCATTACCTACAGAGAAGTGCTTATTGGCAAATGTTACGTAGAGTAGTCGCCATTGCTTTGTCAATTGTTATAAACTAGCTTTGAAAGGCTGTGGATAAAAGTAAAAAGGAGTATATTGAGCAGTATATGACCTATTTTTTAGGTTACATCCAAACTAGAAAATTAAACAAAAGTAATAGCAGTTGACAGTAAATGTTTTGACCCACCGACAGCTATGTGCCCTACAAACTTCTACTGTATCACTCTTTTTCTTTAAATTTTACATCTAAGTACCGTTTCAATATTACCTTGTCTAAAGACCTTCTAATCGGTTATTTGAGCATGTTCTCATATTGAATCAGCTGGTGTAATAATTTTTTCATACAATAATCATTATTATTATTTAGCATCTGTCGTATATCAGAACTAGTTGTAGTTACCTGTATGTTATTCGGCTGTTATTTAGTGCCATTATACATTAGCAATCTGTGTCTATCTTACAGAAAAAATGATGTCTTTAAATTGTCACACTTGAGAAAAAAATTCCACAATACTATACATCTTACAATATTCAGCCATATACACCAAATCAGCAAAACATTGTTTATTTTATAGAACATTATAGAGTATCTGACGTTTGAGGCGTTCTGCTACACGACCCGAGGCCTCTATGAAGTGGACAAGATGACCTTCACTATTCTGTTGACCTTGAAAATTCAGCTCTCCATGTCTGCTATCACTCACACAGAGTTCAGTGTATTTATCAAAGGTATAGTCTGTGTTCCATGTTATTTCCCAGCCTTATACAAGCAAAGAGTTAAACAGAAACAATTGTACTCATAACCTGCTGGCAAAGGTGGTTAGCTTGTTCAAGATTAATAGTTTCAAATATCTCCCGGTAAATGGATACTAAAAATCTTTACAACGTATTTTTTATAGTTAGGTAATAATTTAAACAGTTGCAAAAATTAAGATATATTTTAAGTAAAGCAAGATAAGAGTTACGCTTGTATTTTGTATATAATCTGTGGCATTTGGCAGGCCAGTATCAAAAAAGTCATTCTTTGAAATGCTATTAAGATTATTTTCTTTGGTTATTTTTTTGCTTCTTTTTGATTCCTCCATGTAACTCTGCCCACAAGTAAACTTGCATGTTAGTTTAACACAATAATGACCTTGACAGGTGGCGCTGCTCTCGATCTCAACTCGGTGGAAGCCAAGCCCAAGAAGTGGATCCAGGACATGACGTGGCTGAACTTGGTAGAACTTGGCCTAAAACTGGCTCCTTTCAGAGATTTGACTAAACAGATCGGAAGTAATGACAAGGTGAGTCACTTCCTGTACAGGTAGACGTACTCGGCATATGAACACTGTCCGGGTAATCAGAATGACACTGAGTAGTGGTTTGGGTAGAAAACCTGATTAATTTTGCGTGAAATACAGGCTTTAGCAAAACAAAATATGACTTCTTACAGACATTGAGTTCTATGCTTAGTTTTAATTACAGTTGTATGATTAGTCGAAGAAAAAGTTGCTTGATAGCTAGAGCCTGGTTACTTTGTAGAACTGGAAGACGTGGTTTGACACTGACGCCCCTGAAGAAGAGGTTATACCAGACGGGTATAACAATCTCAGTCTAATCCACAAGCTGTTGCTCATCAGAGCCTGGTGTCCCGACAGAGTCATTCCTATGGCTAAGAAGTACATTGCAGAAGTCATGGGTCAAAGGGTAAGTTTGCAGCAGACAGTCTGTACACAGTGAATTCATATTTCCTGTTGGCTCTACACTGGCGCATTTGTTCAGTAGAGTTCTCATCAGCTAGCACTCTAACTGATATATTCAGCTACTCACAGTTTTTGTCTAACTGAGGATTCAACTAATGGAATGAATTACTGAAATGATGCATAGACCAAAAATTTTTAAAAATAATCTTCGGCGAACTTCATAAAACATCAGGCTTTGATAACCTTTTTATTTCAATAATATTTGTTAGCCTTTGTTATTAATTAAATGTGTATTTATGTTGAATAATGGTTTGACATACTACATGTGAGTAATTAGTCTTTCTATTTATCAGTTTGCCAATGCTGTCATCCTGAATATGGAGGGACTGGTTGAAGAGTCTGATAAACGAGTTCCTCTCATCTGTTTCCTGTCTATGGGTTCGGATCCTACAGAAAATATCATGGGTTTGGCTAAGAAGATTAGCATGAGTAAGTGTTTACTACTCAGTCAGTGTTAACTACTCGGTACTACTCGGTTAGTGTTTACTAATCAGTATTACTCAGTTAGTGTTTACTACTCAGTACTACTCAGTTAGTGTTTACTAATCAGTACTACTCAGTTAATGTTTACTACTCAGTAATACTCAGTTAGTGTTTACATTGTAGTCTAGGTCTGTTTTTTATTGTAATATCAGTGGGTTACAAATCTTTACTATACTATGCCTTACTGACTTTAATTTGTAGCACTCGCTCATCTACTCACTCACTCATTGACTCACTCACTTCTCTCACTCACTTGCTCACTCACTCACTCACTAACTCACCCACTCACTCACTCACGCGCTCACTCACCAACTCACCCACTCACTCACTCACTCACTCACTCACTTACTCACTCACTCACTCACTCACTCACTCACTCACTCACTCACTCACTCCATCAATTTAGTTTACCCATAATTCTGTAGAATGTGGAGCTATCTCAATGGGTCAAGGTCAGGAAGTGCACGCTAGACGTCTGATAAGTGTCTCCATGGCTGAAGGTCGCTGGGTTCTTCTCCAGAATTGCCATCTTGGTCTAGACTTCATGGATGAGCTTCTTGAGACTGTATGTCTAATACTGTTGGTTTACCTTTGCAGTAGTAAATTATATTATCATCAACTTTTTATAGCTTGGGTTTAGCCAAATGCACTAATATTATAGCATGAAAACAAAGTTTAATTAATAAGTTCAACTCAGTAATCAAAATATCGATGACTCAACTGAATGAAGGAATTCGTTGTTCAATATTTTAGGGTAAATAATATACGATGGTCATATCAAATAAAAAACTAATAAATTTTACTTACTCGCTGCCAGGTACAAACAGCTGACCCCGTACACGCAAGTTTCAGATGTTGGATCACCACAGAAGTGCATCCCAAGTTCCCAATCAACTTGCTGCAATCTTCGCTGAAGTTTACTAATGAGCCCCCGCAAGGAATCAAGGCTGGCCTTAACAGAACTTATGCTGGCATCACTCAGGTACATGCTGACTCCTCACCACTGCTCTCTGGAGTTGTGTGTACTGCGTGCACTTCCGCATCAATTGCAGGCTTTACCTAGCCATTTCTATTACACCATTTATAACGGGATTTTTGAAAATCTTTTCATCACCAAAAGTTGGTACATTTTAAGAAGCATGTAAACTTTATCAAGTATAATTATTACTTTTAAATACAAGTTGTTTTGTTAATCTTTTTTGTTATGATTGGTTGATAGTGGTGCTGGTATCCCATCTGTCACAACACATTATGCAGTATTACAAAATTTATATCATGTCTTACTGTGACTCTGTGACTGATAAAACTTCAAATTCAACTGTAGAATTACCAAAGCAATATATTGTATTGATAGGATCAACTAAAGCAATATATTGTATTGATAGGATCAACTGGATATCAACAACTTACCCCAGTGGAAACCAATGCTCTATGGTGTTGCTTTCCTGCATACAACAGTGCAGGAGAGAAGAAAGTTTGGTCCAATTGGATGGAACATACCATACGAATTTAACCAATCGGATTTTACCGCCACAGTTCAGTTTGTCCAAAACCACCTTGATGACATTGATCCCAAAAAGGTAAGTGGTTTGTTACATGTATGATAAGTTCTGTAAGAGTAAAAGATTTTTTGTCTTTTTTTTAAAGTTTTTCATATGAACAGCTTTAATGTAATAAATTGCATGTCATTTTCTAATAGAATACACTTGAGCAAATTAAAAAGAAGTGAATATGAAGGCAAATTACCAAACACTAATTCAACCAATAGTACACTTACACTCACATAGCATAAGAGCTTGCATTGCTTCTTGAATAATTTTCTTTTAGCCAAACTATTAAGTCACTTCGAGACAGTTTGATTTCAACAATACTTTGTCACTAGCTGGTCTCTTTGTGTAGTAGTAGTGGAAGATGTAGTAGTGGTAGTAGTGGTAGTAGTAGTAGTAGTAGTGGTAGTAGTAGTAGTAGTAGTGGTAGTAGTGGTAGTAGTGGTAGTAGTGGTAGTAGTGGTAGTGGTAGTGGTAGTGGCCGTGGCAGCGGCAGTAGCAGTAGTAGTACAAGATGGCTGCTGTTTAACATTGCAGGGTGTGTCCTGGTCAACTGTGAGATACATGATCAGTGAGGTACAATATGGCGGCCGTGTCACTGACGATTATGACAAACGTCTGCTAATCTGCTACGCCAGGGTGTGGTTTAGCGTCAACATGTTTGCCGACAAGTTTAACTTTTACACTGGTGAGTTGCAAATGCATAGCTTCAACTCTTATCCTTACATGACTGTACTTAGGAACTTGGGCACTTGTACGTTTTGCCTAATTTTTAAATTATACAGTTATAACGCTAGGATTTGTTTCTGTGAGAGCAGTATTTGAAGCTGGTTATCATAAGCAGGAAATTCCCAAAAAAAATTCTAAATATTTTGACACTTTCTACTTTTTGGTATTAGCGGAAAGTTAGAAATAAATTTAGTCGATATAATGTGAAGCTATTACCAGCTGTAAAATTAGTTACTACTTTAAAGAATAAAATGTTCAAATAAAGGCTCTGTTCAAATAATAACTTCTTGTGTGCCATCTAACCTATTTCTATTACTCACAAATCTATGTAAGTTAATCTGACAATACCAAAAAAATTTTCGATATCGAAATCTTTTGAACGTTTTTTGCTGTGCTACTGCTATTTATACAGAGCTGTAAAGCCACACAATTTCATGTTTTTTAATCTTACTGTTTTTTATTTCCTAAATTTAAGAAAAAAGTTTTCATTTTGTTTGTGATTTTCAGGATACAAGATACCGAAGTGCACTAACCTGGCTCAGTATAGAGAGTACATTGATGCCCTGCCTTTGAATGACTCACCTGAAGCTTTCGGCCTCCATCCTAATGCTGACATCACGTGAGTCTAGCCTCAGGGCTTCTTACTAGTAAAATATGTTATTGTGGTTACTACAATGTGATGTGAGCATTCCTGTTGGACCTCAGACTACCTTGACTGTGGGGTTTGATCTGCAGGTATTCAACCAACACAGCTACTGAGATGTTGACCACCATAGTGAATATTCAACCCAAAGATGCTGGTGGTGGTGGAGGGGAAACCAGAGAGACTATAGTTCACAGGCTAGCTTCAGAGATGGAGGAGAAGTTGCCACCAGACTACATTCCACATGAGGTAAATTAGAAACTAAAGCTAAGCTACAGTTTAGCTTACTCTGTTATGTGTCGCTTATGATTTTTGTTCATTGGCTAGTCATTATCCAATTTCATTTCTTGTAGATACGAGATAGACTGAAGAAGATGGATCATCTGAAGCCACTCAACATTTTCCTCAAACAGGAAGTTGATAGAATGCAGCGAGTCATCAGCACCGTGCGCAGCACTTTGCGAGATCTCAAACTCGCTATTGAAGGCACAATCATTATGTCAGAGAACCTGAAGGACGCCCTAGACAATATGTTTGATGCCAGAGTTCCTAACTTTTGGAAGAAGGTATGTAAACGGCTGGCACCATCACTGTCTCTTATATTTGATAATTATTCTATTGACTGAAACACGGCAATTTTTTATTAGTTACAGACATTTATGTCCCACCCTCCCACAGTATTACTATATGTAATACATAACTCTAAAAATAAACAATAGTTACGGAACTACTATCATAGATATCAACTGTTTAATGATAATTTAATTTAAATAATTGTATAATAATTTAATAACTGTTCAATTATGAATTCAGAATTATAATCAATTGGTAATTGTTACAATATTATTGTATTCCTTTTATTAGAAGAATTTTTCTATATTTTTGACGTTGTGCCATTCTCAACATATTGGTTTTTCTCCGCAGATTTCTTGGCAATCGGCTACCCTCGGTTTCTGGTTCACCGATCTGCTGGACAGAAATGCTCAGTTCTCTTCCTGGCTGTTTGAGGGACGTCCAACCAGTTTCTGGATGACTGGATTCTTCAACCCTCAGGGATTCCTGACGGCCATGAGACAGGAGATCACGAGAGCTCACAAGGGCTGGGCCCTCGACTCCGTCGTGCTCATGAATGACGTCACTAAGATGATGAAAGAGGATATTACATCACCTCCGGCTGAAGGTAAGGAAAGCATGACCATCTTGTAGAGGCATTTTTACTGGAATAGAATGGATACTTTTAGAATGTTTCAATTGCTTATTAAATAATAATTCATCAATTAATTAATGCTAACATTATTAAATAAACCACCTCTGGTCAAATTTAGAAAGTCTGCAAGACAAAAGACTTAGTGCTGGTGAATTCTGCTTCATGCAGTGAAAATATCTTTCTGGTGTAGAAAAGTTTCTACTACATATACTGTAATGTAGTCTTATACAGGCATTCTGTATTATGTTTATTACTGTGAGTTACTTATCTATTAATGTATTTTGAAAAATTAGGTTTGGCTATTCTAACATAATATTTTACATACAGCTTTTTGTATACACTTTTGATAGAATATATAATAGAGCACTGAAAAGGTGAGTTTAGAACAGAGCCAGACAATGTTTGAGTTGTTATCATGTATCTAAAAAATTGTAGGGGTCTACGTTTATGGCCTATACTTGGATGGTGCGGGCTGGGACAGACGTAATGCCAAGTTGATGGAGCCCCAGGCTAAGGTTCTCTACACACTGCTACCAGTTGTACACGTGTACGCCATCAACTACAACCGACCTGAGGCTAGCAACTTATACGAGTGCCCAGTCTATAAGAAACCTAACAGAACTGATTTGACATACATCTTCCCTCTTCTCCTTAAAACCAGCAAGGAACCAGATCACTGGATCCTGAGAGGCGTGGCATTGCTCTGTGACATCAAATAAGCACCGCCCATTTATTGACTTCAAAACTTTATATTTACTTATTCTATTTCATATCCGTCCAAATTCACATGCCAGCGTATTCATTTTCTACTCTTTTGAACTTATAATAGCCATTGTGTTGAAGTTTATTGCTGTGAAAATAAAACATGTCTCAATTTTTATTTAGATTTTATTAAATAATATTTTGGTGCATTTTTGCAAATAAAAATTTTAAAAACCATCCAGATTTTAATTGTTGCTTTTTGCTGATAATCTTTGCTCAAAGTTATATACTATTATATACTGTTACTAATCTTTGAATCTAATACAATATTATAATAAATTTTGCATACAGCTAACCAATCAAGATTTCTTTTAAAAACTTATCTGTAATTTACACTCTCCAAATATAAGGTAGCTAGCTGCTTTGGCTATAAACAGCTTCGACATCTGACAACTGACGTGTTGTTTTATATTACTGTATTTAGCAGAAGAATGTGACATGTGACATCTACTTGCAATCACTTGAACTGTCCTGTCATAATTTAGCCACCTGCAAATGAACTTTAATTGCTCTTACAAACTGACATATATATATATCAGCAAAATTACTGCAATATAATATCCCTACCCACATAAGTCTTAAACATACATAATAGCAATACACCATAATAATATACAGTAAATATGCAAAAAAACTTACATTTATATTAATAAATTCTAATATTATGTTGCTGTAGTAATATTTGCTACTGTAGTAATCTGTAAGTACTAGTACTGTAGTAATGTGTACTATAATGTATGCTACTATAGTAATGTATGTTGTTGTAGTAACATATGCAAATTTAGTAACGTGTAAGGTTAACAAATAAACAAATGTTTAAACCTGGTCAACATAATAGCTATGTATTGAAAAGCGAAAAATAAAAGGCATTTAAAAGGAATTATTTGTCTGCTTAATGTTTCATAACTATTGAATTGCTTTTAAATTTCGCTAAGTATGTTTCAATAGGGACATGATAATCGTATAGCAAAATATAGATCAGCTGGCAAGTTTAGCATTCTTTAAAACAAAAGTTTGGTGTAAATGCAGACTGTACAGAAAGTTGGGAGGGTTTTTCTAGTTCTGTAAGTTTGGAATTATACAGCTAGTTTTAACTTTTACTAAATTTTAATCAACTGCGGTTACACCTTTTAGCCATAACTTACAGCTAAAAAATTTTCAACATTTTGATCAAACTAGTTTATTTCAAATATTTAATAATTACAGTAATAATCAACATATATTATTCCTATATTTTAAATCGCACAAGTTAGATTTTTTTGAAGTTATCATCTCTTGACTATTGATAAACTTTACAACATTATAATATATTTGCATTGCAGTGATCTAATTGGCTGAATGCATATTCACTGTTGATGCAATAGAAACATTGTGTTGAGCAATAATATTCTGTTCACTGGAGTCTCACAGGCAAGTAAGTTACTTTACAATTTCTCGAGCCTTTTTATTTGTAAATGTTTATGCAGGCTAATAGCTTTAGTTTGTAAAGTTGTACAAACACCATACTGAATACAATGGTTTTATTTAAAATAATATGGAAATTGCACCTATTTTAGTTAAATAAATGTGTTAATATTTTAATTATTTAAGCTAACACTTTAATTACTTCTACACAATTTTAAATATAGTCACTAGCTAAAGTATATGTCTCAGCTAAACCTTTTGTAGAAGCAAAAAGTTTATCACAGCTACTATAGTCACTTTTCTGCAACAATATAATTACGGCTGCATTGTTCCGAAATATAAGACTTAGTTGCTAAATGCAGTGATTATAAAAATTATTAGGTATTTCAAAATAGTTTTATTATGAATGGGTAATTATGCTTCTATACTAAATTGTCAACATAACTACATAATTAAGTGTGTGCTGAAAAGAGAGTAATTAGCAAAATCGTTTATAATAATGTCAAAGATGCTCAGGTCTTTATATGCAGGGAGAGGGATCAATATTTTACTATAATTTATGGAATTATGTCTTAATTAGATGCTGTAAACAGTTGAATATTGCTAGACGTTATCATATCGCAAGGTTTTTCATAGATAAAAATCCGCTGATCTGGTTAGCTGCTAAACCCCTAGACACACTTTGCCGAACCGTAGACCGTAACGCAAATGTTCAGCCATTTTTACAAATGTCCCAGCTTCCTGTACGGCATTGCAGTACGTTAGGATCAAGCAATGCTTGATTAAAAAAAGTTACATCAAGCTTCCATTAGACAGAGAGACGTTCTCGCCAACTCATTAGATATAAATGTCCAATGAGGTGTTATAAACCGTACCCAATAGTGGACTTTGAGAACTTCAGTTCAGACACATTAAAAATGGCTGACAGTTTACGCTACGGCCTACGGTGGCAAAGTGTGTCTAGAGAGTAAATGTTGCATATTTTGGAAACATGACATGCTTTATATGAAAATTGTGCTGAACAAAGTGACAAAACCAATGTTCAGACTACATCTCAGCAATCACATGTTGTTTTGGTCCAAAGAAATCAAGTGCTAATTGAAATCAGGTGCCATGTGCCCAGTAGCAACAAAGATCCTACTATGTGCAGTTTTATTGGGCGTGACTTCAGTTTTAGATAGTCCAATATAAATGGGAGTTATAGTTTGATATTCAGAAAGCAAAAAAACTCTGTTTTGTTCACTTATGTATAGAACACATAGCTCTGCCTTTTCAATGAGTGTAACAGATTGCAAAGCTGTAGGAGTGTTTAAAAACAAGTAGCGTTAAAAAGTGCTTGAAAATAGGTTATCCTGGTTTAAACTATGTGTACATCACAAAAATGTTAAATATGCTAGTGTATATTATATGCTATGGAATGTATGTATATAATATTACGTGTGTATTATGTGTGGAATTATATGTATGTATATTGTATAGTATTATATTATATGTATTTGTATAATATGTAGGTCTATATGTATATGATGTTATGTTTGTATATTATTACATATGTGTATTGTGTGTGAAATAATATGTATGTATGTTATTATATTATATATGTTTAGATATACATGATGCATGTTATAATCATGTTTATGTGCTATGGGTGTTATAATATGTGCTTATTGTGTGTATTGTGTGTTTATGAGATGGAAAGCATTGAGGTGTTTCTTTAATTGAAGTTTAGACCCAAAAGTTGTTAAGTTTCAGAAATTGACATCATTTGAATTTTATTGCTCTAGCTTAATTTTTCAAATCATATTTCTCTTTCAAGTTTTGTAGTTGAACATAAAAGCAAGCGCTACTGACTACTGCTAGAGCCAAGTGTAGGGCTGCATGTGTGTATTTTTTTAATGTCATTTTATCTCCAGCTCTCACTACTTAGGCAAATTGATTACTCCATTTTATATTTCAATGTGTAAATATATTTCAAGAAGCACAACATACATATGTGGCAATACTTTAAGAATTAGATACTGCATTTAATCCTTACTGTAATTATTTGTTTCATGTCCATTAACAAACTAATTGAGGTGTTTAACTGTATAAGATGTCTATCATATACCAGGCAATTGTGTTGTACATTGACTCTGTAGCACGCAATGTCAACATTACCTTTACATAAGAATTATATACATAGACAAGCATAGGGACACTGTTCTATGAATACAATAAAACAAAACTAGCTGCATGTCTTGAAGAAAGTATGTCAAGCTTTAGCTGTTTATGCAATTAAAGTAACTAAACCTTGAGTTGTTTTGCTTTAAGGGAAAATAATTTAAGTTCTACAATTCCAGTATTACTAAGTGACCCACAGATACAAGTTTTCATGCATGCAACTCAAATAGTTATTTGTCTTTTTGTTACAATTTAAAAAGAAAGTTCGCTATAAAAAGAAATCATGATAATTCAATTGTTTATACAAAAACTAAAGTGAATGCAAATTAGATAACCTTAGGTACAATGACATACATCAAATATTTAATTATCTTATGTTCACAAATGCTGCATAAATTAGAATACATTACGTGCATTACACTGATTACAGACATTTACAAAGCATGCTCACCTAGGTTCAAGCATACCTTTAAAGTAGAGATTATATTCAAGTATATGCGTTATATAGTTGTAAATCCTGTCAAGAAAGCACATTCAATCTGTAATGAAGAGGTTTGTCACTGCCTTCCTACTTATGCAAATACTAGAAAATCCACTCATTGCACACATTGCAATATGTAATGACTCTGTTTAGCTTGGGATCCTATTCTTAGAGTAGTATTTAGTACTGTTGTGTCCACTTGTTCCACCTTTCCCATTTCAAGTTTTATTTACACCCTTAGTTATACTTACCTTGCCCGCATATATGTGTATGTATAGATCTTATTTATTTATGAAATAATTCAAGACTATTCTGTAAAAACTTAACAGTTCAGTCTAATATGCATTTATTTTATTTTATATGTTTTTAGAATAATTACCAAAGCAATGTTTTACATCAAAATTGCGTAAATATTATGAGAAGTTAAAACAAATGTACTTTCAGTACAAGAAAAGTTCTGCTATTTAACTGTAAACTTTGAAAGCCTAGAGTATATCTTCTTGCAAGTTGACAACACCTTCCAGGTGTTCTGAGTGGCCAATGCTGTAATAATTGTTACTTCTTGTTGTACAGTGATTTGCAATCAGGAAAAATTACTAGAAAAATCAGTTAAACCATTTTGAGTCTTTGAGACCTTTTCACTCATACGTAAAAGAGATTTGCCCTATCAAAAATAGTCCTTG
Organism: Bugula neritina; assembly: GCA_964035545.1. Taxonomy (NCBI): domain Eukaryota; kingdom Metazoa; phylum Bryozoa; class Gymnolaemata; order Cheilostomatida; family Bugulidae; genus Bugula; species Bugula neritina. The sequence continues at coordinate 21,842,528 of OZ037767.1, forward strand.
TAATATTATGTTATGCTTTAAAGCTTCTTAAAATGTGTGAAAATAGCAGCGGCTGCAAGATTTAAATAAACTTGCTGCAAACGATAACAAGTTTATTCTAACATAAATCAAAAATAAACATCATTGAAATTGCAGTATACCAGTAGCCTGGATATTAAGTTTCAAGCATTAAGCTTTATTTTTAACTTTGTTTACTCTTGCAAAAAATTATTGTTTTCTACATACATTTCACTACACATTTATGTTGTCATTATTGTTGATATAATTGAAACTTGACTTTCCTGTATCTTGAAACTATTACCGGCTAAAATCAAGGCACCAATCAATAGAATAGTAATAATGCAGGGAAAAAGCAATACTGTTGAGTGGTTGCTTTAACATGAAGAAGTTTTCAAAATCATTAAGCTAAAGTGGCTTTTACGTTATTCATAGTACGTTAATCATTGAGATGCTCACATCTTTGGTGTAGCTGCAATTATTTGATAATTGATTTAATAGTCAAATCATTTGAACGTCAAATTGATTTTCTTATTATTTCTTTTTGCTTTTAGTAAGTATAGTACAATTTATAATCTTGAAGAAAAACTCTGGGCTGCAGTTAAGCATACATGTAGCTTGTGTAAAGATGACTGAACTTGAGTTGAACATGCCCCAACCAGATGATCCCATGCTGGTTCAATCAGAGTCAAAAGCAAATGGAGATGCAGTGGGCACCATGTTTGGGAAGAACCGGAAGATTCCACCTGGTGCACAATCGGTAAAGTACTTTTAAGACTTTGTTTGTATTTCTAGCGTGTTTCAGTGCCCTAGCTTAATCAAACATCTGCTCATTTTTAGCACTTCATCTCCATGCTGAATATATCATGCTTTTGACTTCTTAAAATTCTAAACTTTAATCTTGCAAAATTTAATTTCATTGATTTGCTTGCTCTTTTGAGTCCTTGTAACAAGTGAGGAATAATCTTTTGCCATTAAGTCTAAAGATAAAAAGAAAGAAGTGTCTCTATATAATTTGTTCTTTTTAATGTTTGTATTAAAACTATCAGATCAAACCTCAATTTGACTTTCTTTACAAGTGGAATCAAATATTTGATTTAATGTTGCAGTAGCATTAAAAATAGTTACAGAAAAGCTTAAAAATGTATGTTTAATACATTTACAGGTTGAAATAGTCACAGATAAATATCTAAATTTATAAATATAAAAAAATCATGAAATATTACTCAATAACATTTATTGACAAAATCATTATTCATAAACATATACAATGTATAGTGTCTAAACTGGTCGAAGAAAAACCTGCTGCTCCTGATGACCATCGCTGCCGTAGCCTTAGCTCTCCTGTTGGGATTCACAATACGATTAGTCGAACCCTCAGCTAAAGCTGTGAAACTCATTAAATTTCCCGGAGATTTGTTGATACGAGCCTTGAAGATGCTGATTATACCTTTGGTGGTATCAAGTCTTATTTCAGGTGTGAACTGCAGTAAACTTTATTGTAAGGTCCTAAAGCTTTTGTTAGCAAACATCTTCTGTAAGGAAAATAGTATAGTACACTGCATTTAAGACTTACAGTATTTTACATGATGAAAACTAATAGATTTTAAGGTGTCTCCTTTTTTTCATGTATGAAATGTCTGTTTTAGTTATAAATCATGCATTGCCATCTCTTTTCATAACTTTACTACAACATTTCAGAATTACTATAACATACTTGCTATATTAGTATAATGTTTACTATACAGTGTATTCTATACTCAATATAATATTGAAGTGCTACAATATTTACTACATTACTAAATTTATTACATATAATCATTATAATATTACTCCATTTCCCTCTACACAGCTGTTTAAGTGGAGTAGAATAAAGCACCTAGTCAGTCATTTAAATTTTGAATAGAAATTTCAAATGAATGGGATCTATAGCTATGCATCATAAATGGCAGAATGAATTTATTGTCTAATCTAAATAACATTCTGCAAAATCTCACACAACATAAGCCCAGGAGAGTTACGTGTCCTGTATTCTCTGTATTATACATGTTAAAGAATCCACATGTGTGACCTGTTTATCTGCCAGCTACTTGAATATACCGCAGTACATTATCCTGTTGCATTATTCAGTGCCTTTGTGCAGTTGATACTTGAAAATATTTCATAGCCGTTTGGCTTTGAGTGCGTTGAGAAGTTCTTTAACCAGCTTTCCATGTGATGAGTCTATAAGTGCAATGCTGCCATACATATTGCACATAGAATGGTTTGTCATTGATTCTTCCAGCATGCATAAACTGCACCGACTGATTTGGCAATTTTATATAAAATAAATCACTATAGTTTATTGATCACTTGCAACAGGCACACATGCACGCACACACGCACACACGCACACACGCACACACGCACACACGCACACACGCACACACGCACACACGCACAAACGCACACACGCACACACGCACACACACACACGCGCACACACACACACACACGCACACACACACACACTATATTGTTCTTATAAAGTAATTTTATAGCATAGATAAATGTGATATACATTCGTTCGCTGTGTAATGACCAACACGCTTTATTTAACAGGTATTGCGAAACTAAACCCCAGGTCTTGTGGGAAGATGGGAGGGAAGGCATTGCTCTACTACTTCAGCACCACACTTATAGCTATCGTCATCGGCATAGTGCTCGTTGTCGCCATACACCCAGGTAATCTCAACTTAGACTCTAAATTCAAATACCATGTATTGCAGTAACTTATTGCGATGGGTATTATACTTCATACTCATAGATGTAATGTATGAACTGTGAGATAGCTATGAGCTCACCCACAGGAACTATTTAAGTAGCTATTGTTTTATATTTAAATTTCATGTTCAAGTTGTGACTATATGCTCTTAATTTTAAAGTACAGAAAATTTTGCAAATGAATTTTCTTGATGAGACCTGAAGGTATCTTTTGTAATGCAGCAGGTACTAGAGATGTCAGTGTATCAACAATATAAGCTGTAGACCAGGTATATTCTATGTCTCATGCTTTATAAGTCGGTAATTAACTGATTTAGTAAATTCAATCAATAGGAAATGGGCCATTTTACTTAATTTAGTATACACTGGAAATCTCCAGTTTTTAGCTATTTTTTTACAATTTAGCTGCTAATGAACATGGGATTTTGCCCACAACTAGTAAAATATCAATAAATATCCCTAAATAATCAAGGCTCTTCTTAATTTTGCTTGAATTCTCATGTTCTTTTTCTATTTATTTAGCTAATTTTGATTGCAGACCGTTACAAAAAAACCAAAAACCAAAAATCAATCGAAAGCAGTTGAATAATTGAGAAAAAACATGGGAAATCAAGCAAAATTAAAAAAACCTTGATTATTTAGGTGTATTTATTTATATTTTACTAGTTTTGGGCAAAACCCCATGTTTATTAGCAGCTATATTGTTAAAGATAGCTACATGTAAAAACTGGAGATTTCAAGTGTGTACTAAATTAAGGAAAATGACTTAAGTGCAGAATGCTTAAGAATTGGTACAACCAAGAAGCAGAGTTATGAGACCGCTGTGGTTGGGGGGAGGGCACGGTTATGGAGGTGGGGTTAGAAGGAGGAGAGGAAGTTGTGCAGCAAATGCTAAAAGTGCTGTATAATATTTGCTAGTAACATAATATGTTGGTTATTATAATGTAAAAAGATGTTGGCTTTTAGTTACCTGAATTCATATTGTTAAGCTCCACATTTAGGTTTGGAACAAAATTGCTTTACTATGAAATGACGAACTTGTTATTTTAAAAATAGAATGAATGCTATTTAAAAACACATATAACTATTTCCAAATCAATAGAATAGAGCTAGCATAGATTTCATTGCCCATTGCATAGGTCTTTAAAAAAAATCATTATATCATTTTTATTAAAGTTGAGACATTTAAACAGGTGGCTTCAAAGCAAGCATAACCTGAACTTGTATTTCTAAACTAAATGACATAATTTTGTTCTTTTAATAAATTTGAATTACAGAAAATTCTGAAATTATTATGGTTTTAGCAGGTAGCTCGGTCAAGTTACTGCAGATATTTTTAACAATTTATTATAAAAATAGATAAATATCAACATTTTTACAATGTGAAAATGAGAATTACATTAATTTATGTGTTATTATAGCCTAAATAAATACAATCTTTCAAATGTCTTTTTTTCAAAATTTTACCATAACATTTTATTTCTGAACTCATTTTTTATGAATAAAAAATATGTGTTTCTCATATATAACGTGACTATTAAACTATGCACTTGTGTCTTATTGAAATAAGTTGACAAAGCTAAAACGTTGACCAATATTCAATTTCTATCCATAAGTTGTACACAATTGAGCTACAATTTCTAATGCAAGTTGTTGCTACTTCACATTGACATCTTTATGCTATATAGGTAAACCTTCATTGAAAGAGTTATCTGGAATACCTGAAGAGGATGTTGACAAAGGACGAATCAATACTCTTGATGCATTTCTCGACCTAATTAGGTAGATTTTATACAATTTCATACAATTGCTAAAAGCACTTGGGGTATGTTAACACTATTTTTGACATCATTAGAAATTTCAGATGTCAAAATGATTCTTTCGAACTCAAAATTTTTTTTCAATCATATGCAGGTTAATGAGAAGACAGATTTTCTTACACTCTCTCTGATGGCGAGTTCGCAATATAGTTATTCTATTGAAATCAAAATAGACAACAATAAATCAGCTAAAAATTAGATATACTCATGAACGTTACTTGCACACACTTATGCTAGGGTTATAGAAAAGCAGGTCTCTAAACACCTCACAAAGCGTTGATTTGTGATCCATCGGTTGCAAATAGAGTTCGCTAAGGATACAGGAAGTGGCTTGAATAGAAGCAGTGAATGTATTTGTACTAGAGCTCTACACAACGTAATCTATCAAGTCTATGGCTAGCATCAGCGTTTCTCTTTGACTCTTTCACATCAAACCTTGTAAATCGCATGCATTAACTTGCTTCCTTTCAGACAGGAAATTTGATTTTTGTTTTAATTCAAACAGTTAACGATCTTCTGCAACTCTTACATACTAATAATAATAGACAAAGTAACAGTATATTTTCAACAAATATTTGATTTGTTTAGACCACTTCAATAGATTATGTCAGCTTAGCACTGCTTGTGAACATGCATGATCTTACAGCCTTGTGTGTGTAACATGTACACTTCAGGCTGGCTATAGCTGAGGGCGGCCAGTAAAAATGGCACTGGTTAAATTGACAGAAAAATAAAAATAAATAAAAATGGCACATTTTCAACATTGAGGTTTGGGGTTTGGGTTTAGGGTTTGGACAAATTTGAAATCAGTGTGTCGTTTTTACCTGCTGTTCCATTTGGGCCTACAATCAACCAGGCAGGTGTAGTTGGTAACTAACAAATGTTAAATGTATGAAATACATTGTGAATATGATATGATATTATATTATAATATAGCGTAACATAATATAGCTTGCTATAGATATGAATACGATGCAATATAACATTAAAAAACAATATAATATGACATAACATATATTGGGTTACAGTAATCATTTTACAAGGGTTTTGGCAATCACTTTATAAACATTGATAGGCTATGTAAGAGGCATGTTGTGTAAGTCTTTTTAATTATTTAGTAGTAGTGAAAGTAAGTAAAACTCAATAGCTTTTGCTATTGATTTCTTACAGAAGTGATTACCTTATTTTTATTTAAAACTGCTCTGTTTTAAAGTAGAATAGTAACCATTGTTATCTTGTATTTATGTTATACCAAAATATATTTATTTTCTTTAAAATTAGCTTATTATGTAGTTGAAAAGTTTATATTTTATATTTGAACCTCAAAACTAATTTGGAAACACATTCAACTGACTGATGCTTTAGATTAGATGTTCATTTAGATTTTAGTAAGTATTAATATTCTATAGTAAGTTGAAATGTTGTACAAAAAAGTTATATCATAATTTTCCAGAAACCTCTTTCCAGACAACCTGGTGGCTGCCTGCTTTAGACAGACCAAGACTAAATATAAGTATAGAATTGTAGAAGAGGTTGTTGAGGTGTACAATGGTACTGGTAACAACACACAAAGTATGTAGTAACAACACACAAAGTATGTAGTAACAACACACAAAGTATGTAGTAACAACACACATAGAATGTAGTAACAACACACATAGTATGTAGTAACAACACACATAGTATGTAGCAACAACACACATAGAATGTAGTAACAAATAGCATAGTATTTAGTATGTGGTATGTATAGTATGGTGGGTATGTGTAGTGGGATAAAGTGCTGTAATAAGATTAGCAATATGTTAGTTTTATATTATAAACTTGATAACTACTTTAAAAAATTTAATTTAAATGTCATTTATTAAGACAATATCAAGTGAAGTGAAATATAAGTCATGCCAAGTCAAGTATCTGTTGATGATTGTCATACACCTTCAATGATAGCTATAGATATAGAGTGTAGAACGACCAGTAATGATTGCCGCCAGGCTTGTTTTAGATGATTCAGCAGTGATCGTCACCACGGAAACTAAGGAGCCCTATGACAGCTATCAAACAAATATTGAAGGCATCAATGTCTTAGGCAAGTTACACTTTAATGTAAGATGTTTGTAGGGTTTAACAGGAAACCCTGCCACTGAAAAGTTAACATCACCTAAATTTTAAGTTTTCTGTAGCGACTATAATATGCATCTCTAGGTCGTAGATACTTGAAAAATGTTCGTAACCAACCAATTTGAAAAAAGCCTGTGTTCTATATGATAAATTTAGCAAAATAATTAGCTACTCGTAAAACTTTAAATTGATGCTTTAAATCAAAATTAAAAAGCTATTGAAATACCTTCATTACTGCGTCTAGATGGTTAATGGGCCCCCCTAGTTATAAGCAAGGAGTAGGTTAGTTCGAATAAGTTATAAGAACAAACATTTTTGGTTTTCATAAAAAGCACCGATCACTAAAAAATAACATTTCACAACATTGATTTCTATCCAATGTTTAGGCTTATAATCATTAGAAAGTATATTATATAATAGTGTACCATTTTTATTATACAGGGCTGATCTGTTTTTGCATTGGATTTGGAATTGTCCTCTCACGCCTGAATGAGAAAGCTCCACTACTAATCCAGTTCTTTGGTGAGCTGAGTGAGATTGTGATGGCATTAGTCAACCTGATCATGTGGTTAGTTTCATTTAATTTAAACTAATCAGTTCATTATAATATCCTTGTTTATACATGATAAATTACTTCATGTTCAATATTCTACAGCAACAAATAGCTTATGTCTATGTTTTAGACATTAATTATAGGAAAATAATCAATAACTAATAAAAACAACAACACTAAAATATGAGTTATTAGTTATAACTACTGAAATTTTGTGAATGGTAAGTTATTATTTCAAATGATGGCTTTTGTGCCCAATTGCTTGTATTGACAAACGTTAAAGCTGATTAACTGCTGTGGTAGGTATTCACCTGTGGGGATCCTGTTCCTTATTATGGGAAACATCTTGGCAATTCCTGACCTTGCCAAGGTTGCGCAGACGCTAGGTATGTACATGCTAACTGTATGCGTTGGACTCATTCTACACGGAGGAATTGTACTGCCCCTTATTTACTTCATAACAACTCGTAAGAATCCATTCTTGTTTATGAAAGGAGTTTTACAAGCTTGGCTTACAGCTCTTGGGACTGCATCCAGGTCAGTCATATATTTCAGAAACTTCTGACAGTTAATTCGTAGCCAATTAAAATCTTGATATTATAATACATTATGAATAAATGGATTGCAAAAAAGCATGTATTCTGAGTAACAACAACATTTTTGTTTCCATAGAGATAGGATTTGTGTGCAGTTTTGCCAGTTTTAGCAGAAATTTTGTTTCAAAACTCCAGATTTGTGCTGTTTTAAAGTCTATCAAATTACATTTAATGTAAACTACAAAAATGCATGTAGTCCTCGAAAAATGCTGAAACAACCAATGATACTTTAGAAAAATCTTCAGCAGAAAAAGTTATCTTCTCATGACAATCATGCGCTATACCACAAAATCAAATCAAAACAGCAAATCTTCTTTGTAACTGCTGTAATCTGGCATAGTATGACAAAGCATGCAGGCATTTAAGAGTTATGCCCTCTCCATTCATTGCACGATATTACATCCTTGAAAATTGCACGTAATGCTTTTTAGACTGTTTCAACGTAATGTAAAAAATGAAAGTTTCATTTCATTCTTTGACATGATTTTTTGAGTTATACTTCAACCAATCACTGCTAGCCAATTATTTCCACATTTGCAGCTCAGCTACTTTACCGGTAACTTTCCGGTGTCTGGAGGAAAACAACCACATAGATAAGAGAGTTACGAGGTTTGTGCTTCCTGTTGGAGCGACAGTAAACATGGATGGCACTGCCTTATATGAAGCAGTTGGGGCCATATTTATTGCGCAGCTCAATGGAAGAGACTTGGCTTTTGGAGAAATTCTTACCATCAGGTGTGTAGATACGTTGCTACTTAAATAAATGAAGTTATAATAATTTAATTGATCTGTTATCTATCAAAATATTTGCAGAAATTGAAGGCTGTTGCATGTTTGTTCATGCATATACAAATGTGTAGAAACACATACACACATATATAATCTGTAAACTGCTTTAGAATTCGTATCACATTAGAGTACATTATTTTACAATTTATTGACCACGTCTTGTCTCTACAGTTTAACGGCAACACTAGCTAGTGTAGGGGCAGCGAGTATACCGAGTGCTGGGTTGGTTACCATGGTGATGGTTTTGATTGCTGCGAACCTGCCCCCAGAAGATATAGGAATACTGTTCACAGTTGACTGGCTTCTGTGAGTCGTAATACAAAAATATACTGTTTTACATTATGTTGTGTTATACTATATTTTTATTATAGGCTGTTGCAAAACTTGCATGCCAAAATAATCATGTTCACCGACAGTTAGGAGCAGCAGTGGAAAAATTGAGATATAGCATAAGCTCTTTAATTTTGTTGTTAAACTTTGGTTTGGAGTGCGGGTTTAAACTCTCATGAGAACATAAATTCTTATAATGCTACATTTCCAATCTAGAACACAGGCTTCTCTCAATTTCTTCATTACCGCTCCTAGCTTTTCTCAGAGCTGATGTTATGCGGAAGTTTGAAAATATTTTGCTGGGACTCAACAGATCACAATAATACTTCATGTTACAATTTGATGTTGAATTTGGCTATTCATGTTCTCAGAAAGTTGCATTAGTGGATGACTATAGGAGGGTGTCTGGGAGGGTGCGACTGTTGATGTCACCATAATGGGCACAGCCCACATGCAGTGACAACTCTAAGGCTAGCATAATATGCCGAGTTTTATAAAAGAACAAAAGCTATGAAACAATGTAATAATTATTGATGTTAATACGTTTGCAGTGACCGATTCCGTACGTCTATTAATGTCCTCGGAGATGCATTTGGAGCGGGAATTGTCTACCATCTTTCTCGAGAAGATTTGGCTAGAGAAGATGAGGAAATTGCCAAAGAGCAGCTCTATGAAGTAGCAGTACACGATGACAGTGAAGTCCCTAAGTCTTAGGTATTTCATGTGAACCTACAGGATTTACCCAATATATTAGCATTATTACAATCCACCCAAATCTTGGTATAATATTGTACATAAACACTGCTTTAGTGAAATTGTCAACAGGAGTTTTCACTTCATCATTTCAAGAAATTTTCCCTATACTATAAAACATGCGATACTTGAAAAAACACTGTTAACTATTTTTGTTCCATAACTTGTGATATATGACAGGCTCTCAATAATATATGAAGTGTACATTTATCAGAATCATAGTAAAGTATAGTTATTTATTGATATAGTAGCCTATCATATTAGAGCTTTCACATTATATTATTTTATTTATATATGCTGTGTGTTTATTTTAGCGTCAAATTAATTTATTTTGTAAATGTTCACAATTTATGAAAAACAGGTTTTTACATGTTTGAAAGCTACAAAAGATTTCCTAAAAGTTCATTGTTGAGTTTTTTGGGTCAAACTATAAGTTTGTTTAACTATTATTGCACACAGCACTTGGCTAGGTCAGTTTGCACAACAACTATAAATTTTGCATGCATGTGTACAAAATAGCTTTTCACCAATAATCAACCAGTCTTCACAGTTTCTCATGACTGGTCAAATATAGTCTGTGTCATAAGTTGTTGTATTCAACAGTTTTATAATAGAGTAAAAAATATATATTTTAATGTATTTATCAATTACTGTTTTACATGTAAGGCATAATTTCAGACATAATTTTGTCAAAACTGCTACAAACTTAATTTATCATTATAGCAATAATGTTATGGCATGTTGTTTACATTTGACATAACTTTCCTGAGATTGATTTGTTTATAATATTATGTATATGTTACTTTAAGAATATTGCTGTATGTTCTTTTGGTTATATAAATGTCTTTATAATGTTTATTTTTACTATTTATTATGCTAACCATTAGTGAATGCCAATTGTTCATTGAAAGAATATTATATTTCTGATTCTAAAGAAAAGAAAATTGGCTAATGCATGTGTATTGATTAAGTGGTAGTGGTGAATATTTATAGTATTGTATATGTTGTTTCTGCTGTAGTATACAAATCTATGTGTTTAAATAAAGTACTTTATTATAAGAAAGTTAACATTTTTAGCTGCCTTTTGTTTACTAAAGTAGTTATAAATGCACATACATAACTTTTAAAGCAGTTTGCACATGTTTTCTTTTATATTTCATTGAGTGACTAATCCTTTCTTGCTAGTAGCAATCAGTATCATGACTTCAAAATGAACCAAAATATTAGCTCTTGACATTTTATACTTTGTGAATTAGCGGAAATTACCTCAATTTTTGCACTTTTATTTCCATATCTATTTAATTCTTACATACTTGTTTAATCTTATAGGATTTTATATAATTTCCTACATAAATTTCTAGTCAAAAAATATTTTTAAGTTTACAAGGAAAATAATGAAGTTGGTAATGCTTAATTTGTGAATTTCCACGATGCTCACACATCAGATATAATTTAGGTTATATAACTGCTACTTTATATATTATGAGAAGACGACAGCATATTACAAGTCACATTTCCAACAGCTGAACGCCAACTTTTAAAAAAATAATGTCTTAGATATTAAATAAATCCTCCTATTGCCTACCATTTACTATTAAAAGCCAAAGTTTATCTTTGTGGTACAACAAATTTATTAAGCAAAGCAGTTGAACTAAAGTTATATGTAAATTGTAGTAAATTGCTTAAAAACACTCATAGATGAGAGTGACCTGTCATAATTTATTCTAACAACACGCGCAAACCACTACGTCATTTAAAAATAACAACAAAAAGTGTAACACGAAACACCATGCGGTAAAAAATTTAACACGCTTACTAGAACAGTTTATGACAAAAAACATTTAAGTATATTAATACAATGCATAAGCACAACCAAGACTTTAATTACACATTTGGCCATATATCAAAGCCTATTCACTCACTGGGCAAAAACTGTTTCTTTATTTTGGAGTTTTTTATTAATCGTCTCCTGGTATTTCATCATTTCCTTTAGTTTCGCTTGTAGAAAAATCAGTTATGGCATCTGTGGAGGCTGACTCATCATTACCTGCGTCAGTATTGACTGACTCATCATTACCTGCGTCAGTATTGACTGACTCATCATTACCTGCGTCAGTATTGACTGACTCATCATTACCTGCGTCACTGTTGACTGGCTCAGTATTACCTGCATCAGTGTTAACTGATTCTTCACCATCTGGCTCAGAGCCAGCTGACTTATTCATGGGTGCTTCAACATCGTCTGGCTTAATATCTGTTGGCTCACAAGTTACTCCTGGCTCCACTTCAAAATCTCCGCCTTCAACTGCCACCGTTGTCTTATCTGATAGATCAGCAACCTCCTTCACTGCATTCTCCCCCTGTTCAGCATCTTTCCCATCTTCTTCCACTTCTTCAAGTTCACTTGTTTTATCCATACTCTTGCAGAGTTCTTCTTTATTCGTTGAGTCACCATTTACCTCACCTTCTATTGCTTCTACTTGTGCCCCCTCTTCTAGATCAGGTGTACTGTGTTCTACTGGAGACTGGTCGAATTCTTTGTCATTCTTTTCCGTCAATGAATCTTTTTCAATAACCTGTATAAATTTATGAACATGCTTTATTATTTATCACTGCATTTCCAAGCTTTGGAGTATGCGAATGAATTTTTCATTGATGTTTGGAAAAAGTTGCATCGAATGAAACCACAACCGTAAGTTAATGCAAACTGCAACCACAAATTCATCCTTCGGAGCATTCATTCACTAAGCAATGTAGATGCAGTGTATACATTGTAAGTACTCTTTGCAATATGTATAGAACTTATTTGAAAGAAAACGTTAACAAAAGAATTAAACATGCAAGTTTGATAATTTTACTAGCCATGTTTTTTTTATAAAAATAATAGTATGTCACTACCTGGCCATCTACTGCACTATTCTCTGGAGATATCTGTGATGGCTCTATTTCAACGTCTTTCTCTTCATCTACTTTGCCATCCTTTAAACAGATTATATGAAATTCTCTGAGTTTACACCACAACTTAACAATAGACTATTGGGAAATGATGTGAATAGCAAATAATGCTATTTAATATTTGAATTGCGAATTCCAATTAAACCTTTTGGAACAACGGCAAACTGATTAATGCAGGGATGCAGACTTTCCATCTGTCTTGATTTAAGTTATAATTTTTAGTTTGCTATTTAGGTTTCAGCCTGTTTACTTTATTTTGTCTAAAAATAAATATCTGCTATAGAACCAAAGCTATAGGAAAAGTTCTAGCTGCAAATATTCACCCAAACCCGTAACTTGCATCTAGCTCTTACATATTATTATCCTCAAATGCTTTTGTTGAAATACTCATTTAGATGAAGTAATGCAAATGTTCAATAGCACAAGCTCTTTAATTTTCTTTAATAATTTTAGTTTTTTTAGGGGGGGGGGGGTAGATTTTTTTGGAAAAACATGACTTGTTAATTGTTAAATTTTTCTTATCTAAAACGCACTTTTTCAAATTTATTGATTACTGCACTTACTTTGAAATATTATAAAAAATTCAGCTGGCATATGTAAGGGTAAGTATGAAGTACAAGTGCAGATAAAGAGCCAAAAAGTTATACGTTCTAGCTGCAACCATTACGCTGAGGTTCATGTGTGTGGCATTTACTCAGGCTAGTGACAGAACTTTTATTTAGTATCCGTTCAACTCTTCAAAAAATTATCAGATTTAAAGCTACGCCCATCAGATACAATTTTTTTTATAATAGCTAAAACTCTCAAGCGTTTTGCACATGTGCAGCACAACTGAAAGCCTAGCAGGATGTGAAATTACCAACTATATATTTCACAGTGATAGTTGCACAGATGAGGTGGGAGGGGGAGATATCAACGTTACAGTTGTGGCTAAGAAACACATGACAGTTAGCAAATTACTGCTTTAGCTTTTAATAGACATGGATAGAAAGGGTGAAGGTTGTGAATGCTATTTAGTGACAAACAGACAGACAGGTGGTGAACATATAAGTGCCAGGTAGCAATACTCACTTAGCTGTTCCCTTTTTATGCAACAAAAATAATTGAACAGGTAATTTATTTCAGCAATTTTAACCAGTTGGTTCTAATAAACACATCCAGCGATTAGTACGAAAAAATGCTTTCCCAATTTCTATTCCAAAATATATTCTTGTTTAATTCTAACCTGTTAGATCTAGACTAAATTTAGATCACCAGTATAATTTCAGTATATAAAGAAAGCATTGAAAATGTTATAATGCAAAGACTATGACCATATGATATTCCACCTACCACGATTGTGGGATTTTCATTTTCCTTGTTCTCAACTACAGTTGGTGCTGGAACTGGCTGAAAGTAGAGTATTTTATACTGTATGCAGTATGACAAGCTAGCATCTCTGACCCCACGAGAGCTGTGCATTCATACATATCAGAACAGAAGTATTCGGCAACATTCTGTCCTTTATGTCATTCTTGTATTAACTGCACTGTACAAATATCTAGGGCATTCGATAGAATACACACTGAGTATTGGGAAAATATTTGTAGCCTACATTCTACATGTATGTACATGTGAGAAACAGTAAGGGTGTTTAGCAGAAGAACACAAGCTTGTACTGCAGCAATAAACACATTCATACATTTACACTAAAATAACAAAACTGACATCTTCCAAGGGAGTTGAAGGCTATAATTGCTTTCAAGGTTTTATTGCATTCATTATAACATAAACAGAAAGGCTGTAATAGTAATCTGTGATATGGTTATTAGCAAGAAGCATACACTGCACTGGTGCATACTACATTGCACATTACATAGTGCGAGAGAGATTCAAAGCATGTAAAAGTATTTGGCAAGAAAGCTGAGCCTTCAACACTGGCAATTATTTGGCTCATGGAGAAAACATACCATCTCAATACTGATTGGTAGGGTTAAAAATCAAAACTAAGCAAAACATGCAGTAAATACAGAAGAAAACACAACACAACACTCAGGTATGCGATGACAGAGTAACATCAACAAGAAAAAGCAACATAACATAAAAAATTAGTGCACAAACACTATAAAATACAATAACAAAAATATGATTGGATCACACTTAATACTAGAAAAATATAGCAGCACAGTACAGAAAGAGAAGGCGTGTCCCATTACACAGTCTTAATTGATAAGCGCTAACGAAACACTGTAGGAGTGTAACTGGTAACTCTAGCAGTAAGTAGAAGTGTAAATGAGCAGGATCACACCATGCGTCTCATCAACTCTGTAATATATAACCAAGAAACATTGTGATGTGAGTGACTACTAGGCAACTACAAGATGTAACTACAAATCAGTATTAGTTCTACGAGGAAATGCAATCTCTTGCTTATATGAGAGGGTGGAGGGACCAGAAATAAGTGAATGGTATGTATTATGTAACCTAAGGGAGCGGCCATGGGCTAGGGGTTAGAGTGTTTGGCTTAGCAAACACGAAACACAAAGTCATGGGTTTGAACCACAGCAAAGACAATTGGGGATGTCAGGAAGAGTATCCAGTCATAATTGCTCCTGTGTCCCATCTGGATAAGTCCTTGGCCCGATTTAAAAAAACCTCTTCCCTCAGGGTTTTTTCACAGAAATAGTGACTATAAACTTGTGCGAGTTTTTATGTATTATGTAACCTACTGTATTACTGACTATGACAAAGTTCGAATTTTGATAAGGGGTGGATCATGAAATTAATGACTATAATAAAGGGGTGGAAAGATGGGTTGCAAACTGTGATTGTACTGTCAATGTAGAAAATGTGATGGAGTGAAAAGTAGGATAAATCATGTTAATGCTCTAACAAAGTTTAATATAAAACATCAGTACAAGATAAGACAAGAAATAACTCAAGAAACATCACATATAATGCAGAAATGTCTCCAAGGGTCAAAACTACAACAGCTGATGTATTCATGCAACCTAGCAAATCTTCGCTCTATAGCATGACAACAGATAGCAGTTCACACCAACTACATAATCAAAGTGAAAACCCAGAACTGGAAGACTAACCATGTTCTTAGGCTTTGCCTGTTTGAAAAACTCCTCCACACAGTTATTTTCTAGAGAATCCGCAAATGTATCATAGTCCTGCAAGGTATAACTTAACTACTACAATATATGCCACTACATGGATTACTGTATCACATAATATAATATATATATATATATATATGATATGGCACCACAGTATTATAATATATGATATCACAGTATTATAGGATATGACATCACGGTATTATAGGATATGACATCACGGTATTATGGGGTGACATCATAGTATTATGAGATGACATCACAGTGTTATGTAACAGGATACAATCACTGTGTTTTCAAGTAGGTGAATTAATTTGTACGGATGCCCATACAGATGACATTGAAGGAAAACCACACGTTCCTATGCAATCCGTACGAAGTTATTTTCTCTTTACAATTGTGCCAACTGAATTAAAATGGAGATTTATATGGCCAACTTTGAGTGTGTGTTCATGCCCAATAACAATTTAATTACTGCTTCTGTCCCTATTTTTGCTAGATTAAATTAATTAGATACGCAAACTTTGAGGCAATTTATTTTAAATTAAAAAATCACAAACCAATGAAAGCATAAAGTATTTTGTGACCGGTAAATGTAAGTTAAATTTTCAAAATGAAAATAGCTGTCAATCTAATTTTAGCTTGGGTATGCTTTGGCTTACAGAAAAGTTTTATAAATTTAAAATGATTGGTAATTATTTTAAATAATAGTAACCAAGATAAATAAAATAATTTAAATTGTTATGGGGCGAAAGGCACTTCAGCATAGGTTGTACCTAATTATTGTTCACATCGAGTAACTATGTAACTAGCCGCCACAATCACTGATCTCTGCCTCGGTCACAAAAGGTTTCATTCGATTTAACCGAAGGAACCATTTCCATCATTCGCATATGTTCGATTGAATTTCAGGCTACGGTTTGGCTTCGATGCAACTAGTTCCATGGGGCAAATGAAAAAATCCCATTCGCATAATGCGATAATGGAAACGTAGTGAATAAAAGTTTGATATTCTCCTAATAGAGAAGGAGGTTCAACTAAAAGTAACAGAAGTTCAGCAGATGAGTTGGTTAGGAAGCTTACTGATCACAAGACGTCTGAATGAGAAAAGAGCTGAAGATGACTAAGGATTGTACATATCAGCATGCAGAAACATGGTTCGAGGCGATTACTGTGGCACATATGTAGTTATGATATCACCAATGGCCTTCAAGATATAAACTAATGATCCAGCACCAGTGTGCCATAGCAGACCATGCGCTAACCACTAGACAGTGACTGCCTAATCCTTATAATAGCAGTAATTTTATTTATTGTCAATTCTAATTGCTAAAAATAATGCATCATTAAATCTTCTCACATTTTGTCACAAAATAAGCAAATGAAAGTAAAATAATTGATTTGAGGTTAGTTGGAAGTTGACAAAACTAATCAGTATAAAAACACAACAATTACACAATCAACAGATGCCATGCTAGGTAATTCACGACAAACATTATACTCACTCCAACATATTCTTCTCCATAGAAGACTTGTGGAGGAAGGGCATTAGGTTGGTCACCCTTAGCTTTTGCATGCTCTCTCATAAACAACCTTCCCTCTTCATTCTCAGGAGCGCTGACATCTATTGCATCATATTCTATACCTCTGACATCCAAGGCATCGATGATAGTTTGCTGCTTCTTTCGAACCTGCAAAAAACAACCCGAACTACATAATATAAATTAATAGACACAACCTGGTAAATTTAAAGTTTCAGGAGCACAGATGTTACACACTGCAACTGATTAGTTAAAGCAAATAACAACAAAAGGCAAAAAGGTTGTCTAATAAATTTCGCTACAAATGTTAAAAGTTGAAAGAGATATCTTAAATTTATACCTCAAGTGAGTTAAGTCACTACAACAAAAAATTAGGCATCCTAGTCAATAAAAGCTCAATTCATAATGATTGAATGGATCATTTACAACCAGCAATTGCAAAATATAGCAACATATCTACAAGCAAACAGTTACACGCTTCTCATTATTAAGCTAGAAAGTAAACCTAAGGCTAAGTTATTTTTATAATTTAAATTTATTTTAGCCAAACTGCAAGAAACTAGAAAGTAAATTAAACTTACTGCATTATTGCTTGAAATAGAAGTCATGTACACTTTGAGTTTGTGTACCATTGTGATTGTGAATGTAATACTAATTGATGATTAGAAAATCGAATGCCAGAAATTCAACTCTGACTTTCAGACCGGGACCCGGACTTTTGGAGTTGAGATGAAGTTAGGTAGTGAGCCGCAGTCAAGTCAGTATGAGTATGAGTGATACTGGTAGATATCAAAGTGATTAAAAATAAGTGGAAATTCTCATCAACAATTGAGTTACTGTTAGGTTTGGTTAACCTCAGTCTAAACTCTAAAGAATCCGAAAAACAGTGAAAAATAGGTTTTCTAGACCTTGAAAAATAATGGTCAGGCAGCAAAGCAACAGGAAATACAAAATAAAAGTTTAAAGCGACTTCCGCTACGTCATAGAAACTCGCTAGCGAAGATGAGCATAAATTTATCCGTTCTATTTTCTCTATATGACTAATGAAAAATTAGCGGCGCATGCTGAAGATTTTATGCGAGAAAAAATCTGCGATGAGCAAGAACTCAGCTTACAACGCAAACAAATAAAAATAGTCAATGTTATCTATTAAGTTATCTCCTGTAGCAAAGATGTTGCTTGGCGCTACAACAACGTAATATGCATTGGCACTCGCAATGCTTAGCTCAAAAGGTACATCGTTATGCAATTAGACAAATGTTAATGTCATAGCTAGAGTTTGAAACCAAAGTCAATTCTAGATCTAAACTACTGAGCCGAGAATTCGCTAATGAGAAAAAAAGTTATAACTTATCATATATAATTCCTTAACTGCTAAAATTAAATTAGCCAACACCAACAGTATGACTATCACTATGACTATGGCGATTAGTATGACTCATAGTAGCACTAACAATTACTCAAGCTGTAATTACTGCTTTACTCAAGCTGAAGCAGTCATGCTAATTAGTGACTATCAGCATCTATTTTATTTTTTATTGTTACTACTATTACTACTAGTAATAAATAATATTGCATTAATAATCGCAATGGATTAAAATTTTGATACTAATAATAACACTAACAGTCATAGCAAAATCAGTACTTTATACTACTACTAATGAGAACACTTATAGTAATACTAACAGCAGTAGCAATGCCAATATTCATACTCATAGTGATAGTAATAAAAGCTAAATAGCTGTAGAGTGTAGAACATACATTCATGTTTTATTATATTATCTAAAATTATATTTAGTGAAGTAAGAATCACTAATAATTAATATATATAATATGCAACTTGAACCTAAAATTAAATGATGGATACATTTTTTGATGCTTATTAGTGACACCTTGATACTGATAGTAAACAGAATGCAAAATAGAGCATAATCAACTTTAATACATATGTATGTATAAATGACATAATTTTGTTGAACTTTATACGAGTACCTTTGGCTTTATGTTTGCTAGAGTTTGACATTTTGCAGTAACAGCTTTAACAGTTTTTTCAACTTTTCAATTCAAGTAGCCTGTTTGTTTACAGTTTGCCAGCCAATATATTGTTTTGCTTCATACTGTGCCACATATCTCAAAGCTCTGCGTTTTTTCAAGACATTCTTCTTGCACTTGAATGGATTTTGTAATTTCAAACAGCATGTTATTGTTCTAATATATCTAATGCTAACTAATTTAAATAATTTTGTTTACATTTTCTCCTTTAAAAGCCTTTAAAAAATTGAATTTATTTTAAAATTTGAATTTTTCAGTTTAAAAAAGGTTATCATTTTTTGTCTATTTGCAGTGAAATTGCAATATGGTTCTGCTCGATGACCTAATTTTTGGTAATGAATAGTCCTAGTCCAATGTCAGACCTCTATGATGACAATGACTTTGACCCAGTCACTCCTAGTGATTCAGACGATGAAAAAGATAGGCCTTTGACAGAGCCATTAAACTCCACACCTCACCTGGATAAAGCTAGATCATTAAACAACAATAGCGATAATCACGACCAATACAATGATGGAAAGTACAACGACTCTTCTATCAAAATAACTCGGAAAATTGATGAGTCGCGTGAAGGTAGCGAGAGCGGTGGAACTACTAGGGGCAAAAGTCCTAGCAATTCTATTTCAAGCTACAGTCATACTGATTACAAAGCTTCTGTTAGAGATGGTAATTTCTCAACACATATAGAATATGGTGGTCATGATTCTAGTAGTGTTATAGACACTAATAAACCTACTAATATTGCCAGTCCTTTGCTCAATGGAAAACTCAGTAGATTCAGTGGTAGGAATTCTCGGGCACATTCACAAGGAGCTTATCCAGCCAAGGATGATGATTATGCTGACGATTTTGATAATGATGATTATCTAAGTGATTTTGAAGATCAGCCAAAGAGTAGAAAATCTTATTCTGATGATATACAGGAAAACAATAATAGGAAAGATGTCTCCAACACTGTGCAAGAGAAGGAGGCCATAGTATCAAGTTTTCAGCAGCATCATCGAGAAAAAAGTCATGTGAAGATTAGTAGCAACCCGTATGCTGCCAGTCGCCAGTCAATCCTGTCCAGTAAGTTTTTCATCTGACATAAATCAAAATATACAAACTCATTTAAGTTTATAGTCGCCATTCCTGTGAAAAACCCCTGATGGAAAGGGTTTTTGTTTAATCGGGCTAAGGACTTATTCGGATGGGGCACAGGAGCAATTATGACTAGATGCTCTTTCTAACATCACTAGTGGCCTTTGTCGGGGTTTGGACCCATGACTTCATGTATAGGTCTACTAGGCAAACGCTCTAACCCCTAGACCACAGCTGCTCCCGGCATGAATCAAAATATGACTATTCAGAAACTATTGCAAAAACTTTATCACTAATTTTGGCATCTAAATTTAGAAACAAGTTTATTTTTAAAGTTGCTATATTTATGGGCAAGTAGGTCTGATTATTGTATGTTGTTTTACAGAAAAAGGCAGCAGAAATACCACAGCTAACCGAAAGTTATATTCTCACTTGAACAGCTATTCTCGTCAGTCTAGAATCCCCTCTGCTCTCCACGTCAATGTTGACCATCTGAGGGTTAGTGGAGTCTTTCACTAGAGGCAGATTATCACATCTCGGTTTAGGAAGTTCTAGCTGAAGCTAGCAAGAACATTAACATTGTGTACTAATTTTAAATACTTTTCAATAGGATTTTAGTGTCAGAAGTTAATGCTTGTGAACTTGTCATCTCTGTTTTCTAATATATGGTTTTTTCAACATCCTTTACTTTTTAATGTCAATATTTTATTTTATAATTCATTTTATTACTAGAGAGATATAACAGAAATAACTGATGAAATTGAAAATCTGAAAATAGAAAACAAAGCTTTAAAAAGAAACAACACTTTGCTAACTCGTCAATTAGAGAAAAAAGAGAAAGAAGAGATAGAAATGCCAAATCTTTATGACAAACAGACTAAAGAGCTGAAGGCGTTGAAAGATCACCTCAAGTATTTGCAATATATTTATAATAAAAAGTAGCACTAAAAATATCTAAATAATTTTTTAATTTCAGTTGTTCTGTATTTTTGTAAACATGTTAATCCTGAGGAGCGCCGAGTAAATACACGCATACATTGGTTGTCAAAAGAAAACTTAGAATTCTCATAAAAAGAAAGACTCCTTTTGTATGGCTTTTCTGAGTAATAAATGCAGACCTCTTGTCCTAAATGAAATCTTATAGCACCTACAGCTTTTATATAAAAACAATTTTAGTATTAATTACATATGACATGTTTTCTTTTTGTTATTTTTATTGTTAAAAAGTTGTTAGATGTGCTATTGTGACAGCCACCTTTACCACTTCAATGTGGTAGTTGTAGTTCTTGCTGTTGTGTATCGTAAGACATAGATATAGTAAACTTCTGTTTTCACTATACTTGTTATTACTAAAACATGTGTATGCCATCTTTTGGACTACTTCACAAAAATAGTGCATATATAGCATCGAGTTTCATGATGTAGGCGCAGCAAGGAGAGGTATGAGAAAGCTGATGATAGATTGAGAATAGTTGAGAGAGAACTAAGGCAATCACAAAAAGAAGAGAAACATCTAGAAGCTATTGCAGAAGAAGAAGACCTGAAAGAAAGAAGTAGACTCCGCAAGCAACTGGAAAGAATTGTTATCTTGTCGGATGAAGCTGACCAACGAATTACAGTTTAGTTGTAGTGTTTAGATTACCCAGTGGTTCATGTAGTTCATGTAGCACGCCTGCTTGCAAGCTAAAGGTCTCCGGTTTGAATCTCAGTGAGGGCAATTATTTTTAAATTAGTTATTGAAAGCTTTTAATACCTGCAACTTGTAAGTGCCAAGTAAAAAGTCTTGGTGATAAAAAATTAAATGAAAAATAAAAGTGGTTGGGTTTTCTCAATTATGTTTGAGGCTTATTTAACTAACTGCTGTTGAAATGCTAATATATTGACAGCACTTTATTGGCCATTTTCTTGTCATTTCTTCCAACCACCTTTTCAGTCTGATTATTATCTATTATTAGAGCATAGAAAATGTTGCTAGCATATTTATTGCTTTGAAAGTATATTTTGTATAAATGATTTGATTAGCAACTGGAGAAATATGCAGAGAATTTGGAGAAATGCCATGAAAGTGAAATGTCAGCAGAGAATGAAAAGCACCGACAGACACTTGCCATGTTTCATGAGCTGACAGAGCAGTCACAGCAGCTTAAACAAACGATCCAGGTATGCCTCAGACTATATTACACAATCATATATACCTCAGACTATATTACATAATCATATATACCTCAGACTATATTACATAATCATGTATACCTCAGACTATATTACATAATCATATATACCTCAGACTATAATACATAATCGTATATACACCTCAGATTATATTACTATACTGCAGGGATGGGCAAATGTTTTCGAAATGGGGCCAAATCTCAAGATTTAAGGCGTAAGAAGGGCCAGGTTTGTTCGTTGTAAATTCAAGGTATAGGGGTAACGGCACAACGGGCCAATTTTGAATTTTTCGCTCTCATTTGTCTGTTTTTCAAGTTACTATAGTTCAATAATCTCTAGTCTAAATGCTACACCGTTGTCTGTTATAGGTATCAGTTGATTGTTTCCATCTCTTTCACAACTTTCAGAATAAGGAAGTTTTCATGTCAAAAAAATGGCCCGTTGTGCCCGGTACCAGGGTACAATGGACCACTGGGTGGGACACAACAAATATATTGAAACTTTCCTGATTTGGTTGCGTCTGATCTTTATTTATTTAATAATACAAATAAATAAAAATATTCTTTCAGATCTATAGCAAAAATCATGTTTTAGCTGTACAGTTTGTGCTACCACAGATAGCAGGGGGAGGCAAAATCAAACGCACATCACTCATTTTTACGTGCCATTATCACTACTGTTTAGAACTAAAAATGTTTTTTTCTGTTTCCACTTCACTGGAATTTTCATCAGTAACGTGTACTACAAAAATCCGAGTAGACTTTTTTCTATGAACTGTAGCTAAGGTGCATGGCTGAGGTTTGTGACTGAAACACGGAAGGGGAGGGGGGAGGAAATGAGCAAATCACAATTTATTTTAGTCAAATACACGTATATTCCCTCAATGATATAATATATATAATGAATATCACGCCTACCTACTATAGTAGCAACAGCAGAGTGTTTTGTATTATGCCTAAAATGGCAAAGCTTTAACTTCACCAGATATATATATTAGGGGAGCTTCACATTGTAGTTTGGCAGTCTTGCCATGATATCTTTTGATATTTTACAAAAAGGTCAGAAATGGCTATATCTATAGATTTTAGTAACATTTCATTCAACTCTTTGGGCAAACAAACTAATAACAGTGATCAGGGTGCAATGATCAGCGTGGCCCATTGTGCCCCATGTGGCCAAGTTGAAAATAAATGTGGCTAAAGGAAAATTTATTTTAGAGTTTGCTGTTTTACTAGTTAAGCAATGTAGAGACAAGCAATGGCAACACTATCAGTAAAATCTAGGCTTGTTACCTTTCAGTGTAAAAATGTATAAAGCTTTATTGACATCTTCAAAAATATACAAAAAAGTAAGTAAAAACAGTTTTTGACTTGCCTTTTCAACATGTATGCTCCGCAAGTGTTGAAACTACAATGGCTGAATAACTATGTCATAAACTTTTTATTAAAAAAAACCACAACTCTTAGTTAATAAGTTCTCTCACAATTTGGCCGGCTTTTTGTACCCCTATGACTGCTGTGCCCTCCCCTTACCCCTACAATGCTGCATTACGAAGTGCATATATAAATTGCTTTTTTCCAGTTTTCTGGGCTGAAAGTATAAATTGCAGAATGTAGCTTGTAGATGCAGAATACAAAAGATACGACAGTTTATTAATTTAACAACAAGTTGTATATAGTTTCCTAAGCAAGAAAGCAGCAAGTAATATATTGGGTACACTTATAGTACTGGAATTAGTGAGAAGTATGAAAAACACTTTTGTTAGCCATAATAGCACTAATGTCACTGCTAGTAATGGGTTCATGTGTGGCTACTCGAAGCAAATATTGCACATGCGCATTGGTGAGTTTGTTCTATTACTATTTTTATATGGTTCATGCTAGAAAACATGCATTCAAATTTATAAGTTTAACCAAATATGCTCAGTACTCTTAGTCCCAGTTTAGCTATTGAAGGGTACTTCTCACTGGTTACTGGTGAAGTGTAAAAGCTAACTGTTGTTGTTGCAGCAAAATGATAAATTGATTTGTTACAGCATGGATATCACATAACTCAAGTTGTAATGCTGCTACAATTGTGCTCACTGAAGCGTGATAATTAGTTTCAGCAGCTATGCATTGGCCAGAATCTTCTCATGAGTCATGTTCATGATTGGCCGGTGTTGCTTAGTACACACATTATTAGAATTGCTAGTGATTGGCTGAGGGCCTGATTAAAACAGTAGAAGGGCCTGATGTGGCCCGCGGGCCGCCATTTGCCCATCCCTGCTATACTGGTTTGCTTTACTGAGACAATTTCTCTCCCTAGCTTGATGTTTCATAGTTTATAAGTTAGTTGAATATTAGATATCATTTTCTTACACAATGTATGCTCTTCTCTTGACTGAAAAAGGAGTGATCCTAGTTCTTATTTTGAAGAACAAGGAGACAGAGTTAGACCGGTATAGGATACAACATACTAGTCGTATGGCAATGTCAAGGGCACATGTCAACACAGCCCTGTCAGGTGTCATATACCCCCATACTAGTAGCTCAGAACAATCTGGTGCACAGGCTAAACCTTCTACACATTACTCTAGAGCCGGTACAGCTGTACTCAGAGCATTACCAGCACCACCTAGCTCAGTCACTAGTGAGCTTGTCAACAAACATGCACAGGTAATGACCATTTTATTAGGGTTATTGTATAATTGTATATATGCATATTACAATTATTTCTTGATAGATCATCATACTTTATGATACTAAATTGTGCATGTTTTTGCAATTATAAAACATCTACAATCCTATCGGTCACTCTTAGTTTATTTTGAACTGAAATTTTTTCAGTTGTATGTGATTGTTTGCAGTTATTTAAAATTCTGCTAAATCCTTTGAACATGCTCCTGTGAAATAGTTGCTCAAAGTTTTCAATTATATCGAAAAATGGTAATCACTTTTCAAATGTATGCAGTATGTTTAAAAGAGAAGAAAAATTATATTGCATATGTATCAGTAAGTAAATTATATATGTGTGTGCGTGTTTGTGTCACTTGATGCAGTTAAAATTGTGAATACCTAAAACTCACGCAAGTTTATAGTCACCATCCCTTTGAGAAACCCCTGATGGAAAGGGCTTTTGTTAGAACGGGCTAAGGACTTCTTTAGACGAGGCACAGGAGCAATTATGACTGAATGCTCTTCCTAACATCACCAATAGCCTTTGTCAGGGTTCGAACCGATGACTTCATGTTTACAAAGCAATTGTTTTAACCCCTAGACCACGGCTACTCCCTAAAATTGTGAATAATATATATATACTAAGATTTAAATGTAATATATAACATACTACTGAAACTTATTATTTATTTGTATGCATATTTTCTTAGAACCTTAACCCTAGTCCCCCAGCTTCATCTAGACCCAATAAAAATACCACCCACCTTGCGTCACCAGCGAAGACTATGAAAGCGAGTCACGAGAATAGAAAGAGTGGTAAAAGACTGAGTCAGCCAAAGCGTATTATTCCAAGCAAGTGAGTCATCTATTTTGTTTCTGTTTGGGGAGTGATTGGTGCTGGCCAATTAGTTTTGTTACAGACTCCTAAGTTTGAACTTGTTGCTTGGTTAATGCAACTTGAAATTTAACGCTGATTTTTTAATTTTCTACGGTTAAGCAAGTAAAATATTAAAGTGCACTTATTGCAAATCTTTCAAATGTAGATGGTTTTTTCTGAACAGTGAATGGTGTGAAACATAATTTAAAGCAATGTAATTCTAACCACCAAAACAGCTTCAAGTAACATCATTATATATTGCTGATGTGAAGGTCAAGTAGAAAGTTGCTGCTTCTAAAATATGCATATTTTGCCATTCATAAATAATACTTTATTTGGTGCATAATGGAAATATGGTTTTTGTGGGTTTGCAGTTACCTACGTTAAAGAATCATGCTTTACTAATGCACCAACAAAAATCTTTAAAGGCTCATGGCTTTTGTACAAGTTTGACTTTTAAAGTGGTTTTGTACATCATTTAATAATTTGTCAAACTGAGATAAATTACGATACAATCAAGTTGTTTATTTTTTGTTTCTGTAAAGTGGTATTGGTAAAGAATTATAGCTAAGAGCTCGATATAAACACTATTTTTTTTCTAAATAATACTTATTATAAAGAACAAAATTGGCTTTTTTTGGCTGTGTTTCCATACCATATAACCTATAACGCAAGTACAGCCTTTGTTATTACTCATCTCTGTCATGCAATACCAGAAATGCTTCTGAAACAACAATGAACATGATTCTGGTAAGTTTTAGGGGGCCATCTTCTTGATTACTATATAGCTCCTAATTACACCTAACATAGGTTTATGCTGAGGTTCAGCAAACATTGTGTACAGTCTACTTCTACGAAATGAAAACTGAAGTGTTTGTGAATATAAAATACAAACCATTGCCTCACTGTTGAACCTAACAAAAGCCATTTCTCATGTTACATTTCTTTAGGATTCTAGAAGTTGCCTTGATTGCTGAGGTACTAGGTGCAGAAATGGAGAAATTAAAAAAAGCCTGTAACCTAGATTAGAAATGTAGCAAAAGAATTTATGTTCTCTCAAGAATTTCAACCCCCGAAAACTGAAATTTATAAAGCAATTTAAAGAACTTAGGCTATCTCAATTTCTCCAGTACTGCACGTAAATGTAATTGCTGGCAACTACAGACCTATCAAACATATTAAAACGTTATTATCTCTACCCTTACAAACTCCTTCTTACTTGTAGTGCTGCTGTTCAGTTGTCTGCAGCTGCAGAAGAATTGAGAAGAGAGAAAGAGGACGAAAGAAAGGCCGAGGTATGTTTTGTTGGTGACCAATTTAGAACTTATCACTGAATAATTAGGGTTTGGAAGTGTATTTAGAAATTGTTATCTCATTTTACAAATTGGTGCTGTATGCTCTTATGCATACTCTGTGTTTCCAGTTTCTTTCATCACAACTGTAAAGTTCTTTTGTATTTCATAGCTTCAGCGAACAAACCTGGTGCTAAGCCAGAAATCGATCCAAGATAGCCAGGTGGGTGGATGAGTGAGTTAGGTGAGTCAGGTGAGTGAGTTAGGTTAGTAGATGAGTGAGTCAGGTTAGTGGATGAGTGAGTCAGGTGAGTGAGTTAGGTTAGTAGATGAGTGAGTCAGGTGAGTGAGTCAGGTGAGTGAGTTAAGTGAGTAGATGAGTAAGTTAGGTGAGTGAGTTAGGTGAGTAAGTTAGGTGAGTAGATGAGTGAGTTAGATAAATAGATGAGTGAGTCAAGTGAATAGATGGGTGGCTCAGGTGAATAGATGAGTGAATTAGGTGGTTAGATGAGTGAGTTTCTATCTGGGTTCCTACAGGGATTGTGACTACGCTGAAGTTTCTAACCCTTTATTCACACCAATTATTAAAGTTGAGCTTATGCTGTTTCAGGCTGTTTTTCCATTATTCTAAGCACTCTAACATTTTACCCATCTGCCTACTTTATTTATTTATTTTTTATAACTTTTATATACTTTGCTTTCTGTTATAAATTTACGCAATCAAATTTTTGTCAGCCCAAACCTTAGTTCTTGTGTTAGTTACTTATCCCAGGACAGGATGTGCACTAGCCGCTAGCTAAAAGCAGATTTATTTTTTAATTTATTGAAGTGGAAATCAAATTTCAGGTTGTTAAAATTGTATCTAGTTTGCCAGAGTTGATTGAGACACAAATTTATACCTTCAAGTTATTTCGTTGAGAAGACAATTTTTATGACTTATTTTTTCATAGTCTTACTTGTTATTATTTTAACGGTTAACCTGTAGTAAAGGATGTGGAATTTTAATTTATTATGTATGTGTTTCTAAAATGGTTTTATTATTCTTACAAGGTTAAAGAGCAATACAACACTTACGGCTTTGAAGTAGCTGAAAAATCACCATCTGCAAGGAGTTATGCTACTTTTAATCATAAAGTCAAACAAGATAAGGATCTCTCGAGAGATTCTGTTGGTCTAAGTTTGAGGTGAGTTTTTATTGGCTGTTATAATGCTATCAAGTTGTTTAAACTGAGGGGAGAGGGGAGAATAGACCCTTTTTAGAGGGCCAAATATCCGCCTTACAATTAAGAGTTGTGTCCTCCCAAAATGATAACTTGAAAAAAATAAACTTGAACATTTTCTTGTGGTTTTGGTTGCTAAGCTGTGCTAAAAATGCCATTTCAGCATTGCCCAGTAACCTATACCACAAAAATTCTTTTAAGTTTATTTTCTTCAAGTTTTTTTCATGAAGAAATATGTTTAAAAACTTTTTGAACTGCTAATATGTGTGCTTATAACAAAATCTTTATCTCTTAAATAAACAATTCTATAGCATAATTAGAATTTTAAGCAGCAGCCAAACTTCAAATTTTTATTGAGTTTGCTCTTTATACAAAGGATTAACTTATTCGCTATTTGGGAGGACACAACTCTTAATTGTAAAGGGGATACCAGGGACCTTTAAAAAGGGTCTATTGTAATACTTATGGCTTATACACTATTTCCTGCTGGATACTGTTAGTACATAGTAACTCCCTGCCACTGCGTGTTATGACATATAGCAATACAATCAGCATTAATATATTCAACTAATATATATGTATAAGATGAGTAAATGTGTGGCATATAGGTGTGCTGTAGTTTCCTGTATCCTGTATTTAAGCTTGTGTATCCATGAATTATCTTCTACATTTGTTACAAGGCTGCAAATATTACATTAATAATGCTATGCCATATGCATTTGGTTATATTAAACTTTCACACCACTAATAGAATTTGCTAATTCCTTAGGGACTAAAACAATGCTGGACTAAATGTGTCTAGAGGATAAATAATGTTTTTTATTCACTGAAAATGGTCTACATATAATAAATTATTTGGTGTAAAAACTGAAAAGTGCTACTCTTAGTAACCTATTGGCCTTGCTTTGGTTGGTGAAAACTAACACCCTGCGCTACTTCCCACTACTCACTGTTATAGCAGGTTACTAAGAGTTGGCAAACATATTCACTAGTTTATCAAATAACGTGTTTACCTCTTATCTATTTATTGAGTTTGATAAAAGCATGGCTATAATATAAAGATACTTACAGCTAGCTTGGCTATTTTATTTAGTTCATCTTCCAATTTGCTGCTAACCCCTCCCCACTATAGTCCTCTATATGTAGTGTATAGGGAATTACAAAGTAACTTAGAGCTTTTCTATATTACTAATTAATTTCTATCATATTGATTAAAGCTTAAAACTATCTACACTGCTCTGATGTAATATAATAGCACCACTTAGCATTACATTTGTTTACAGCTAGCATTGCAGGCTGTTGAATCATTGTTACATAAATTTTATTACATGTGATAAAAAAAACAAATAGTTAATCAACTGTTCTGCTGCTTCACAAAGCTGTCGTCTGTAAATGTAAAATGTAGAAGTTAGCAGTTAATTGTGTCGCATGTTTAGCTTTAGAGAACAGACTTTTTCTATTGACATAGGCAGGTATGTATAAATAACACGTTTGATGTCCGTGCCAACTGCATTCCCTTTTTTACAGCCACTCAAGCTAAGTTATGCAGCTATATTTTTGCCTTGCTTTGATTTTTGTTTTATTTAGTTTTCCTGACATTCTACATAGTATATATATAGTATAGTGTATTTAGTATAGTATATAGCATATATAGTATAGTATATTTAGTATAATATATAGTATATAATATATAGTATAGTATATATAGTATAGTATATTTAGCATAGTATATAGTATATATAGTATAGTTAGTATAGTATATTTAGTATAATATATGGTATATTTAGTATAGTATATAGTATAGTATATTTAGTATAGTATATATAGTATAGTATATTTAGTATAATATATAGTGTATAATATATAGTATAGTATATATAGTATAGTATATTTAGCATAGTATATAGTATATATAGTATAGTATAGTTAGTATAGTATATTTAGTATAATATATGGTATATTTAGTATAGTATATAGTATAGTATATTTAGTATAGTATATATAGTATAGTGTATTTAGTATAGTATATAGTATACAGTATAGTATAATATATAGCATAGTGCATTTAGTATAGTATATTTCGTGCAGTAGCCTATATTTAGTTTCAACAACTTTAGTAAACTTCTCATAACTTTGCATATTTTAGTTTTTGTTTAAATATTCACTGTTGAACTGAAGAGTTATCTCACCAGCTATTCATTTCCATGTAAAAATACACTGTAAGAAACTTCATGGAAATACTTAAAGTTTACTAGAAGAAAAGTAACAAAACTTTTTAGATGATAATGTTGACTGGCCATTTGAATGTGTTATTGTAATTATACAACACGTCATGAATTCAAGTTTGCTTCTGTTCCCACTTGCTTCAAGTTGAAGAAAGCTTTTTCTAGTGGTTTTATAAACTTTTATAGCACTATACAACTCTTTTAAAGCACAAAATTATGTTGGCAAATAGAAATACAGATGTTCAAACAATTTCATTGCTAATCTTTTGCTGGAAAAGTTGAGTAAAATTCAATCAAACTCTCTTTTGCCAAATGTGTTTGTATCTCTACAGTTACAGAGAAAGTTATGAAAATGCATTTATTTATATTACTTAGGAACAATATCATTTATTATTCACATTTGAAACTTCTGAATATTTATAGCCAAGGTACAGCGGCACTGGCATCTAGACTCAAAGATTCTGGCTTGTTTCTAGCCAATAGGGAAGGTACTAAAGATGCCCCTGTACCCTCACCTCACATAGAAGAAGAACTTAGGCCTTTGTATCCCAATAGAGAAAACACATTAACTAAAATAAAAAAGACGCCAGATTTATTTGATTTAGATTTTCTGCAGCACAGTTAGCCTGTGGTCACACTTAGCTCATTATAGCACACAATCTCTAGTTTTTCTACAATTTTATTATAATTGGAGAAATTTTTATGCATACTTTTACATATTTAAAATTTGTTTTTATGCAATTTTATATTTTCTACACTGTGCAATATTGTTTTTTTATTTTTTTTATGTTTTATTTTGCATTTTTGAAATTATATTTAAATGTCTAGTTTTTCACTACTTTTTAAACCATTTTCAACTTTAATTTTACAATTTCTAGTATAATATACAAGTTTATAACATAATTTATTGATAAATATACTCTAGTTTTATACTACAATGTTATTTAAAAACAAATGTTGTAATACGTTTTAATGCACTCATGTTTTGCTGCGTAACAGTTTCTAATACTCTCTATCTGTACAAGTTTTATAATCGAGTACAAGACACTTAATTTATACTCTAAAATATAGACGCTCAACTTTTTCACAGATACTTGAATTATAATAATATAATATAATTAATTAATAACAATAATTACAACCAATAGCAAGCGGATAAGAAATTTTTTCTTGGAACAGAGTCTTTTGCTATAAACCTGAAAATATACTGTCGAACTTTCTGTTAGTAATTTGTGACCCACAGTCGCAGGGGTATGTTAAGAGTGATAAACCATATTATGTACTTATAATTGCTATTTACAAATAATTGACACTGAATATTGACTGAAGGAGTTGTATCATCTATAATGCTTACAGCATAATAGATCTGCACACTGATCGTGGTATAGACTATAGACTTAGTCTAAGCATGCTAAGAACTACACTAATATTACAGTGGGGCCTTATATACTTATAGGGAGTCGCTAGAAACAGCACTAAGTTGGGAGTGACAGAGTACACTATTTGTATACACAACATTGTTTGACCTCCAAAATCTCAACCACTGAACTCGGTCACTCCAACTAAGTGTTGTGCCAAGGAATTTCCCTGTACTTAGACAAAATAACATAGTAATTCTAATTGCCTAAATTTTTGAATTGTTTTTTTAAATTTTGTCATTTAAAGTTATCATACTGTACCTACCTCAAAGTGCTCACTGATCGAGACACATACACAGCACTCCCTAATATTTGGCAAAGTAGTTATAATAAATTATTCTATACACAGCTCAGAGTTGGGGATGACTGAATGCAACAGTTTAGAGTGATCGAGTTTGGAGTTGTTAGGGGCTCAAAGTTCCAACCTTGACCCCAACTCCAAAAATTGGAAAACCCCAAACTGCTGCACTCAGTGATCCCCAACTCTGAGCGGCTTGCAGAATAATTTAGTTGTAGCACTACTTGGAAAAGCAGTTGTAAATAATAAGATTAGTAATTTTGTCAAATAAAATTGATATGGCATCACTTAAACTCATGTTAATTTTGTTTTATACATCATAATTAAACTCTAAATTTGACATTTTCCGATGATTTAGTGAGGAGGTTTGGGCATAATTATAATTTATTGGCTGCAGTGTATAGGTAATGTAAAGGACAAACAATATTTGATTGACAGTAACTGTTCAAGAGAAAATCTTAGAATCCTGTTTTTTACCTATAATTTTTTGACTGAAGCGTAATTAGGTGTTTTAATAAATGTATAACTAGCTGTCTTTGACATTTTTCAACTTTTTTTAAGAGAAAACAGGTTGCAAATTAGCTTTAGAAACCAAGAATTTTTTATTTTGATAAATTCAGCCATTGTGAAAGCATAGAGACATTTTCAAATTTTGTAAGAAACGCACAACATAAAATAGCTTAGTATTATGACATAAAATTGCAAAAACACACTCCAAAGTGGGAAAAACTACTTTTATTCAACAATGAAATCCACTATGAATTGCATACTGTCACATATGTAGACGTCCAATAATTCAAATGATGTGTGATGTCCCCATATATATGTGGACAATGATAAAAAACCTTTTTGCGAGCATTGTAACATTTTCATTTAAAAGTTCTTTTATAGATCTACAAAACAAGCTTGCAAGTAAAACAGCTATTCGAAATCTGTTTTTAATTAGTTGACCTTGACCTTATTCAATAGAATAAAAAAACCTTCAACAATACTGAGTAATTTATTAGAAAATATAAGAAATATCACAATTTCAACCTATTTTGGTGCAACAAAAGTAGTGTCCACATATGTGGTCGTTGCCCATGATAGGGTTGACAGAATTAAATAAAAATAACATTTAGATTTAGCTAAGTTTATGATAAACCAAAGGTAATGTTTGTGAAAGTAGAAATTAGACTATTTGCAAGCACTAAGCACTAAGGCTACTACTATCTAAACATCTTAAGGCCACGGTTAGGATAGAGGTGCTGAGTTAATGATACAGTAGGCCTACCTTCTGCTGGTTATACAACAGTGCTGCAGGCAATCAGTTATTATAGTTTACTTTGTCAATGCTTGTGGGGTTCTGTTAGCATTTACTGATAATTATATTAATTACACCAGCAATGCTATGTACATAAACTAAAGTAATATTTACTTGTTATAGATTTTGGGATTTAGAGCTTCCTAGTATACTGTGTAGTAAACAGTTGCATAGGTACATTATGGTGACTGCATCTCAATCAGCATGTTGGAGACAGAATTGTCATAGGATTTCACTCTGTGCAAAATAGTAAGTTTTTCAAAAGTTGATTATATGTTTAAAAACTAGTGCTATAGTGTAACCACAGTTTTGATTCAACCACAAGAAATTTTATAATGAACTTGTAAAATTTCATTATATTTTTTTACTGAATACAGGTAATTTTATTCTACATACTGATGCTATTAAAATAATATATTAGATTCTGAGCCTAATAACTATTGCTATGCACATTTTCCAACCATATACATACAATAACAGTTTTTGTCACTTCAATTACCATAAAAAATTTTACTGCTGAAATAAAAGTATGAGATTAACTTTTCTTCTTCAACAATGTGCAATTTGAGCTTCTACTGACCTTTCTAACCTCTGACCTAATGATTACAAACACACATAATAATATACTACTCTACTACATGCATTTCCAGTGAATCCATCTCTTGTACATTATTACAATGATAAGTGTTGGTTCCTAGATGCATATTTTCGAGATAACAGCCAAAGTTGTTAGTACAAGCAGTTTGATAATGATACAGTTACTATATTGCTATGATATCTTCACTGCTAAAGTATAGAGAGCAGTGTGCACACAACAGTAGAGGTCAAAGAAGATAACAGCATCTGTGTTGTGTTAAACTAATAGGAAACTTCAAGTGGGAGGAAACTAGTTGCCTGAAATTTGCTTAGAAGTAAGAGAGGATGTAGGAGCCTGCGCTATAATAAGTTGCACATAGACTGCTCGTAACTAGATACTATCAAACCTTAAATATTTATTAGAATACTTATATAATGCAAGGAGATACAGGAAATCTTAGAATACATTAAGGTGAGTTGAGCGGTTTCTTTGAAGAATCAGCAATTATACATTATAACACATTTATATACTTTATAGAGGCTAGGCATATCCAGCCACATTGAGGAGCTTTTAGGTTTTATGTTATCATTCTCGTAGCATCTGTCATTGCGAGTAGACACATTGTGTGAAATTAGAAATCCTTGAAATCACTGCCAAGAGTAATTTACTGAATGAGGTTTCAATTTATTTTTAGTAAGGTAATGACTAATGATAGAAGATAAGAAAATGTAGGCATAATACTACTCACTTAATTGAGCAGTAAAGTTGAAACCAAGTAACACCAATGCTCGCGCAGATATGTTGTATAATAAACTATAGCAGTAGATCTTCTGACCAGATTTAAAAATAGCATACCTGAGTTCTGAAAAATTTAGTTTTTACACACATTCCAAAACATTAACATACATACTACGTTTGGCTTACTTGACAACCCCATATCTTAGAATAGATGCTGTTTAACATGTACATGTTATGGAGGCACAACTCTCAAGTATAGATTGAACATGAATGACACTAGAAGAAGGCTATTGGTAGATAACTCTGATTGAATTATTTGAGTAACTTATTCATTGCATCTAGCTTTGAGAATCTAATGATGATTTAGAAATTATGCTTTATATGAATAACTGGTATAAACCAAACTACACGCCCACACCCATAATATGTTATATGTAACATAATGCTTTTTCTGGTTGCTGTTAACTCGCCTACTATTGCTATATCTGGTACTACATAATTAGCAGTTATAATAGGTATAATATGACGTTTTATTATTATAAAATAATCTCTCTGAATTTCACAGAAAATCTCATTGCATTGTTACAGATCTCACTAGCCATGCCTTCAAAACTCCAGTTTCTCATAACCTTGGTCTGTTTGGTAATTATTATTATCACACTAACACTGACTTCTAGACCAACAACGTCTATTAGTCCCACTGATGAACACAGCGTAGAGGAAAAAAGTCTGAGCATTGCGCATGTGCAGACAACTCAAAAAGAAGTAACAGAAAAAAAAGTGAGTATATATTATATAATCATAATAACCAATCAGCTTCAAAATCTAAGTTACCAGCTCAACTGGTTTTTACATAATTTTTCAAAGAGACAGCTTAACTGAAAACCTGCAGGCTATAGATTCAGAGCACATTGAAACATTTCAATAGCAGCAGAAATGAGCTGGAAAATAGTTCCAGTTCAGTAAGCTGCAGTATCTTGTAACTTACTACATTTTAACAATTCTATATTTAAAATGGACAACTCCTACTGGTCAATAAAACAAGAGAATTTGAAGACCATGTAAACCAGTTTAATAGTACTATTATCATAAAGAATTTCCTTTTGTAGTGATGAGTTTACCCAGTGGTCTCTGTGGTATAATGGTTAGCACACTTGCTTGCAAGCCAGGGGACTGGGGTTCGATTCCCAGTGGGGGCAATTATTTTTCAAGTTATTTTGACCTTTAGTGAAAAGTAGTTATAGTACTCCGAGGGATCGTTGAGTGGCCAGGAGAGCGTGAAGATTGAAGGAGTAGTAGATAGGCCAGTGGAGTTCAGAGAACTGGGTAGAATGTAGTGTTGAGTTTACCCAGTAGTCCCTGTGGTGTAATGGTTAGCACATTTGCTTGCAAGCCAGAGGACTTGGTTCCATTCCCAGTGGGGGCAATTATTTTTCACCTTTAATCTAAAAATGAAGTGTTTGCACTAAAATGCTGTTTGATCTCTAATTATTTGTCTTAACAACTGGGATCTGTGTTCTATGTTGCACCAGATAAAGTTTCCTTTAGTTTATTTGTTAAAAGGTTTATAGTATAGTAGGTATATTGCTTGCTATGTAAGAGCTGCTAGATTTTAGTGCGGACCAGTTGTTAGCAGTTGTTGTAATTTAAATTCCATGAAGTTGTATTCCCATGTCGGGTTTCACCATTTAATAACCCCTTTTATACCCAGTCGGTGAATCTTGTTTTAAAAATAACAGTTCTTTTTTAGAAATAGTGCCATGAAAGTAATTTGGCTTTAATCTTGCCCGGCTGTTACTTAAATCAACAATCCCCACTTTTGATTGCCCACCATAGATTTATTGTTGCTTATTCCTAGCTAGCATGTGAGACAGCCTTCAATTTTATACATGTGTCACAGAGTCATAGCTATTTCACATAGTGAAGACTATAATTTCTTACACTATCATCAAGTTTTTGGATAAAAGCCGTTACATTAAACATTTTGTTGGCAGCTTGAATTGATTGAAAAGCAAAAGTAAACATAATCATGATCGCCACAATTAAAACATATTGGCTTTATAACCAATTGGTCAAAGTCTATACTCAATAACCAAAGTGCAAAGGCTAGCCACCTGCAGCCTAGAATGAGTTTTTATATACAACTTATTTTTTCTGGCAACTTGTTTTAGGTGCAACTTTTTTTACAAGCAATTCGTTCTATAAGAGAGTTGTTCTATGGGTCCCTTCTTGTGTGGAGAGAGGCTGTTACCTGGGCAACTTTTACTACTAGCCATTTCGTCTACTATTTTAACTTCTGTTATGACATTGCAGTCTTGTTTGCATGAGTTTATTGTGAACTGTGATGGCATGTTGTAGCTCGTAGACCCGGAGCCAACAGAAAAGTTTCATGAACAAGTAAAGCCTCATGTAGCTAAGGCTATATCTAAATTGTATCATGAACTTAAAGCCAATGGGACAATCATCAATGATCTTGTATCTACAGCACAACCCATAATACCAAATATATACCACTATGTGAGGTAAATACCCTATATATGAAATATATATTATTAAGCACTTTACAATATGTACTGTATGTTACATATATTCATTGTAACTTTGTCTCAATTCCTTTGAATGGATCCATACAGATGGATTTGCTTGTGGTTTGCATTAGTCTATCGTTGTGGTTTCATTTGATTGACACTGTCCCCATGCATCAATAAAAATTCCATAGCATATAGACTGCGGAATATGTAATGTTTACCACCTATTGTTATTGTTGACAGCATTTGTAGTCTACTCCACTGAGTTTGTATGCAAACTATTTCCTCTTTTTCATTATGTAAAATACTTTAGCATGAAGTTGTAACTAAGCATTAAGTTCAGCAGAGGTATAAACGCAACTTAAAACATAGAATAAATGTTTAATGCATCCTATTTTCTTGTTGTTTGTGGGATAAATTACACTTTTATATGGTATTGCTTGCGTTCAACTGCATTTTTATAGAACATTACAGAAAACCGTGACATTTGTAATATTATTTACCCGAATCTAAATATCCTGTCATATTTTCCCTGTATGATACCTAATACTAAATCAGTAAAGGTTAATTTTTAGTGATGTCTTTTGAGGCATCGTGCAATCTAGTTTTAATGAAGTCACACAATAATCTAAATGCTAATTTAATAGTGTTGAACCAAACTTATTTCAGTGCTTGAATTTGGTTGCAGATGCTGCTATCTGTTGTATTCTCTTTGAATTGCAGATTCAACCAATCTGAAATGAAGTTTCATGAAATGCTGTCGATAATGTCAGCTATGAAAATAGGCAAAGCTGACAAAGTATACATTCACACAAATTCTCCACCAACAGGAATGTACTGGGATAAAATAAAGAATGATCCAAGGTTTGGTCTCACTTATGTATTACCAAACAAACTGAAATGTTGCTTGTGTCAAGCTAATCATTAAGTGTTTTATTTAACTCAGTCTAGTTTTCAAATAGTCAACTCCGTTTTGTTTCATTATCTAACACTTGGATAATTTGTATACTAAATAACAACCATATAAATTTTTATCATAATACTTCAATATAGTCTTTGCAAACATGATTTTAGTATTTACCAACATGCAATCAGTTGTTATTAAAAATTACGTTACGGTGTGATTATTGTAGAATGTTAGTAGTAGAAAGAGAGCCACCTACCACAATATTTGGGAAACCATTTGGCTGGGTACAGCATGGGTCTGACCTAGCTAGAATACAGGTGATTCAAACTTTACATTATAGTTTTGATGTCTGCACAATGCTGGTTACAACATTATACTAAAATAGGATAAGAAACTTATTAATATGTAAGTCTTTTATAGTATAAATTGTAATATGTTGTGAAGTCAGAATTTATATTTTAGCATGATAATATATATCTTTTATATAGCAGTTTATTATGTTGTCTATAAATCATACAATTATACAGACCATTATGCAGTTCATACAGAGTCACTTATATGTATATCTTACACTGCAATTCAACATGCATACATGTAAAAAGAACATGTTAATTTTATATAATATTATATAATATTTTAGCCTCAGAGTGTTTTTCCAAAACTAATTTATCATTTTGTCATGGAACAATGAACTAAGCGTCTCTGTTGCAGGTTCTGAGAGAGTATGGAGGGATATACCTAGACAACGATTGTCTTGTAGTAAACGAGTTTGTGGGGCTAAGAAAGCACCACTGTGTTGTCTCCAAATCCTCAGAAGAAAGACATTTAGGTGAGTTGTCTTCTCTCTTTAATCAAATTATACTACTCCTTATCAAAATAGAGTTAATTTTTTATAAAATAAGAACTTTTTTTATGTATATATATATATTTTAATATGATGTGTCTTACCGCCTTTTTAACTGATGAAAAAATTTCTATTTCAAACGAAATTATAGCTTTAGGTGCCAAAGATTTTTAAATTATAACAAAGAATGTGCGTCAAGTCAAGAGGATTCTTGCTATTGGAAAAAAATGCAGCTTGGTGCAACCTATCTCAGGTCAGAATCTAGGCAGCCTAAATGACAATTACCAAAACTGTCTTCAATTATCCTACCATGGTGGAAGCTACTTTATTAACAGCCCAGATGAAGTATTTATCCAGAGAAGGCAAGATGCAAATTTCTTCAATGTAGGTCATTTTAAATCGAGAACGAAAAATCTCAAAAGATTGTGAGAGAAGTGCTGTTTGCTGAGAACAATGTGATGTCAGCTCATAGTGTGAAGAGTATATAACATCTGGTAGATAGAATCCCTTTGGCTACTGATCAGTTCAGCGTGAAGATCAGTATTAAACATACAGAGCGCCTATTCTAACCAATTGCAAACCATCATGTAGTGCAGCCAAGTGATAATATTATAATAAACGATGAAACTCTAGTACAGATAAAAAGCTTTGTATATATCTTGGAAACGAAAGATGTGATGATACCAGACCAGCTAGCGAGCTCACCTTTAGAATGGAAAAGGCTAGTGCAGCTTATGGGAAGCTGAAAGAAAAATGCAAAGTATACAAGGCAATAATCTTATCTACTATGCTGTATGGGTCGAAAATATTTATAGAGCACAGGTAAAGGATTTAAATGCACGAGCCCCATAAGAGAGATTATGTAAATAACCTGAAAGGATAAAGTGTCAAAGATTGAAATATTCAGAAGAAGTGGTTCAGCTGCTATGGCAGACAGACACATTGAGCGCAACCTGAGGTGAACTTGTCACGGCCACCTAAACAGCTTATCTGTTCCCAAATGTGCTCAGGCTTAAAGAGCCAGGATGTTCACGTCTTACGTTTGAAGATGTAGTAAAATTAAATTTGAAGCAGAAAAATTTTAGACTGAATTCTTGAAAAGCTACAGCTAATGATTGACCTCTCTGGAGAACTACAACCCATGCAGAGACTATATAACCTGCAACAGTCTTCGTGTACCCGAAGGACTGCTTATAATGATTGCGCTGGTTGTAAAGCCATGTCTCCTTGCCTTATTAACTCTTGTAACATACTCATTTTCTGCAATCTTTTTTGTTCAAGCTACAAAAAAAGTATTCTTAGTTAGTAATTTTCTTACTGAAGTTCCAGTTCAAAGTCCCATAATATCTTCAGCCAAGTTTCACTTGAAAAATGGCACGCTTTATGTTTTGCTGAAACTTCTGCAAAAAATGTAGTTTTAATAGATTTCGGTATTCCAAACCTGCCTCCCTGAGCATATATTTTACATTCTAAAACTATGTTCAGATTTGAAAATAGTTTATTAGTTACACTTAGATAAAATATAAACCAAGACTGAGTTATACCTATGTAGTTTGTTATTAGTATACGCTCCTGTTATATAGGTAACATGGTGCTAATGGGCACTCCAGACTGTGTGTTCTTAAGGTTATATGAAGAGCTGTACAAATTAGACTATCAAAGAGATTTGTGGTACTTTAATGGAGGGGAGCTGCCACAGTACGCCCTCTTAGACCAGTATCCGGGGATAGCAGTCATGGCAGATGAGGGAGTGCAGCAAGGTAAGCCACGCACACTGTAATGTGTAGGCGTAAAAGTGAGAGCCTGTGAAATGGCGTTGAAATTTAGCAGTTTGGTTGGCAGGACTACTGAGCACATTTTTAATGCCTCTTTATAATCTTTTTATGGTAAAAGACTTGCACTCAGATCATCTGCGTGTATATATGGGTGCGCGCCTCGCGTGCATGTGTGTATGTAGGTGTGAGTGCGTGTGTGTGTGAGTGCGTGTGTGTGTGAGTGCGTGTGTGCGTGAGTGCGCGTGCGCGCGCGTGTGTGTGTGTGTGTGTATGTAGGTGTGTGTGTGTTCACTGAGTTTCCATGACTGTGCATTATGTAAGTAGATGCCTATATGAATTAATTTGTGGTTGCAGTTTACATTAAGTTATGGTTGCGGTTTCGTTGATGTAACTGTTCCCAAAAACCTAATGAAAAATCAATTCTCATAAGGCAATGATGGAAACACAGTGATTACCTGATGCATTTGAGGTGTTGAAGATTATCTCTTTGATCTGTCACAAAGCTTTTGACTGTAGTATGCCCTATTATGTACCACACACTTTACAATGCATTGTATTATATCATATGCACAGAAACCAAATTTTTTCAATTGCATGATATTGGTGGAGTCTGTTAAAAATTGCACAGGTAAGAATGGCACAAATGAAAAAGTAGGTAAAAATAGCGCATTTTCAATAGTTTGGGGTGGGGGGTTAGAGATTTGAGATAGGTGGGGGTTTCAACTTTGGGTTCGCAGTTAGAGTTTAGAGTTTGGAAAATTTAACATCAGTGTGCCATACTTACCTACTCTTCTATTTGTGCCATTATTACCTATGCTGATTTTACCTGTGCCATTTTTGCTGTGCCATTTTCACCTAAAATCAAGATCGTTTCGGGCACTGTCACAGGATATTTATATTTCTAGGTATGAT
The DNA here is from genome assembly GCA_964035545.1 of Bugula neritina. Lineage (NCBI taxonomy): Eukaryota > Metazoa > Bryozoa > Gymnolaemata > Cheilostomatida > Bugulidae > Bugula > Bugula neritina. The sequence continues at coordinate 21,884,719 of OZ037767.1, forward strand.
GTATTGGCTTTGGGGAGTGGATCGAAGTGTAGAAGAAACTCGTAGCAGGTGGAATATTCTGCATCTATTCTACGGTCATAAAGACTACACATACCACGACACAATCAACTACAACCACACAAATATAAGAACTATCCATAATACATTTGCCCGTCTTGCTAGGTGGATCTATTATAACCATGAACAACCTTTTGCTGAATAACATAACCTCAAGTTCTTGTAAATTTTTATTATATTATTCCTTGTAAATAATGTGGGAACTATTTTGTTTTTATTTTTCACAGACTTGCATTTCAAAGCAGTTAATTATATTGTTCCTGTTCGAAGTTAATACATAGTAAATATCATGTTAAGCGTTTTGTGTATTATAGATTTATAGTATGCCAACACTTTACGGTATCCATGGCAGATAAACAACTCATCTCATAGAGGCTGTTTAAATTTATAGTATAGAAGCAATATAAAATATTGCATTGGGGATATATATGAAGTTTGTTATAATTGATTTGAGCACAGTATTTTAAAGCAAATCATTTAGAGAGGTAGAGGCTGTTCTTGCACCAAAAGATTTGTGGTGGTTGTAGTAATGATGTGTTAAAATAGTTGAGTTTATTTTCTTTATTAGCCTGCTAAGGTTCAATCACATGGAAACAAAATTTTGAACGAAACAGCAGTAAGCATTTTGTTCAGAACCATTCAAACGTTTCAGCTTCTATTAGCCAGAGAAGTATTTCTAAAGTCAGTGATTGAGCAACAATCATGTCTTGTTATTGGGCGTTCATATCCAATAAATTTTTACAATGCCAAGATTTAAAGAATTTCTCTGCTATGTCATTTTGGAACCCGGTAAATTTTTGAAAATGAAAGTATTTAAATATTGGGAGTCGTTGTATCTGTATTTGAATAGTCAATTTGTTTACATTTGATTTTGAATTTAAATAAGTTTAAATGGTTTGTAGTCAGCTTCAATGACAACATTAATGTGCTGTCTTGAAACTTACACTTTAAATTTAAAACATGCATACACTATTTCTAATGCTTCCAACCTTATGAGTGACCACCTTGCTTACGCGGCAGTGAAACTTCTTGATTTTGAAGCTATACACCAATGACATCTGTCTAGCTGCATCGAAAACCTACACTGCCTAATCCATAGTTGGAAAACCTTACTCCTGATAACAATTAGGGCTAATTTGCTGTATCATGTTTTAAGCAAGAAGCTCTCAAGAGTTCAGCTTTAATTCATCTTATCCACAGTTTGATTTATATTTATATCCCATGTCCATTTCTTTGAGTGGAGTAAAGCTCTAATAGTGCATTCAGACAATCAATAAATAGCATCCCTAATAGCACGATAAATAGAGGTCCTGTTCGCTTAGAGTCACATGGTAAACTTTAGTGTGTTCATCTGGAAAACTTAGGCATAAGCAGTTTTTTTAATAGTCTGACAATGGCAGGGCTCATTTGTTCAGGTATATGTGTGCCTATGAGAAGCTACAACGTAACCCTTTGCATTCCTCCAAGAAAGAAAACTACGAGTATTTAGAGAATGACAATTATATTTACAGACTTAGCCTTTGAGAAAAGGCATCTAAGTAAAACAACAGTACAAGACCAGAACCATACATGCATGAGTAGCAATATATTAACTAAATGTTACTGAGCGCATGAATTGTCCTGCTTACATAGGAAGCTGAATCCTAGTTCTGGTCTCCCTACATATGACTACCTGCAGAGGAGGCGCCATGTCGCCTAGAAAAGTTTTCGAAATCTCAGAATGCCATCATACAGCACGCATGTGAGCGTCATAGTTAAAAAAAGAAAGTGTAGCTAGTGCACTTGTAGTACAGTCAGTTGAGTAGACTACGGTCCATATTGTGACAAAAGTAGGGAGTAGCATGAGGTATACCACGGCCATTGCAGTATTCACTTTACAAGCATCTAAAGATTACCTATTTTTTGTGGCTCAACTTAAAAAATTCGAATTAAAGTTTCATCCAATAATTTGTTTCATTTTTATTCTAGCATTCAAATTTTCCTCAAGCACTGAGACAACTTTTGTATTTTCTCAAACTGACTAAGTCATACTCACAATAGCTTACAATGTAAGAATAGTTATTCTATCCAATAATTTGTCTTGCTATGCAAACAGTTCAGCTTGAGTGTCATACTCTATATGCATGGAGAAGTGATGCAAGCAGGAAAACTTAAAAAATGGTTTATAGTATTTGATACTAAAATCATTATGCTGTTGCTGCACTTACGTTATAAAAGTAGTGTTACCATGTATGTTTACACTAAGCCGATGCTCACTGAGATCAGTGTGTTGGTTTAATATGTTGCAAACATTATATTTTTTTTATAGAAAGCACAGCTGTAAGGTATAATAAAAAGCAGTTGCAAAATGCTAGCATATAATACAGCTCACAAAATAATCTACACACTATACACTAATTCCTTAATTTGAACAAAGGGATTATTAAATGCTGTAAGATGAAAGTTTGTTAAACATAAAGCAAAAGAGTTGCTTTTTATCCACAATAAACAGTATAATTAATATTTACAAACATGTGCTACTAATTTATTCAGCAAATGGGTCTTCATGGTCATAATATATCCACCTGGCAATATTGGCAAATGTGTTCTGGATGGTCCTTATACTTGTGGGGTTGTAGTCGATTGTGTCGTTGTTTACATAGTGTTTGTGTCTATAGAGCACATGCAGAAAATTCCACCTGCTACGGGTGTCTGCTACACTGTGATTGGAGGAATAAAGCCAAAACATTAAGCCTAAAATATATATTAAGTGATTTCACATACTACAATTGTTAGTATTTGTTCACATAGAAATTACTGTACTATAGTATTATATTCATTGTAATAATCTTAGATGCTACAATAAATATTCCTTTATTATAAGATATTATCTTAAGAAATAATACAAAATATGTCATAGTAGAGTGTGTAGTATGTAGTAGAGTATAGCAAAGCATCTGGTCCATTATAAAAGAGTATAGTACAGTGAGTTATAGAGTATAGTATTATAGCCTACAGTCTAGCTGCTAGTGTGTGGTATATAGCAAAATATAGTACAGCTCGTAGTATATATACCAATATAGAACAGTCAATAGCGTGGCAGGTAAAGTAGTATAAAGTCTAGTATACTGTAATGTCACTATAGCCAAATGCAAAAAGTACAGCAAAATGTATTTTATGTGGTCTACCAGAATGTACTCCCTCATCAGCCATGACTGCTATTCCTGGATACTGATCTAAGAGGGCATACTGCGGCAATTTCCCTCCGTTAAAGTACCACAAGCCATTTTGATAGTCTAATTTATACAGCTCTTGGTATAGCCTAAAGAACACACAGTCCGAAGTGCCCATCATCACCATATTACCTATAAATAAGCAACAAGTGCATATCAGTATCAACTTACATGACTAACCCGGTTTAGCAATTTATCATGTACACGTATATTAGTTTTAATGTTTAGCTAAGCATACACAGTTTTAGAAGTGAAAATATATACATAAGTTCTTGTATATGCAAAAATAAAATAGGGGTAACGGGAAGGGGGAGGGAGGAGGGCACAACGGTCATAGGGGTACAAAAAGCCGGTCAAATTGTGAGAGAACTTATTGACTTAGAAATGTGATTTCATTTTTAATTAAAAAGCTATTGACATAACTTTTTAGTCATTGTAGTTTCAACACTTGCGGAGCATACATGTTGAAGCATACATGTTGAAGAGGCGAGTCAAAAACTGTTTTTACCTACTTTTGTAAATTTTTTAGGATGTAGTTAAAGCTGTATAACTTTTTACACACAAAGTTAAAAAGCCTAGGATTTACTGATATATTGTTGCCATTGCTTGTCTCTACATCGCTTAACTATAGTATAAGAGCAAATTCTGAAATAAATTTTTCTTGAGCCACATTTATTTTCAAATTGGCCACATGCCCGAGGCACAATGGGCCACCTGATCATTGCACCTTGATCACTGTTACTAGTTTGATTGCTCAAGAAGTTAGATGAATAATCTTTGGATATAGCCATTTCTAACCCTTTTGTAAAATATCACAGACGCCATGGTACGACTATCAAACTACAAGGTGAAGCTTCTCTAATAGGCCTATATATACATCTGCATGGTGTAGTTATAGCTTTGCCATTTTATACATCATACGCAAAACACTCTGCTGTTGCTAATAGTGAATAGTCATGATAATAATTATACGTTATATCATTGAAGGAATATACAAGTATTTGACTAAAATCAATTATGATTTGCTCATTTCCTCCAACCTCACCTTCCACATTCTAGTTACAAACCTCAGCCATGCACCTTAGCTATACAGTTCACAGAAAAAAAGTCTACTAATAATTTTGTAGTGCATGTTACTTAAGTGTTTTCTGATGCAAGTTCCTGTGAAGTGGAAATGGGAAAAACATTTTTAGTTCTAAGCAGTAATGATAATGGCACAGTAGAAATGAGTGATACAAACTGTACAGTTAAAACATCAGTTTCGCTGTAGACTTGAAAGAGTATTTTCATTTACTTGTGTATATTGAATAAATAAAGATCAGATGCAACCAAACAGCAAGGTTTCAATATATTTGTTGTGTCCCACCCAGTGGCCCATTGTACCCCTGTACTAGGACACAATAGGCCATTTCTTTTATCATGAAAAATTAATTATTCTGAAACTTGTGAAAGAGATAGAAACAACTAACTGATACCTAATAGACAACAGGTGTAGCATTTAGACTAGATATTATTGATCAAGTAAGCGATAAGCGATTAAAATAAACTAGCGGAAATGTTCTTTAAATTTTAGTACCAGATCAACTCTACCCATTGGGAGCCTGCCGTGATTTTTTGAATCCAGCACTGCTTGATCAACGCCGCAGCGTATACTAGGTTACGGTTCAGCCCGGATGTTATCAAATATGGCGGAGATTTGCTGTTACGGCGCACGTTACGACAATGTGTGAACAGGGGGTACTGGGTAGAATTTAAAGAGAGGACAACTCACCAAACCATCTTTCATATGAGCTTTTGGAGACAACACAGTGATGCTTTCTCAGTCCTTCAATCTTATTTATAACAAAACAATCGTTGTCTAGGTATATACCTCCATATTCTCTCAGAACCTGCAATAGAGAGACCTAGCTTATTATTCCACGCCTAAACAATGAATTTATATATGAAATCTACATAAGTCTGATATGATATTATTATTTTATAATTTACCAAGTAAGGTAGGCACACATATAAGCTAGTTTGTTATGACTATACCTACATGTGCCATTATAATATTATTAGAGTAGTAATTACAAGCATGTATATTATTTGTAAAGTTATCGCCCACACTGAAATTTAAACCTGAGACTGTTATAATTTCCTCAATTATAATAAGTATGGGGATTCGTGTATACTGTAGTTATCCACGTTGCATTGCTAAACAACAGGCGAGTAATTAAGAGAGAAGAAGATTTATTTAAACACACTAAGTACACGAGTAAAAGTAGTATAATCTGAGTAGCACACTTATATAAAACATCTATCCTAGTACATGCAGCATCACGCTCTAACTGAATTGTATTATAAAACTGTCCGGAAGCCCATCTGCTTCGCCGGGGGGGGGGGGGGTAATCACGTGCTTAGTGGGGATTGGCTCGTGAGCACGTGGCACTTACGCTTCACTGACCATTACACCGCCCCCTCCAGCAGGGAGCCTACTTCCCGCTAAAAAAATGAGTGGGAGGGAAGCGTAAAAAAGAACATGAATATATATATATAAAAAAAGATACAATACCAGAATAAAAAAATACATAAAAAATACCAAGATACACACAATTATTATCTTTCTAATCCTATTTACAAAATATAGTTTTTCACAGCACCGGTGGAGCATCAGGAGGAATGGAGACGGACGAGATACGTCTGGAGACAGAGGTGGTGTAGGGAGAAAGAGAAAGAGAGTGCCGCACTAATCTTTAGTGGCATGTTTCAGCCGATTTATAGACTCTTGAAGGGACTTCAACTCACTAGTCGCTGCTTTTACTTTGGGAGCCAAACGATGCACTTCCCTCTTGAGCTCGTTGGTCCTTACTTTGACTTCCTGCAAGTTCCGGGCCAGAGGAGAGGAACGGGAGGGGGACTGAGGAGGTCCGTGTTTCTTCCGATCTGCTGGGGGAAGTGGAGGAGGAAGGGTGTAGGCTTGTGTGTCGATGCGCTGGAGGATAACACATGGGATGGTTCTAGGACGACGGATTGAGTTGGTTTGAGATGGAGTAGAGAAGCCAGGAGGCTTAGTGACAGGTCTTGGTGTAATGGGTTGCGGGGAGGGGAATCCTTGCTCCAGACGTATCAGTCAAGCGGGGTCAGTGATGAAGGGCCGGATTAGGTTGAGAAAGGTAGGATAAGAACTCTCATCCATGTCGTAGGGGTGGCCAGGAAAGCAACTCATGGTCTGCTGATGTCTCAGCACATAGTCCCTGTGGTAACTATATTTACCACAGGGACAGAAGGTGGTTACAAAATGCTGCAGGAGGTGGACCTGCAGCCGACGGTGTGTTGTAAAGTGCTGCTGGCACAAACGGCACAAACGGCACTCCGTGTTATCCTCGTCTCCTCTGTGTTTCCGTATCTCCGCCTCCGTGGCGGGTGTAGTCCAGCAAGACTTGGATTCCAGCTGGTATGGTAGTTTCTTAGTGGAGAGGGTGTGTGTCGTGGGCTCCGGATCCCAGGCCATCTCCAAGGGTGGCATCCCTGGTGAAACGGGAGCGAGTGCGTCGTCTACAAAAGTAGAGTTATTGTCAGATCGCAACGGATCTTTACAACATAATTCTAGTGACAATCGACTGTTACTAGTCTGAGAGTCACAACTTTTACAAGACACTCGAGAGACCAGTTGATTACGTGCAGACTGACCAAGAATGACAGTGTCTAGCTCGAGATCTAACAGATCGTCGGCCAAAACTGCGTCCTCATCCGATTGATTAGTTTAGAATTAACTGGCATCGGGCCTGTTTCCATAGATAGGAATACAAGACTTAGACAGGCTTAGGCTTACCTGAGAACTTAGTATTGTATGACATACTCAATGTTCAGTAGTAGTTGTGAGCTTAAGAGGTAGTTGTGAAATACGTCTGCCCTTGGCGATGTCAGCGTAGGAAAGGCCGGGCAGCATGTTTGCTGCACGTGGCTGGAACTCTTTGTTCCGAGCGCATTATTTCCACCCACTACTCCGCCCTCGCAAAAGTTGATATTTGCGTGGGGCTCACAACTCTCACATTTGCCCGATGATTTTCCCATACGATCTCTCCCTAAACTTTCATACGCGCCGCTTTGGATGCAGTCACATACGAAATTTTTCAAATAGGGTGGGGGTTGCCTCGTACGCTGTCCCCGTTCTAGAGACGGTGACGCACTCGCCGGTGGACTAATGAGTACCAATGGCGGTGCTTCTGATTCACTGGTAGTGGTTACTTCTTCCTTTTCTCCGGATGGAGCCTCTCCCTCCGTGGGGGTTTGCACTTCCGGAACCGGCTCGGTTTCCGGAAGTGATGGTATCAGACTTGACGTCGGAGGCGGCGGGCGCACTTCTTTACGTAGAAGCGGTCGCTCGTCTCGTACCAAGTCTTCTTCCCACGGAATGACCACTTTGTACTTGGGTCCATGCCGCCGTTGCCCTCGCGTTGTTGTCTGCCTTCTGGGCTCCAACAACGAGGGGGGGGGGCTTCCTCCACTGCGTCTGGGCTAGCCCAATACGGCTTCAAGCGAGCCTCATTTTGGATGGACACCTGTCCTGAGCGCTCGATTTTGTAGGTATGGTTGGGCATAGCCTCGACTACCACGTAGGGTCCCACGAACTTAGGCTGCAATTTAGCCACTTGTCCGCGACGCCTACGTTAATTGGCCATTCACACCCAATATCCTGCCTGGTAGAGGAGTGGTTCCTTGGAATTCTCGCGCTGCATCTGCCACTGCTTCTCCCGCAGCATTTCGTATGCGACTCTCATCCGTTCCACTAATTCACTGGCATACTCGTGAACCGAGTTGTCTTGCTCTGGAATGTGGTAGGTAAGATGGTCAGGGACCCGATTCTCTCTCCCGAGCATCAGGAGGTTTGGGGTCTCACCAGTACTGGTGTGTGGTGTGCTACGGTATGCGCGCATGACTTGCGGCAGCACCATGTCCCATTCCTCCTGACTGCGTCCGAGGAGTAGACTCCTGGCAGAATTCACACTGTTTTACTCTGACTCGGACATTACGCCCCATGGTGGGCCAATACCACCAGAGTTGTAATTTAGAGAGCACTCTCTGGACTCCTGCGTGAGCCTGTTTGTGAGTGTCCCAAATTAACTCACGGCGTATGGCAGTGGGGCAGACCACCCTCTTCCTCTCCGGGTGTCTGCCGTTGGCGGCTAAAGAAATGGTCAGCAGACTATCTTGCCCGATCCTCAGCGAGTCCCAACGTTGACAGAATAGCCAAAATTCGACGCATCCCTGCCTTAGTTGTTCTTCGCTGGGTCATCACCCTTTCTTTTTGGCCTGATATATGTCTGCCACTAATTCAGGCAGCTCCTCCTGAAGCTTCTTCAGCTCTCGGACATTATCGGCCAAAACAGGGTTGGCGCGGAGGTTTTGTACAACCTCCGGGGACTCGTCAACCTTCTGTTGGAGTTGACCCTGGTCCCAGTCAAACTGTGTTCCGTGGTGAGCCAGTGTCTCTAACTCACATCGTGGGGGTCCTCCATCCTTCTTCTGGATGTTGAGACACTGTTTACAACTTCCATCAAGTCGCCGGCTCAAACCATCCGCATTGCTGTGCCTCTTACCCGGCCGGTGCTCAATCCGGTAGGAGAACCCGGCTAGGATTTCGAGCCACCGGGCGACCTGACTGGACGGCTCTACTCTCTTGCACAACCAGATCAGGGAGGCATGATCCGTACGCAGCCGGAACTTCCTGTCGTACAGGTATGGTCTGAAGTGCTTCACTGACCTAATTACTGCCAGTAACTTCTTGCAGGTAGTGCAGTAATTTTGTTCAGTGGGTGAGAGAGACTTGCTGTAGTAAGCTACTACTACTTCTCGGCCTTCCTGCACTTGGGACAGCACAGCGCCAACATTCTGGTCACTGGCGTCTGTATCAAGGATGTACTCCAACGCGGGGTCTGGGTAGGCCAAGATGGGTGCCGTCAGTAGGCAACCCTTGAGGCGGTCGAGCGCTCGTTGTTCGACCAAGGTCCACTGCCACGTCCCTCCCTTTGCGGTGAGCCGGTTTAACGGCTGTGCTATTCCCGCAAAGTCTGGTATGCATTGCCTGTAATACGCCACCAGACCCAAGAAAGCTCGGTCAAATCTTGGGGGTTGACCCAGTCCTCTATCGCCCGTACCTTCTCGGGATCCGTTGCCACGCCGTTTCGACCGACAACGTGCCCCAGGTACTTAACCTCCTGCTGCAATAGAGCGTACTTAGAAGGTTTCAGCTTCAGAGCGGCACCTCTGAGTCTTTCGAAAACCTCCCGCAGACGACTGACGTGCGTCTCAAAGTCTGGGGTGATCATGATGACGTCATCGAGGTAGATCAGCAGTGTTTTCCAGTGGAGTCCGCTGAGGACTTGCTCCATCAGCCTCTGAGAAGTGGCTGGGGTGGAGGTTAACCCGAAGAGCAGCACCTTCCACTTCCACAGTCTGTTCCGTGCGATAAATGCCGCCTTCTCCTGGGCGTCGGGACTCGGAGGGACCTGCCAGTAACCGCTCGACAAGTCTAACGTACTGAAGTACTTGCTGCCGGCTATGGCGTCCAGTGATTCATCAATACAAGGCAGAGGGTAAGCGTCCTGTATGGTCACGCTATTGAGTTTGCGGTAGTCCACACAGAACCGCCAACTTCCGTCCTTCTTCCGAACCAATATGACCAGTGAGCTCAACGCACTGTGGGCTAGCTCAATAAGGCCACGGTCCAGAAGATCCCGGACATGTCGGCTGACCTCCTTCTCCTTCTCCGGCCCCAACCTGCGTGTGGGTTGCTGAATAGGGACTGTCCCTGCAGTCAGTGGTATCTCGTGTCTGACAGCTCCAGTCAGTCCCTCGTCGTGATCTCCGCTGCTGAACATATCACCATAGTCCCGCAGCAACTTTGCCATAGCCTGGCGTTCCTCATTGCTCGCACAGCCGCCATAAGCTGTCTCGTATAACTCCCTGATGTGTGTTGGAATAGTCCCTCGCCCCTTTTTAGGGCGTCGAGGAGGCTCATCTGTCGCATCTCCCAGCGACGGGCCCACGTCCTCCTTTTGGACAGAGTGGAACCGGCCCAGCATAGATCCAGCTGGTAGTTTAATGGACTCAGTAAAAGGGTTTACGCACTGCACCAAGATCTCTCCTCGCGCAGTCAACTGGTTCAAACTGCTGGCGAGTTAGATTCTTTCATGCGCGCCTTCGACTACCCCGAATCCAGAGATCCGGTTATTGTTCACTCGGCAGTGGATAGTAGCCCGAGAGCGTCCTGGTACGGTGCAGTTCCGGATTACCTAGACACCGCCCACTAGAGGACGTCCGGACTTATCCACACAGGCGAGTTCTCGCTCGCCCATCAGCACCGCCGACTTACTAAAGTCGATACGGCATTTGTGCCGTTTCAAAAAGGGCATTCCGAGGATAGCATCCTCTTCTAGTTGGCTGATGACAAAAGTCTCCTGTGCAGCCTGGTCTCGGACACGTCCGGTGAGTTCTATAATACCGTGGAAGGGAATACATGACCCGTCTGCTAGGGTGCCATGTTCTCCCGTATACGGTCGTACTTTGTCCCTGTCCTGGCGGGAAAGTGTCTCGAAGACCCTGCAATTGAGGAGGTTCGTAGTACAACCGGAGTCTAGCAAGAAAGTGACAGCTTTACCCGCCACCTTTCCTGGTAGAAAATAACTATCTCCATGTGATTGCACCTTCACCCCCCCCCCTCCCCCCTGCATGCTCAGTTCTACCTGAGTAGAGCTGCGGGGATGCTGCAAGTAGCTGAATAAGGGCCACTCTGGGTGGCCATTGAGCGAGGTCTATCACCTCTCTGAATTCCTGTATAAACTGCTCCACATCTTCCGATCCGGTATTTAAGGTAGGAGCTTTCAATCGGTACCGATAAGCCTCCTCTCCTTGTAACACTGGACCTTCTGGGGTTATTGTAATATCAGGCTCACCTTCTCTCTGTCGAACTGGTCTCTTGTCATCTTCGTCGTGGTTGTCAGTTAGGTTGCATCCGTGCTAGTATATAGAGATCCCACCGCTGCCACCACTGTTGTAATTTCCTCAATTATAATAAGTATGGGGATTCGTGTATACTGTAGTTATCCACGTTGCATTGCTAAACAACAGACGAGTAATTAAGAGAGAAGAAGATTTATTCAAACACACTAAGTACACGAGTAAAAGTAGTATAATCTGAGTAGCACACTTATATAAAACATCTATCCTAGTACATGCAGCATCACGCTCTAACTGAATTGTATTATAAAACTGTCTGGAAGCCTTTCTGCTTCGCCGGGGGTAATCATGTGCTTAGTGGGGATTGGCTCGTGAGCACGTGGCACTTACGCTTCACTGACCATTACACCGCCCCCTCCAGCAGGGAGCCTACTTCCCGCTAAAAAAATGAGTGGGAGGGAAGCGTAAAAAAGAACATGAATATATATATATATAAAAAAAGATACAATACCAGAATAAAAAAATACATAAAAAATACCAAGATACACACAATCCTCCAGAGACCTCTGGCTTGCAAGCAGGTGCGCTAACCAATACACCATAGCCACCACTGGGTGAACTCAACAAATTTAAGGCCTGGCAACACACTCCTGAGAATCACACGAAATCTTCTATTTGACACGAAAACACAAACGTACAGACCAAATTTGAGAAAATTCAAACCATAATCGTGTTTGCTGGGTGCACCCACCGACGACAATGGACAAAAAAAGAAAATCGCAATTAATGATAAGCACCACTTGATTGGTCAATAGAATTTTAGCAACAGTGATTATTTCATTTCTACCATGTTTTTGTGTTTAGTATTTTCTGCTGTTTGTATCTCGTGCAAGATTCATTCACGGACTATTTATGTATTTCGTCACGAGAAGATAACTCACGACAATATTCACACAAATTCTGTGTGACTCTCACGAGCATGAGGTTAGGCCCTATAGAATTCGGCTATGCAGTACTTTGGTTTTATGAGTTTTGTATGTTTTTGAGTCAGTGTTTAGTGTTTGATGAATAAAGACCTGTTACAAACTTCAAAATAAGCCTTTTTATTAAAGTAAGTAGTGTAAAATACAATTATAAATTTATTAGATAAATCTATTCTTTCATGTTAGTCACTAGTCACAACACTGGTGCTAACCTGAGCTACCGATTCATAGCCCAGCTGACCAGGAAGATCTTGAATCAAGGACCATGTTACGTACCCTGAAAATATTCTTGCCAGCCTGGTTTGAGGCAATGGTGATAGGGCACTTTAGCTCTAAAACAGACCTGGCGTTTGCTGATACCAAATAGCCCTAAGTTATTGGCACACAGCTTGTGGGATCTAAAGAGCACTGCATAGCACAGCACTTGGAAGTTGCTGCTGACTCGTTGATGTTTATATTCACTAGCATACTTTTGCACAGACTTGCTAACACAGTTAGCCAAATATGCTACAAGAATTTAGCCAAATTCACTAACTGAATAGTTATTTGCATACTTTGTTTAAATTTACAAAACACTCTTTAAGTAGATTTATTAAAATGACCTAGTTTAATTTTGAACTGTAGTCCGAACCATTACACTCACTTGAAATGACAGTGAGATCATTGTAATTGCCCAAATATTTGCACTTCACACAAAATAGTTACTGAAAGAGTTACTGAAAGAGCTTACAGGCATTATTTAGATATGTTACCCAGTTTTACTTTATATACAATATATTATAAAGTTTGAATAAACTTGTTACCTGTATTCTAGCTAGGTCAGCCGCATGTTGTATCCATGCATATGACTTCCCATAAATGGTGGCATTTGGCTCTCTGTCTACCAACACAATTCTACAATATTTACACCACAACATTATTTTGATATTCATTAATGATTGTAATGTATGTCAGTAAACATCAAACGTGCGTTTGGAAATGGAATTAAAGTATAAAAATTTATATTATATTCGTTTTCCACTTACAATTTTGATTATTGGCAAACCTAATGGAACTATAAACTACGTTAGAAACAGAATTGAGCAAAAAGCAAATGGGTATTAGTTTAGCACAATTCCACTTTTTAAAGTAACATTTTCAGATTGTAATGTAACATTAATGACACAAACTTCTCATTTGTCTTTATTTCATCCCAGTACATTCCTGTTGGTGGAGAATTTGTGTGAATGTATACTTTGTCAGCTTTGCCTATTTTTATAGCTGACATTATCCCCAGCATTTCAAAAAACTTTATTTCAGGTCTGTTGAACCTGCATATATTAACGAGAACACAACAGGTAACCATCAAAGTACAGAACTGTCTTCGGTTTAACATCTGTTTTTATTATTATGTAGGACTTCATTAAGACCAGGTTCCGCAGTGCTTCAAAACATTAAACCACTGAAAAGTAAGAGTTACTGGTTTAGTAAATTTGGTATCATACAGGAAAACTGTAGCAGATATTAGGATTAATGTAAATAATGCTATTATGAATGCCACGGTAGTATGTAATATTTTATTACAATACAGTTGAATGCAAGCAATACATAAAGTAACACCACTATGTTCAAATAATGCAATTTAAAAACTTCTTTCCAATGTCCCAGACACCCACAATTTTATAATTAAGAGTTGTGCTTTCTTCTCACATACATATTTTAGTCTCATAATATTGAGAAATATCTTATAAACCTAATGTTTGGCTGCTCCAGAAAATTAAAACAATACGGTATATTGTTTCAGTAGATAGCTAATTTTGTAGAAGCACACATATTGGTAATAAGCCTACAAAATTTATTTACTTCAAATAAACATGCAATTATCTACAACAAATTTAAAAGAATTTTGCTTGTGATAATTTATGGCACAAAGTTCAATTTTATACAAAATATCAAGATGCTTATATTTTATAAACCAGAACCAAAGAGTAAGTTTTTGAGATATATATTAAAAACATATTTTATGTTTACTACAAGTTCATTGTTAACTATTGGATGCCTGTGCTAAACTAGCCTATTGATTAAACAGAAGGATCAGCTTGTAAGACAATTGTCTGATTAGAAGTAATTTATAACTACTTAAGAAAAAATTTAATTAATACTACATAATATATCTATTGCTACTTATCAGCAATGCATAATGTTTAGTGGAATATAGTTTATAGGTCACCTTATAAAGTGGTATATATTTGGTATTATGGCTTGTTCTGTTGATATAAGATCATTGATGATTGTTCCGTTGGCTTTAAGTTCATGATACATTTTAGATATAGCCTTAGCTACATGAGGCTTTACATCTTCATGAAACTTTTCTGTTGGTACTGAGTCTACAAGCTACAACATGTAATCACATCTTCCAATAGATTCATGAAATTAAGACTAATGCCTTTACAGTAGTTCAAAATAATAGACAAAACAGCTATATAGTAGAAAGTAGCCCAGATAAGAAAAGGTCCTCGTGAAACAAGTGACTAGTAAAACAATTCTGTGTGTGTGTGTGTGTGTGTGTGTGTGTGTGTGTGTGTGTGTGTGTGTGTGTGTGTGTGTGTGTGTGTGTGTGTGTGTGTGTGTGTGTGTGTGTGTGTGTGTGTGTGTGTGTGTGTGTGTGTGTGTGTGTGTGTGTGTGTGTGTGTGTGTGTGTGTGTGTGTGTGTGTGTGTGTGTGTGTGTGTGTGTGTGTGTGTGTGTGTGTGTGTGTGTGTGTGTGTGTGTGTGTGTGTGTGTGTGTGTGTGTGTGTGTGTGTGTGTGTGTGTGTGTGTGTGTGTGTGTGTGTGTGTGTGTGTGTGTGTGTGTGTGTGTGTGTGTGTGTGTGTGTGTGTACATTATATGTATATACTGACTTTTTCTTTTGTCTCATTTTTCTCATCTCTTTCACTCGTAACATTTCTGATGCTCAAATATCTCATTTTGTTGTCTTTCTCAGCACGAGTCATAAGGATAGGCGATTTATATGTCACAATTACTGCGATAGTAATAACTGTCACGCAGATTATGAGAAACTTGACGTTTGAATGCATGACTGATGAAATCTGTAGCAATGGGGTTTAGCTGAAATCTGAGAGATTAAATAGCATAGCTGCATGTACATAAAAGTAACATTATTGGCATAAGATGATATTATAATTATTGCATTATTGCTATAGTTTTAAATGTAGCAGCAGCAGCAAAAAGGTATCGCATCTAAAATGTGAAAGAAAGTGAAAGAATCGTCAGGTGCAGTGTAATGCAAAAAAACGTTTCTGATGAGTATACTTAGTGAGTGTGAGAAACTAGCAAAATTCAGGCTGCAGAGGAATGGTGTCAATTGATTGAAATGAGCGTGTAGAAATAGAAAAATGGAACTATCAAATTATATTAGGAGAACACGCATGCATTAATGTAGGCACTAAACTGAATAAATTTTAAATGGATCAAATCTCAAGAGAACATAAGACTGGAAAAGTGATAGATATACCTGATTGGTAGTGCGAAAAGGCTTTACATGATCAGCACATTTAAAAGTGAAAGAGATGAAATTATGTCCATATAGAACTAGCTTAAATCTAGTTGATTTTAAAAACAGAATGTAATACCTTGACAGCTTCCTGTTTAAACACTTTTTATTAAAAAATGACGGGTGTTGCCATAATACAAACACAGCTAACGAAGAAGTTGGGTGTGTACATTATATGTATGATCGGCGAATAAAAAAGTAAAACTAATTTTGCCATAAGTGAAGTTGTATCTGATTTAGAGACTTAATTTGTTTTATTTGTCAGCATAATATCTTGTCAATTAACAATTTTTTTCATTTTCGTACTTATATCTTTTTTATTTTTTCAGCATAAGATTCAGAAGATTGATTTGGTAAAAATTTGCTCACAGTAGTTTTAACCCCATCACGGGTCTCTATTTGAATGAATAGCTTTGATGTGAAAATTAGAGCACCAACAAAATGGTTTAATTTGTCAAGATGCAAAGTCAGTGTACTCCAATAGTTACCAACCTACCAGCCTACCTGACCCAGGTCTACTCTCTAAAGACAGCATTTTATCTTTAAAACTGTTAACCCATTTAAAAACTCTGTTTTGGTTTAAACAACTGCATGTCACCATATTAGGCTTTCATTTTCCTATAAATTTTACTTGATCAGACTCCCTCATTTAACAAAAAATTTAATACAGCTTTTTGTTCAACATGCAAGCGAAGTTCTAGTGTGGCTGCCATATGAATACACTCACAATCAAAAAAGTATTCCCTCAAACTATTGAGGTGATTACTGTTTAAAAACAACCTCTGAAACAACATAATATTAAAAGATTAGGCATGTTTATAAGTTACAGTTGTATTTTGTTTAATAAAAAAACTTATCTTTACTTTTTGAATTGCCCTCGTATATGATGTAAGGTACGAAACTGCACGTGGTGCAATTACTTGTTGGATGTTGGAAACTAGCAAAAATATGTAAATAAAAGGCATTACCATAAGTGGCAATATAAGTTCCGCTCATATCTTTAAAAAAGTGATCTCTCCTATCTTAGTGGACCTAGGCCAAGAATAGAAATTTACACTATCAATTTTAAAATGTTGTGATAGAACCAATACTAACTAAGTTTTTTAAAACTTCTTTCATAATTGTTGAAAAATTATTTCATTAAATGCTATGCTACTAGATCTAGCTGTTGACTGAACAGAGCTACACAAAATTGATTAAATTTATTTCATTTACACGTTAATTAAACATTACATAGAATTCTCGACTCAAAGTGGTAAACTATTCATTAAATTAATAAAACATTAAAACCTCTGATTGGTTTTGTCAAGTGAGTATTGCATTTATTCTCTGTTTTGCTTATGTTACATGGGTAACAATTAAAACGTTTGTACACCTACTTGTGTGTAGATCAACGTAATAGACTTATGGTATGAGTCCATGAGTGCTGCCAAAAAATTAGACATAGGAGAAAAATTTAGCTGTATTTATTTCACTTACGATTATTATATTTTATAAAGATGAGTGACTTATATAGTCAATAATATTCCAAAGGTCCATTGCTCCGAAGGTGCATTATTCCGAAAGTGCATTAGTCCGAACATGTGCTGGTCCGAAAATTAGTAGACACAGAATTATATCACTTAATATCATAAATTTCACTCACAATATTGCTATATTGTTGCTAGCTGCGAGTGGCATGCGTGTTGCCTATCTGTGATTGTTTAGCCTGAGGTTACTTTATGAGACTGCCTATACATGCCATTGTGTCTGTTCCTTATAAACTAACTATGCAGCAAGCTATTCACCAGCCTGTCAGCTAGCAAGCCTATAATCAGTCTATTATATGCATCAGTATCTTCTCATCTTTAAGTGTTCACTGGAGCATGCATGAAGTGCTGCGCAATGGTGATTAGTTAAAAAAAAATTAATTTTCAGTGTATGAATCACTTATGTATAGAGAATCTGTAAAAGCTATTGAAGATTTCAAAAAAATTGCTCTGAGCGACAGAGATATCTACAAAATAGTTTTTTAATTTTAGTTTATAGATGAGGTTTTATTTGGCAGGACTGAATTCTTATATATTATATATACTAGTAATGCAGCCTCAGCAAGACAGTTACAGTTACAAGGTTGCCCTTATCTGCATAATATCTTGTGGAGTTGTTTGGTTTGATGCACGGTGTGCAGCTTTGGTTATTTAATTTTAAAATAGTGTCCAAGATGTTGATAGTTTGTTTGTCTTCAACGCTTATATTTACAGATACATATATTATTAAGAATAATATCATAGAATAATGTAGTTTAGCAGCTTACAGATAATTTTAGAGATTAAATGTGATATCAAATAAGTAACTGCCAAGTCAGAAATTCACTATTGCATTAAATACCAATACTTTTTTGTCGCTAACTTCAAATGCAACCTGTGTTTTATAAACTATGAGGTAAACTTTTATCAAGCTTATTATAAATACAGTACAGTAGACACAAAAGGTTTACTTGGCTTTAGTGCTTTTAATCTAGTTTTTCAATTTATAAATAGTCAACATGAAGGGTCTATATAAGCTGACTGCATGACTGTAGCTATAATGGAATTGCAGTCCTTAACTGTCATTTTTATATTAAACTGTGAACTAAAAATACTAATTAAATGCTAGTAAATGATATAAAAATGGCCAAAAACCAATATATCCGAGTAGCATTTAGGAAAATAATTGAAGCCAACAATTTCTAAAAGTTGAATGTTAAAGGGGTATAATAAGATATTGTGTGTAAGCCTTTTTCTATTGTGCCTAATATTTTCCAAATGTTCTGCAAATAATAAACAAACTGATAAAAAAGTTACAATTAACCTGTTGCATTGAAGCACAAATTAAATAAATAATAAATTTTAGGAATGATATAATAATTTATAATGATTTTTTCAAATTATATTTAGCAAACATCAGTGTATCCTATATACAAAGTTGACTTTTATTGTAATGTAACAAGCACTGCTACCGCAGGAAAGCTTCAAATAAAACTATTGAGGTCAATGTAACAGTTGGGTGATTATCAATATCTAAACTTCATGCTATAGTCATGTAATTTGACTACCCAACTAAAATAGTGTAAAGCAAGTACAGAAAAATTTCAACAGTATGTTGTTAACTTTGTTCACCATTTCTTATTATTTTCATTGGATTTGTTGTGAATAAAAATTGATGTACCATATATATGCTACAGGGTTTCATATTTAGTAGCACAAGCAAGCCGCAAGCATTTCTTATTATATCTTTTATTTTAAAGTTTATGTTGAAGTGACAGAAGACAGAAATTTTAGCTATTATACTGTCAGTCAAATAAGATATTCTTATAATGAATAGGTTGCTGTGTACTTTGTTTATGGAGCAACCACAACGAAATTGTGATAGATGATCTAGCTCTATAATTGAGGCAGCCTCATAAAGTAATCTCAGGCTAAACAATCACAAGTAGGCAATAGCAACTAGGAACAATATAGCAATATATTGTGAGTGAAATTCGTGATATTCTCAGTGATATAATTCTGTATCTGCTAATTTTCTGACTAATGCACCTTCGGAACAATATATATATATCTATATATATATATATATATATATATATATATATATATATATATATATATATATATATATATATATATATATATATATATATATATATATATATATATATATGTTATCAATATTTAATAAAGGAATACATATTATTATATATAATAATATGTATATAGTATATAGTCTATTTTATAGTATATATATATACATATATATATATATATATATATATATATATATATATATATATATATATATATATATATATATATATATATATATATATATATATATATATATATATATATATATATATATATATATATATATATATATATATATATATATATATATATATATATATATATATATATATATATATATAGTATAGTATAGTGCATGCATGTCCAAAATACTTTTGGATTTCTAAGCTCTCAGTGCACACGTTGTTCAGCCATGACCAATATATCTTAGGATATAATTAATTTTTTGTATTGACAATTGATAAAGAAGCATTCAACTACAAAATTGTTCACATGTAAAATGAGAACTTAATTTCTGCGACAAGATATGTGACTAGCACGAAGCAAACGAACTAGTTGTGACTAGAGACTGCTACAATAGCAAATAATTAGTTAGTATGTTATATATGGGTTATACATCTTGAAACATGCAGTTGCCATACTACGCCATTATTCACTATACAATATTAGGAATGTATCATAAATTCTAAATCTCAAAAGCAGGCCATACCAAAATTACTCAACTGGATATTGTTTACTTCGTTACAAACATTACTTTGCGCTATACAATAAAATATACATAATTAGAATGATTACCAGCAAAAATCAACAAAACCCCAATACTTATAGTAAACTATAAATCCTTAATGCAACCTTAGGATAATTATCAACCAAGTGTTTAATGTTTGCAAAGATATCAACTTTATTACTCACCAGTTTTATAGCTGCATAGAGCTACTTGATGCTTATATAGTATTATTTCATCAACTAATAAAAATTTGTGGAGCTGTATACGTGACATGAAATTATATATTTTATCTTTTTAAAACAGTCAAAGTAATTTAACCTTAACTTAGCTACATATATATATATATATATATATATATATATATATATATATATATATATATATATATATATATATATATATATATATATATATAGGGGTAAGGGGGGGGGCACAACGGTCATAGGGGTACAAAAAGCCGGCCAAATTGTGAGAGAACTTATTGATTTAGAGTTGTGATTTTTTTTCTTCATAAAAAGGTATTGACATAAATATTCAGCCATTGTAGTTTCAACACTTGCGGAACATACGTGTTGAAAAGGCGAGTGAAAAACTGTTTTTACCTACTCTTTGTAAAATTTTTAAGATGCCGTTAAAGCTTTATAACTTTTTTCACTCAAAGGCAACAAGTCTAGATTTTACTGGTATTGTTGCCATTGCTTGTCTCTACATTGCTTAACTAGTATAACAGCAAACTCTAAAATAGATTTTCCTTGAGGCACATTTATGTTCAATTTGGCCACACCGGGCACAATGGGCCACGCTGACCGGGGCACAATGGGCCACCTGATTATTGTACCCTGATCACTGTTATTAGTTTGTTTGCCCAAAAAGTTGGTTGAAATCTTACTAAAATCTATAGATATAGCCATTTCTGACCTTTTTGTAAAATATCAAAGACATCATGGTAAGACTACAAAACTACTTAAGGTGAAGCTCCCCTAATATATACATCTGGTGAGGTTAAAGCTATGCTATTTTATACATAATACAAAACACTCTGGTGTTGCTACTAGTAGATAGTTATGATATTCATTATATATTACACCATTGAGGGAATATACATGTATTTGACTAAAATAAATTGTGATTTGCTCATTCGCTCCCCCCTCTCCCTTCCGTACTCCAGCCACAAACCGAAGCCATGCATGCACCTTAGCTACAGTTCATAGAAAAAAGTCAACTTAGAATTTTGTAGTACATGTTACTAAAGTTTTTTTTCTGATAAAAGTTCCTCTGAGGTGTAAATAAAAGAAACATTTTTAGTTCTAAACAGTAGTGATAATGACACCATAGAACCGAGTGATATGCATTTAATTTTGCCTTCCTCTGCTATCCGTGGTGGCACAAACTGTACAGCTAAAACATGAATTTTGCTTTAGATCTGAAAGAATATTTGTATTTATTTGTAATATTAAATAAATAAAGGTCAGATGTAACAAAATACGCAAAGTTTCAATATGTTTGTTGTGTTCCACTCAGTGGCCCATTGTACCCCGGTACCGGGGCACAATGGGCCGATTTTTTCGTCATGAAAATTTCATTATTCTGAAAGTTGTGAGAAAGATAGAAACAACAAACTGATACCTGTAATAGACAACAGATGCAGCATTAAGACTAGAAATTATTGAACATGTAACTTGAAAATCAGATGAATGAGAGCAAAAAATGCGAAATTCGGCCCGTTGTGCCCCCCCCCGCCCCGTTACCCCTATATATATATACATATATATATATATATATATATATATATATATATATATATATATATATATATTGTTGTAAATTTACGCTTCACTGCAATCAATGGGTTTATTTATTGAAAGCCATTTCACCAGGTTTGCTAATTAATAAGAGTTTATTTACTACTAATGACACACGCATAAAATGAATAAAACTAC
This sequence comes from Bugula neritina, assembly GCA_964035545.1. NCBI lineage: Eukaryota > Metazoa > Bryozoa > Gymnolaemata > Cheilostomatida > Bugulidae > Bugula > Bugula neritina. Next base: position 21,906,716 of record OZ037767.1, read on the forward strand.
TAACACAAAATGTTACATAAAAGAGAGCTAACAGTACACAACTTTACACTAGCATTATCAAGTCCTCTTTGCCGGCTACGCTGCCTAACTAGCTTCCACTACACGTTTGTAGCTCCCCCTACTAACTAATTGTTAGTCCTGTTTCATTGGCCGATACGGTGGTGCCATCCTGGTGACATGATGCTGGCTGCATCATGTAACTGCCCGAGTGAGAAGTATCCTTTCGATATAACTAATTCATTATTAAAAACCTTTACATCCTCCCTTCCTATCGAAAGGTACCTTCGTCAATTGCTAGTATAAAAATTGAAAAATGTACAAAATGATAATAAAAAATATAGTGACAGCAAGACTATAACACAGCAATAAGCATATAACACACACAATCTATTTACACCATCACCGGGAAGTAAGTACAAATATTGTCAGTCCGAATAAGGGATCACCTCAATCACGCAATAAGGACCCACGAACTTCGGCTGCAACTTAGCCACCTGTCCGCGCCGTCGGCGATGACTGGTCATCCAGACCAAGTCTCTCACCTTGTACAAGGATGGGTCGTCAGGGTCACCACTCCTGACCTGCCTCTGCTGCTCACGTAGCACCTCCTGAGCCGTCCTCATGCGTTTCACGAGCTCGTCCACATAATCATGGACGCTGCTTTCTGGAGCCGTAACGTGGTAAGTCACGTGCTCAGGAACCCTTGTTTCTCTCCCCAGCATGAGAAAATTAGGGGTCTCCAGTGTACTGGAGTGAGGTGTACTACGGTAAGCTCACATGATTTGCGGCAGTACCAAGTCCCACTCTTCCTGGCTCTTACCGATAAGCAGGCTTCTCAGTGAGTCCCCTAGCATTCGGTTGTTCCTTTCCACAACCCATTCCCTTGCGGGTGATACGGGGTCGTTCGACTCTGGTTTACCCCCACGTTTTACAGAGATCGCTAATAAGTTGCGACTAAAACTGGGCGCCTTGATCAGAGTGTATTTGTTCCGGCAAGCCGAAATAACAGAACACCTGCTGATCTAAGGCTCTGGCCACCGTGGGGACAGACGCATCTGGAATAGCCAGCGCATCAGCCCACCGCGTGAAGTGGTCAGTTAACACCAGTATCCAGTTATTACCCCTCACTGTCGTGGGCATGGGGCGTACCAGATCTACAGCGACTACCTGCTACAGACGACCGGCATGGAGGCGGCGCCTCCCTGCGGTCTCAGTAAAGCGGCCATGCTTGCTAGCTTGGCATATCTCGCAGTCGGAGTCGGACATCCCAGGTCATACCGGGCCAAAACCACTGAAGTTGAAGACACATATTCACCCGCCCCGCTCCTGCATGAGCCTGCTTATGGGTGTCCCAGATCAACTCCCGCCTCAGAGCAGACGAACAGACTACCCTCTCTCATTCACAGCGATTGGTGCCGGCTGCTAACGTTATCGCTAACAGCCCATCGCCATTAAACCGGAGGGAGTCCCAGTGGTCACAGAAATATTTAAACTCTGCACACTTGACCCGCTGTTCGGCCTCACCAGGCCGCCGTCCCTCCTTTTTGGCCCGGACTAAGTCAGCTACTACCCCTGGTAACGTAGCTGGAAGTTGACACAGCTCCTTGACATTCCTGAGCAGCGTGGGGTTTGCATGAAGGTTGTTAACAGCTTTCTAGGGGCTTCGGCCAAAGTTGTCCTTCCTCCCAGCTGTACATACTTGCTTTCCCCACCTGTTCTTCAATGTCCGAGCGAGGGGGTCCACCATCCCTACGCTCAATAATTTGGCATTGTTTACACCCATCTGCCTGGCGGCGGCTCAGTCCGTCGGCATTACCGTGTTTCTTACCGGGTCGGTGTTCGATCCGATAAGAAAACTCTGCCAGGGTTTCCAGCCAGCGCGCTACTTGGCTAGATGGCTCAGCCCGTCGACACAGCCATATCAAAGACGCATCATCCGTTCGTAATCTGAACCTGCGTCCATACAGGTATGGTCTAAAGTGTTTCACCGCCTTGACTACTGCCAGGAGCTCCCTCTTGGTGGTACAGTAGTTCTTCTCAGGCGCCGACAGAGCCTTACTATAGTAAGCTACCACCACCTTGCGGCCATTTTGGACCTGAGACAGCACAGCCCCCACATTGTGGTTACTGGCATCAGTATCCAAAATGTACTCCTTTGCTGGATCAGGGTACGTCAAGATGGGCGCCTCCACCAAGCAATCCTTAAGGTGGTCAAATGCTTGCTGTTTTGTTTGTGTCCACTGCCATTGCACCCCCTTTGCTGTCAGCCGGTTTAGTGGCTGCGCAACTCCTGCGAAGTCCGGTATGTACTGACGATAGTACCCTACCAGCCCCAGGAACGCCCACAATTCAGGGAGGTCGACAGGGACAGCCCAGTTCCTCTCAGGCCGTACCTTCTCGGGGTCGGTGGCGACCCCGTCTCAACCAACTACATGGCCCAGGTACTTAAACTTTTGCTGCAACAATGTGCACTTAGAGGGCTTGAGCTTCAGACCAGCAGTTTGAAGTCTGTCAAACACCTCTCTGAGCCAACTGACATGAGTGTCGAAGTCGGGGAGATGACAATAACATCATCAAGATAGATGAGCATGGTCTTCCAGTGTAGCCCACTCAGGACCTGCTCCATGAGTCGCTGGAAGGTGGCCGGTGCAGACGTAAGTCCGAATAGCAACACCTTCCATTTCCAGAGCCCATCCCGAGTAGTAAACGCGGCCTTGTTCTGTGCATCAGGACTTAGGAGCACATGCCAATACCCGCTTAGCAAGTCCAACGTACTGAAGAACTTGCTACCAGCTAAGGCATCTAGCGACTCATCGATTCTAGGAAGAGGGTAAGCATCCTGGATGGTCACGCTGTTCAGTTTGCGATAATCCACGCAAATTCTCCAGCTCCAATCATTTTTCTGAACCAGGACAACTGGAGAGCTCGAAGCACCATGGGCTGGCTCAATCAGGTCTCGGCTCAGAAAGCCATGCACCTTTCTGCCCACTTCCTTTTCCTTCTCAGGACCTAACTAGCGAGTCGGCTGCCTGAAAGGCACCGTTTCAGCCGCCAGGGGTATCTGATGACAGACAGCCTTCGCCAGGCCCATGTCATGATCGCCGCAACTGAACACATCCTTGTACTCAGAGGGTAGCCGCGCCACTACCAGGCGTTCCCGCTTGCTCTCACAGCCATCACAGGCATCCCAGTACAACTCTACCAAGTGTTCAGGCACCAGCCCCCTGCCGTCCCTAGTGGGTACCCGTCGAGCCTCATCCGCTGTTTCAAGGGCCGGCCCGACATTCTCCTCCTGTATGGAGTGGAATTTCTCCACTAGTGACCCAGCCGGCACTTCTACCGCCTTCGTAAAAGGATTCACACACTGGACCAGGAACTCCCCCCGCGCATCCAGTCTATTCAGACTGTTAGCGAGCTGGACGCCCCCCAGTGCACCTTCTACCACTCCCAAATCGGAGATTTCCCTACAGTTCACTCTGCAGTGAACTGTATCACGGGAGCGCCCAGGTACAGTACAGTGCTGTACCACCTGCACTCCCCCCCACCAAAGGTCGGCCAAATCCGTCGACACAGGCCAGCTCACCCCCGCCATCACCACCGCCGACTTATTAAAATCCATGTGGCACCTATGTCCCTTCAGAAATGGCATGCCCAAGATGGCGTCCTCCTTGAGTTGACTGACGATGAAGGTCTCACTGATCGTCTGATCACGGACTCTACCAGTAAACTCTATCACGCCATAAAAAGCAATACATGACTCATCTGTCAACGTGCCTTGTTCCCCTTCATGTGGCTCCAGGCTAGCCCGGTCCCTAGCACTGAGTGTGTCAAACAGATGCCGGCTCAGAAGATTTGTGGTACACCCAGTATTTAATAGAAAGGTGGCAGCTTTTCCGGCAAGTTTACCGGGGAGGAAATAACTGCTCCCATATGACTGGGCGCTCACTGAGCGATTCGTCTCTAGAGGTGACACCTCGTGTGCACGGAGTTGGGAATGCACCTGTGCTTTTCGGTTGCGAGGGGGTCGTCGACGTTGCGTGGGCAAGCAGGTCACATCTGGTGGGTTGCTCTACTGTCGACTGTTCGCGTAGTTGCCTGATCTCGGCTAACAGCTCTCGAACCAAGCTTGTGGTCAAGCTAGTCGGCTCGTTGGCTGCCGCCGTGGCGACATGTAGAGTACTCTTGGCCAACAACGTCGACGTTGATACGTCGTCGTCGGCCTCGACTTGCTGTACTGTCGCCCCAGGCCGGCACGCACTGTCGGCTTGGAAAAAAGCATTCCCAAATCTGAGAGCTCGCTTCATAGTCTTGACCTCAGCTACCAGCAGGTGTTGCTTCAGCCCTAGGTTGTTGATAGACTGGAGGAAAGCATCTAGTGCCAGACTCTGTCGACCATTTGCAGGCAAGTCACCATAGGCGACTTGTGCTAGCCGCTCAACTACGGTAGCGTGCTCCCTCAAGGTAGTCTTAGAGTTTTTCCTAAGCCCTTGGAGCTGCACATGAGCATCTCGGGCAGTAAGCCCAAACCGAGCTCTTAACGCCTCAAAGATGTCGCCGACGTCTTGACCAATCCCATAGGGTTTGGCCGGCCCCGTCAGGCACAACCGTAGCTAAATCAGAGTAACCCAAGCAGGCCATCAACAAATGGCTGCCACATCACTGAACTCAATGATAAATTGCTCCACATCTTCTTTTCCTAAGAAGATGAGAGCTCGCAAGTGATACCTGTCCATAGGCAGCGCTGGGCCGCCTATGCCGTCCTCCATAGCTACTGGTTCTTGAAGAGGTAAATCCTCTTCGTCGGCCATCTTTTACTCACTAGCTAGGAGCGTTTACAATAAATAAATCCCACGGCTGCCACCACTGTTGAAAATGTATGCTTTACTGCAATCAATGAGTTTATTTAATGAAAGCCACTTCGCCAGGTTTACTAATTGATAAAAGTTTATTTACTGCAAATTACACACACATAAAAGAATTACACTACTAACGCAAACTGTTGCATAATAGAGAGCTAACAGTACACAACTTTGCACTAGCATTATTAAATCCTCTCTGCCCTCTACGCTGCCTAACTAGCTTCCACAACGTGTTTGTGGCTGCGCCTACTAATTAATTGTTAGTCCTGTTTCACTGGCCGATACGGTGGTGCCATCCTGATGGCATGATGCTGGCTGCATCATGCAACTGCCCGAGTGAGAAGTATTCTTTCGATATAACTAATGCACTACTAAAAATCCTTACAATATAATTAATACATTATTAAAAACTTTTACAATATTTATCGTTGAAAGCTTTAAATCACGTCAACTTATTAGACTAAATTAAAGTAACCCCAAACCCTAAACTTGGCTGAAATATAAACAACCCACTCTGAACAAGAGTACATGTCTGTAGCATGTATATAGTATTGATAGGCATCTAGCTTATAAGTTGAGTTTAAAGGAATAAGAACGTTTGCTGTGTATGTGTTAGGACGAACTGCTATTCAGTTTAAAATTTAATTTTTGTCAAAAGAATGCAGCTGAAGTTGGACTACCATGAGTGAAATTTTCTTTCTTAAAATGTTTTAAAGAGAATTGTTAGAGATCGAGTGCTTCTTACTAAAAATTACAAAGTGGCTATAATAGATGAGCAAGGCAGGAAGAAGTGTCAGTGGTCTAATGCAAGGGACGAAAATGTGATACATATATAACTGAGTGAATTAGAATGTTGTTACATTTGAATATATTGAATATATGTAAGTATGGCTATAACCATCTACCACGAGTCTTTTTCAGACACATAAGAATGAATGAAAATTCATAATAAAGATAATTAAAAAATGGCTGGTTGAACTGTGTGGAAGCAGACCTGTTTTAGCTTGGAAGTGTTCAACAGTAATTCTCTCGCAGCTGATGTAATATTTGACAAAGTGAAAACTGATTGTCTTGATAAACTGGCTAAGGTGACTCTTAGACCTAGCACTTGGCCACCGAGGGCTATAGGTCAAGTCGGAATCAAACTTAGTATTGTTGTAGTTTTATACAGCTAACTACGGCATTCACGGTATATGTTTGCCTATGAGAAGCTAAAACATAACCCTTTGCATTCATCCAAGAGAGAAAACTACGTGTATTTTGAGAATGACAATTATATTTACAGACTTAGCCTTAGAGAAAAGACATCAAAGTAAAACAACAGTACAAGACCAGAACCATATAACATGAGTAGCAATATGTTAACTAAATGTCACTGAGCATATGCACTGCTTACATAAGAGCTGAATCTTAGTTCTGGTCTCCCTGCAGATGACCACCTGCAGAAGAGGCGTCATGTCTCCTAAAAGAGTTTTCGAAGTCTCAGAATGCCATCATACAGCACGCATGTGAGCGTCATAGTTAAAAAAAGAAAGTGTAGCTAGTGCACTTGTAGTACAGTCAGTTGAGTAGACTACGGTCCATATTGTGACAAAAGTAGGGAGTAGCATGAGGTATACCACAGCCATTGCAGTATTCCCTTTACAAGCATCTAAAGATTACCTATTTTTTGTGGCTCAACTTAAAAAATTCGAATTAAAATTTCATCCAATAATTTGTTTCATTTTTATTGTAGCATTCAAATTTTCCTCAAGCACTGAGACAACTTTTGTATTTTCTCAAACTGACCAAGTCATACTAACAATAGCTTACAATGTAGGGATAGTTACTCCATCCAATAATGTCTTGCTATGCAAACAGTTCAGCTTGAGTGTCATACTCTATATGCATGGAGAAGTGATGCAAGCAGGAAAACTTAAAAATGGTTTATAGTATTTGATACTAAAATCATTATGCTGTTGCTGCACTTACGTTATAAAAGTAGTGTTACCATGTATGCTTACACTAAGCCGATGCTCACTGAGATCAGTGTGTTGGTTTAATATGTTGCAAACATTATATTTTTTTATAGAAAGCACAGCTGTAAGGTATAATAAAAAGCAGTTGCAAAATGCTAGCATATAATACAGCTCACAAAATACTCTACACACTATACACTAATTCCTTAATTTGAACAAAGGGATTTTTAAATGCTGTAAGATAAAAGTTTGTGAAAACATGGAGCAAAAAAATTGCTTTTTATCCACAATAAACAGTATAATTAATATTTACAAACATGTGCTACTAATTTATTCAGCAAAAGGGTCTTCATGGTCATAATATATCCACCTGGCAATATTGGCAAATGTGTTCTGGATGGTCCTTATACTTGTGGGGTTGTAGTCGATTGTGTCGTTGTTTACATAGTGTTTGTGTCTATAGAGCACATGCAGAAAATTCCACTTGCTACGGGTGTCTGCTACACTGTGATTGGATGAATAAATCCAATACATTATTGCTAAAATATATATTAAGTGATTTCACATACTACAATTGCTAGTAATTGTTCATATAGAAATTACTGTACTATAGTATTATATTCATTATAATAATCTTAGATGCTACAATAAATATTCCTTTATTATAAGATATCTTAAGAAATAATACAAAATATGGCATAGGAGAGTGTGTAATATGTAGTAGAGTATGATAAACATCTGGTCCATTATGAAAGAGTATAGTGCAGTGAGTTATAGAGTATAGTATTATAGCCTACAGTCTAGCCGCTAGTGTGTGGTATATAGCAAAATATAGTACAGCTCGTAGTATATATACCAATATAGAACAGTCAATAGCGTGGCAGGTAAAGTAGTATAAAGTCTAGTATACTGTAATGTCACTATAGCCAAATGCAAAATGTACAGCAAAATGTATTTTATGTGGCCTACAAGAATGTACTCCCTCATCAGCCATCACTGCTATTCCTGGATACTGATCTAAGAGGGCATACTGCGGCAATTCTCCAGCATTGAAGTACCACGAGTCCTTTTGATAATCTAATTTGTACAGCTCTTCAATGAGCTTATAGTAGACACAGTCTGTCGTGCCCATTAACACCATGCTACCTATATAACATAATAGTATGATAATAAGTGTATACTAATAATATACTACATGATTAATCCAGTCTAGCTACCTACACTTTCACTCCTCAAATATTTGGTTAATTTGAATGTAGTTTTGGAGGTGATGATATACCCTCAAACCAGCAAATTTACAACACATTTGCTCATTTTTTTTAAAAAGTTTTTAAAAACTCTGTGTAGTGTTGAGTTTACCCAGTGGTCCCGTGGTGTAATGATTAGCACACTTGCTAGCAAGCCGGAGGTCTCGGGTTTGATTCCCAGAGGAGGCAAAATTATTTTACCCTCTGAGTCATCATTAAAACACATTTTCATTGTAGTGATAAACTATTCCTTTAGATCTTGCATGACAAATGTGAACATTATAAATATCTTTCTACAAACATGCGCTGAATTAATTTGGAATTTCTACTCTCTTGTTGATCTGATGTTTTAGCTCAGAGTTAAAATACAATAAAACTGATTCCAATTAAACAAAGACTTTCACTGTATGTTATTGGTAGCTGCCCTAACACACTAAGCTAAAACAAAAACTTAAAGCATCGACTACAGAGACCGCTAAATATAAAAATGGTCATCATTATTATCATGGGAGTCTGTCAGTGCGACAATGACTGTTTTCACTCCGGTTTAATCAGACATCTCTATCTGTTTTTACATTTAGCATTCCTTTGCCAGCTATCTCTGTCTATCTTTTTTATATTCCGCTTTACAATGTCTCTAAATCTCATTCTGGGCTTTCTTTGGTTATGTTTACCTTCTTTCAGCTGCGAATAAAAAACTTGTTCAGGTAAACAGCTATGGTTCACTTTCTTGAGATGTCCTAGCTATCTCAAGTTCATTTGAATGAGAATAGATTTTAGAGATGATAAATTAGCTTCCTTTAGTACTTCTTGGTTAGTAATCTTGTCTCTCCAAAAGATATTCATGATTGAGGGCGAATGTTGCGTGACATATGCTTGCAGTCTGCTTACTTGCACGCTGTATATGTTTCAGGTCTCAGCACCATAAGGCAGCGAGTACCGTAGCATGATACAGCTGACACTTGACTTTGATTGAAACATGATGATTAGTTGAACTTTCCATACACTGCACTAGCGCTTCCATTCTCAGAGAAATTTCATTATCTAGTTTAGCATTGACAGCTACTGTGCTTCCAATGTACTTGAAGGTTTGACACTATTTCAAAGGTTCTCCATTGATGGCTATATGGTGTTTGGCTGAGATGTCCCACTTTAAAATTTTGGATGCTGATAGAGGCATTCTGTTTTCCTAATGTTATCTTTAAAACTAAAATCTTTTGCAGCATTGGCAAATCTGTTGACTAGAGTCTATATATTATCAGAATTATGGGCCACTAATGCACTATCATTAGCAAATAGCAAGTCTCTCACTAACTCAATAGTAGCTCCAGTAATTAGACTTGAATTGAGTAACATCAAAACAGGCACTACATCAAACAGCTTTGCTTCTTTTTTAGTCTTTATGTATACCCCTTCCGAGCTGTTTTTAAAGGCAACCTCAAACATGACTGACACGTACAATGAGAAATTGTAGTATCCTAATAATGCACACCAATTTCTAGTGTTTTCTAACAAACAGAACCTGTTTAAAACTTTAAAAATTAAACTGGTTAAACTCAGAGCTACTCGGGTTTGGGGAACTATTCATGTCTTAGTTTTTTACTTACGTGAATGCCTTAATTGCTTTATTTACATAAATGCCTTAATTGTTTTATTTACGCAAATGCCTTAGTTACTTTTTTTGTTCTTTTGTGAATCTGATTACGGTCAACACCCCAAAATTTAAAAAGTGATTTAAATCGTGTTGCCCAGTATTATTGAAATCTATTAGATGCAAATATTTTTAATGCATCCGAGAGTGCTTTTGCATATTTTCATGTTTGAAACATGCATTTGTAAAGACTAGTTGGTGTTCAGTATATGTCTTGAGAAAAAATTCACCTGCCTGTCCCAAAGTACCCAATGGCATTTCACCATGTATTGCAGTCACTGCCAAGACAAGCATTAAAACCACCAATTAAAATAACTTTGTCAGAGTTTAGGATGTTTTTAAGTGGCTCATGGAGCTGAGTGTAAAACTGGTTGATTTTGTTTAAACTGTTGGTCATAGTGAGTGCATATACCAATGTTACAGTACAGTATCTATTCTGGGTGAGTGGTAACCGGAGTTTTATCATCCTTTTGCTTACTGCAGTTGTAGATTATCCGGCATTCTTGATATTAAACTGTTCTTCACTTCAACTGGCACACTGTTATCTGAGACTTCAACATTGGGTTTCTCATAGAATTTGAATTTGGCCCTCGTCAATCGATTCGAACATGGAACGCAGCTTAAAGAGCCAGCATCGGAAAACCAGGCTTCATTCAGAGCAAATATATCAATGTTGTACATTTCTAGCTCACGTGCCACTATTACATTCCTAGGTTCGATTTATCCTTGTTGTTTTGGTCTAGCATTGTCCGGATGTTCTATGCTGTAAATTTTAGATCTTTGTACTCCTGGACTTTGTTCCTGGGCGCTCTCCTGCCAGTATGTGTGATTTTTCTCCCTGGAGTTTATGAATTTTCAGGATTTGTCTGACAAACTATTGTCAACCAACACTATGTTTTGCCAGTGGAAAGTGAAGCTCTCCCCTTCTGATACACTATGCTGAGCTGGGGAGGGTGTTGAGCTGGCGAGGGTGTTTCACGACAAACAGAGAACTGCATCAGTCACAGCGACTGGCGCATTATGGAATTTGTCTATCAAGCTCTCACATATTTTCACATGTCTAGGTTTGTTTCCAGGGTTTTTGCCCCTTTGAGCATTATACAGTTAGCATGGTTGAAGTCCAGTCACTAATGGTGACCGCACGTAGCTATACAGCTTTGGCTGGTCAGTGAGTCATGCCTCACATCTCTTGGTCTATAGATCCAGGTAGCTTCTTAAGCATTTCCATAATTCATTCACCACCACAACCTTCACAACTAACACCACAACCTTTACAACTAACACCACAACCTTTACAACTAACACCACCACCGCCACCACCACCACTACCACCAATTTGCAACACTTCTTTTTTTATTTAACATATACGCACGTATAAACATTGCTTGGCACTTGAAATTAAATAAGTGCTTAGAACGGGCTGCTTTTCAACAGCTAAAAAAGCAGTAAAATGCAGCATGGCAGAACATGCGTTAAAATGAGTTCCCATTTTATAAAAATGAGGTGTAGTTAGAACAGGATTAGTGCTTGAAGAGTGCAAAGGCAACTTACCTAGATATCTTTCTTCTGAAGATTTGGAGACAACACAGTGGTGCTTTCTTAGCCCAACAATCTCGTTTATCACAAGACAGTCATTGTCTAGGTATATCCCTCCATATTCTCTTAGAACCTGAAAAAGGGACATGTAGTTTTTGGTTCCATGACTAAAGAACGAGTTTTTATATGGAACATAACTCTGTTCTTATAAAAAGATAAATTCACACCATATGCGATATTTATATATTATTCACTTCTGACAGCCTAAGCTACTATAGCATACTTATAATGACAAAGACGAATATAATATTTAGTGGTTACTTTACATGAAATATATTAATATAAAGCTTGAATACACTCATCACCTGTATTCTAGCTAAATCAGATGCATGCTGTACCCATTGAAATGGCTTTCCAAATATTGTGGCAGGTGGCTCTCTTTCTATTATCACAATTCTGCAGTAATCACATCATAACATAATTTATAGTAAAAACAGTTTGTATTTTGGTAAACATTAGCGCTGTGCTTTCAAATTGAATTGAACTGTAAGCATTTATATATATTTTTTTGCACTTTTGTTATTTTACCTAATTTAGTATACACTCAAAGAGCTCAGTGTTTAGCCATTTTTCACAATTTAGCTGCAAATTTATATGAGTCTTAATTTTAATTTAATGGGTAATTTAATTTTGCTCCATTTTCCTTGTTTGTGTCCTAATTATTAGGCTAATTCGAAGTTAGTGATTGCCACAAGAATCCATCAGGGTCTGCAAATTTGAATTAACTGATTGAATAGGAAAAAACATGGGAAATCAAGCACAACGGAAAAAAATATTGTTTATTGATTTGTATTTTTCAAACTACTGTTAGTTTAGAGCAAAATCTCATATATATATATATATATATATATATATATATATATATATATATATATATATATATATATATATATATATATATATACATTTATATACATTTATACACATTCGTATACATTTGTATACATTTGTATACATTAGCAGCTAAATTGTGTAAAAAGGTAGCCAAAATCTAAAAACTTCAATGTGTACTACTTAAGTAAAATGACCCATTTTCAACTTCTATTAATTAAAAAGATATAAAAAGCATTTGACTATTAGGTTATCGAAATTTCAAACAACATGTTTAGTTTATTATGTAATGCATAAGTGATCTCAACCTTTGATCTGTCTTTATTTCATCCCAGTACATTCCTGTTGGTGGAGAATTCGTGTGAATGTATACTTTGTCAGCTTAGCCCCTTTTTATAGCTGACATTATCCCCAGCATTTCATAAAATTTCATTTCAGACTGGTTGAATCTGCAATTAAAAATAATATACACTGTATAACAATATCTATAATTCCAAGTACAAAAATGTGTTTGAGCGTACAACATTATTTGAATTTTAAATTATGATTTATTCTGTATTATTTGGTGCCATATTATTGAAACCAGATTTTGTAGCAGTTGTATTTAGCAGTACATACGCGATAAACAAACCACTAAGAAAAATACTTCAAATGCGTTTTTTTTTAAAACCATCAACTAAGAAATACTTCTATTAAAATTATTGAATATACCATTAAAATATTTCTCTCCCAAAAGAACAACAATATAGCATAATTTTGATTCCAGTTTCTGTCAAATTTCAAAAATTTTATGGCACTGCTTTATATATAACAGAGATTAAAGTATTGACCTACTGAGGGGCACAACTCTTAATTAGATATAGACTATCAAAGAATATGGGAAAAAGTTCATTTACATGCATATTCCATGCTCACAGAGTAAGCTTCTAAAATACATTAAAAAGTTATATTTTGTTTACGAACAACTTCATTGTTCACTGCTGTGCACCTGTCCTCACTTACTCTTCAGTTTATTGATCAAGAGGAGTAGTTTGCATAACAAAGCTTAAAGAAGGAATTCATAACTACAGGAAAAGTGTTGGTTAGTATTACATGATGCATTCTAACACATATCACATTGTGCATAGCGCAGTTAAGGAGGTATATTTCATATATGTTACCTTATAAAGTGGTATATATTTGGTATTATTGGTTGTTCTGTAGATATAAGATCATTGATAATTGTCCCATTGGCTTTAAGTTCATGATACATCTTAGATATAGCCTTAGCTACATGGGGCTTTACTTGTTCATGAAACTTTTCTGTTGGTACTGGGTTTACAGGCTACAACATGCCATTGCAGCTCATAATAAACTTATAAACTTAGCACTGCAATATGTCTTAACAGTAGTTAAAATACTAAATTTAACCATCTATAGTAAAAGTATCCCATCAAAGAGTGTCATGAATTCTAAATAGATGACCCCTAATTTTTTAATTAGTTTTCTTTCTTAACATTGATTAATTATTAGGGCTTTTTCATGTTGAATTTTGATTTGTTAAAATGTATTGCCACAAAATAGGCTACACGTATGCAGCTATTGAAAAGTTTACTGCTGCATGTTTAGCTTTACTTAGCATAGGCTATAATTGATGCATTCTAAAACAATTTATTCTGTAAATTGTTTGTAAAACAGCCTTTCTGAAAAAAAAAACCTTAAAAACCAGTTGAAGATACAACCTAAATATTTAGGCTGGTGAGCCAAAATTGTTGCGCAGCTTACATAAGGTCATGCATGCAACCACCAACTGATTCAAAGTCACAACCTCTCCATTGTTGTTCTATATCAAATAGTAGCCCTCAAATATATTAAAAACTTAGGCTATATGCAAGCTAGAAACAAAATTCAAAAAGCATCTTGTGTATCTTTTTACGGTTTTTAAAAGCTTTTCAAAATTTTATTTAGCTTGAATTTCTATCCTTCAGACCTCAAAAGGAGTGGATTTTAAGCATTTTTGGTAAAAATAACAAGGTGTTAGTATCCCCAATAAAAATGCCCACAGCTCAACTTCAGCCGCAACTTTTTTGTTGTAGCTAACTATGAATTAGTAAGTAATTAGTTAATTTTTTAATATATTTACTTTTTCTTCTCTAATTTCTTTTTTTATTGTTGTCACATTCCTAATGTTGAAACAATTTTCCACTTTGCTGCCTTCATCCACGGTACCAATAGGGAAAGTTGGTTTATACTTCAGAGTTACGGCGATGGTAATTATTGTCAGGCACACTGAGGTTACGAGAAACTTTAGGTTTGAACGCATGGTTGATGCAAGATCTGCAAAATGAGGTTTATCCGGGACTTAGAGCGTACATTAACGAAGCTTTACAAGGCATATTATTTTAATACTATAGCCTTGAAAATTATTAGAGCGTTATATTAACAATATTGCAAACTGCGTTACACCAGATATAGCAGCAACAATCACACAAATATTGCATTGGAGCTAAACTAGCACGAAAAAATGTTTAATTTATTAAAATATAACTTAACTATATATAGCTGCTCAAACATGCATAGGCTTGGAAAGTGTCTCACATTTTCATTTTGCACTACGTATTGGGCTAACTTTAATAACTATAACAACTTATAGTTTTTTGCAGCTTCTTACTTGCTAAATAGGCTTTAGCCAAACTGCAAAACTGCACCTAGTAGGCTTATAAGACTGCTTTGGATGAATTGGAAACCGGAAACTACCACCATTGCTGTCGATAACATATTGTGATAAACTTGTGGGTTGAATGCAATTTAAGTATGCAACATATCTCTTTGTAAGAGAGAACAAGAAATGATGTATTCGCTGATAGTAGCAATCTTTATTGATGATAAAAAATAGAGGTCCTCCACGAGCGAGCTCCAGTAGAAGACTGAACTACACTGGAACTCGCTTGCTTTTATATACATGGAACAAAAGAAAATGATTCTTTTGTTGTCCAAAATCGGAGGTCCAAAACGCCGGATATTCGGCATTTCGGGAGTCCGAAATGCCGATTTCGGGCAACATTAGTAAAAATTACATGGTAAGCATAATTCCACAACACACACCCCCTATTGGAAACCATGCTTTTCGATAAAGAGATAAAAGAACATTATTGACAAAGTACATATGCATAAAAAACTAGAGTAAAATCGTAAAAGAAGTAAAGAAATATGAGAGTAAATACATTTAAGATAAAATAATAAAAAAAACAAAGCACACCACACCCCACCACCAATGTCTATTAACTGTTACTATTGGTGCTGATCACTCCTGTTCTGTTCTAGACGGTTAACGCGTCTCCGTAACTGTGTCAGCTCCTCCTTACACTGTCGTAGCTGCCGCCGTAAGTGCTGCACCTCTTCGAGTTGGGGCTGAGGACGGGAGTTGGTAGCGTCACGCCTTGGTCTCTGTCTGCTGCCCGCCGCTGAGGGCCGAGGGCCCATGTCCGATACATCGGGCCTGGCGTTCGCACCGACCCGTGCCAGCACAACCCAAAGAGGCGGGGTGGCCGCTGGTTAGTGAGCAGCGGCGGGCTCTCCGTCTTCTTCTTGGATGGGCCGGCACACTGGAAACCCCTGGCCGAGAGCGGCACGTTTCTGGGGATCCGCAACGTGTGGGAAGATCAAGTCTCGGAATTTCGGGAAAGCGGCCTTGTCTACCACAAACGTATGGCCTGTGTGGCAGCGCGATATGCGCTCGTGGCGCAGCATGTAATAGCGCTGATAAGAATATTCGCCACACGGGCAGAATACGTGTACGTAATGCTGAGGGGCGTGTACCCGCAGCCGCCGTGTAGAAGAAAATTTCCTCTTACACTGGTGGCAGATGTGGTTGCCCGACTCTCCGCATGCCTGGCCAACCCGGAGATTGGTGTCCCGGGACAACCAATTCTGGCGGGCGACCAAGGCCCAAGGCCCAAGGCAGGACCAGCATTGGGGGGTCTTCCTCATCATCTTCCGCTAGGCAGGGCTCACCGAGTAGTATGCCCTGCTCTTCTCCTGCAACTAGCTGAAGCTCTACAGAGTTGGGGACAAGGCCACTAACGCTGGTGGAAAGCACCTCTGTGGTCAGAGCGGCGCCCTGCAGGCTGCTGGCAGCAGAAACAGGGGCCTGGCTAGGAGGGGAGTCAACACGTCTTGCTTCCTCCTCCTTGCACTCATAGCAGAGCCTACAACAGGTAGCAGAGACCGTGTAAGGTCGGTCTCGCTATCGTCGAAATTCGGCAGTTGTTTGTATGGCACTCTGTGGGAAACCGGAGGCCGAGGTGAGTCACAGAGAGTGACCGACCCCACATCTTGATCTAACAAGAAGTCGTGGAAAGAGTCATCTCTTAGATCCACGTCAACCTCGGGTTCCAACAGAGTAGATTCAAAAGAATCTAGTATTGCCCAATCAACAGTATTTGGGTTAGACCCCGATACCGGAGGATCTAACCCTAACCAAATACCTGACTGTGTGGTAGTCTCCTCGACTAGAGTGATTCCCATGTTGACAAATTTCAAATTATTTTTAGTTCTATTAGAGAATTCAGAATTACGTGTGACCCTTGTGTCGTTACTAGTAGAAATGGCAAAGCCTCGAGTTTTAAAATTTCTACCTGCCGAGTCGTCGGTCACGTGGCCAGTTGGAATTCCAATTGAATTTCGAAGGACCAACTCAGACGATCGCGTGCCCTCCGAAATTCGGTTTGAGATTTCTTCTTCTTGGTAGAATTCTCCGGAGTACTGAAGGGAATTTCCAACCAAGGGAGGATAGTTGTCCGCGCTGGATGGACTACCACTCTGGGATGGTAGCTTTTAGATGTCCTACATGGTAATCAGCCAGATATCTGGGTGGTTTCCTATCTCTCTGACTTCTCCCTAGAGAGGCCGGCTCTTGTACCAGTGGCTTTTCAGCTGCCAAGGTAGGGGTCCTCGCCTTCACCCGTACTGCGGGTGAGGGCGTCCTCCACTGGTGGGGGTGCTGGCTGTTGTCGTTCTTGTCGTTGTTGCTGTTCCAGTTGTTCCAGCAGAAAAGATTGTTCTTGCTCCGGTCTCCTCCGGACAAAGATTTCTACTTCTCTGGATTGGGTTATTCTCCCCCGATGATTAGGTTGGCAGTTGGGCTCCGGGAGGGGTGGAGCCTGTCCTACCGCGTCTGGGCTGGCATGGTTTGGTTTCAAGCGCTGCTCGCTCTGGACTGAAGTTTGCCCAGAACGCTCCACACGGTATGTGTGGTTAGGCAGCACTTCCACTATGCAGTAGGACCCATAAACCTGGGCTGAAACTTAGCCAACTGTCCGCAACGCCTATGATAACTCACCATCCACACCCAGTCTCCCACCTGGTACAAGGGGAGCTTTTCCGAGTCTTCCGTCCGGATCTGCCATTGCTGTGTCTGCAGTGCATCATGAGCCTTGCCCATGATCTCTATTAGTTTCCCCACGTACTCATGTACTGGGGACTCGGGAGCTAGAACATGGTATGTCAGGTGTTCCGGAACCCGTGTCTCTCGCAAGAGTTTGGGGTCTCCTGTGTGCTGGAGTGTGGTGTGCTGCAGTAGGCTCGCATGATTTGCGGCAGCACCACGTCTCATTCTTCTTGACCTCGACTGAGGAGCAGGCTCCTAAGGGCGTCACCCAACATCCTGTTGTTCCGTTCCACGACTCCGTTCCCTTGCGGGTGATATGGGGTGGTCCGACTCTGCATCACCCCCCATATTCGACAGAGGTCTCCCATGAACTGGGAATGGAACTGGGCGCCCTGGTCCGTATGTATCTGTTCCGGTAACCAGAGATAGCAAAATACATATTGGTCCAAGGCCCGGGCCACTGTGAGGGCCGACGCATCTGGAATAGCCAGAGCGTCTGCCCACCGAGTGAAGTGGTCCATGACCACCAGTATCCAGGTGTTCCCTCTGGCGGATAACATAACGGCATAGGCCCAACAAGGTCTACCGCCACTACTTGCCATGGTCGACCAGCGTAAAGCCGGCGTCGACCAGTAGTTTCCGTGGGGCGGCCATGCTTACTAGCTTGGCAGACCTCGCACTGCCGTACCCGCAGTCGTACGCCTCGAGTCATTCCGGGCCAGTATCAATGCAGCTGCAGACACCTGATGATTCGACTGGCTCCAGCATGAGCCTGTTTATGGGTGTCCCAAATCAGTTCCCGTCGGAGGGCATGTGGACAGATGACGCAGTCTCTCTCCTGCTAATGGTTGTCTGCTGCTAGCGTTATCATCAGAAGGCCATCAGGACTGACTTTGAAGGAATCCCAGCGACGGCAGAGGAGTTGGAACTCAACGTCTTCCTGCCGCTGCTGTTTCTCGCTAGGTTGTCGGTCCTTCTTTTTGGCCCGGAATATGTCTGCTACTGCGCCGGGTAGCGTCTTCTTGAGTCGGCACAGTTCCTTGACATTCCGATACAGAGTGGGGTTGACACGAAGTGCCTGGATGTCATCTGAGTGGGTTTCGGTCTGAAGATGGCCGTGCTCCCACGTCAAGGTGAGCCGGTCCCCGGTCCCGCTTCTCGATGTGTAGGCATTGCTTGCAGTCGTTCACCGGCCGACGACTCATGCCGTCGGCATTACCGTGCTTCCGGCCAGCGCCGTGCTCTATCCGGTAGGAGAACTCAACAAGTATCTCCAGCCAACGAGCTACCTGGCTCGAAGGCTACGCCTGTCTACACAGCCATATCAGTGATGCATAGTCTGCTCGCAATTGGAATGTTCTCCCATACAGATATGGCCGAAAGTGCATGACCACCTTGACTACTGCTAGGAGCTCCTTCCTAGTGGTGCAGTAGTTCTTCTCGGCGACCGCGAGAGTCTTGCTGTAGTAAGCCACAACCACCTCACTTCCACCCTGGACTTGGGATAGAACAGCTCCCACACTGTGGTCGCTGGCATCGGTGTCCAGGATATACTCTTTGGCTGGGTCAGGATACGCCAGAATTGGCGCCTCCATTAGCCGTTGCTTGAGGTAGTCAAATGCCTGCTGCTCCTCCTGTGTCCACTGCCACCAGACCCCCTTTGCGGTCAGCTGATTTAACGGCTGAGCCACCCCTGCAAAACCAGGTATGTACTGCCGGTAGTACCCTACTAAGCCAAGGAATGCCCGCAACTCAGGGAAGTCGCGGGAGACAGCCTACTCCTTCACAGCCTGTACCTTCTCCGGGTTGGTAACGACCCCATCACGGCCAACCACATGGCCCAGGTATGTGATTTCCGGCTGCAAGAGTGCACACTTGGAGGGCTTCAACTTAAGTCCAGCTGCCCGGAAAAGGTCAAAGACCTCCCGCAGACGACTGACATGAGTCGAAAAGTCTGGGGAGATAACAGCACAGGATAGTTAAGGGCATCCTCACTAAGAATATCTTGAATTTCTCTCAAAATGTAGTTCAGGTTCTTGAATAATATTGCTCTGCAGGTGGCATGCATGTTGCCTACTTGCATTTGTTTAGCCCAAGATTAAACTACAGCCAATGAGCAGCAACCTTCATTAGGGCTGCGTTATCTATCAACATTCCATTATGGGTGCTACATAAACAAAGTACAAAGCGAGCTATTTATATTAGCCTGCCAGCTAGCAAGCCTATAATTAGCATGTACGCGCCAATATCTTCTCATCCCTAAGTGCTCATTGAAGCGTGAAGCACTGCGCGCTGCTAGTTTCTTATGAAAAAATATGGCATTTTCAGTGTATAAATCACCAATTTATGGGCAATCTAGCAGAGTTATTGAAAAATGAAAAAAATTTGCACTGGAGAAATATCTCAGGATTCTAGCAGTGCAATTTTTATTCAGATATCATCTTTTGCTGCTGAGATATTTTACTGGTACTGAAAAGTCAGCTTTTCTGGCAAAATTGGCCAAAATTGGGCAGTTTTTTGTCTATAACTTTGCAAAAAAAATGAAAATTGAAATTTCCAAAAAAGTTGCACTGGGGAAAAACAAGATCTACAACATAGTTTTTAAATTTTGACTCTAGCACGATTAGGTGAGATTTTATTTTACTGGTACTGAATTCTTATATGATTACAATGCAAACCTCAGCAAGGCAGTTGCAGCTAAAAGGTTGCCCTTAACTATCCTGTGAGTGTTGTCGTCCAGATAGATCAGGAAAGTCTTCCAGTGTAGTCTACTGAGGACCTGCTCCATGAGTCTTTAGAAAGTTGCCGGGGCAGACGCAAATCCAAATGACAGTATTTTTTATTTCCAGAGCTCGTCGCGAGTAATGAATGCTGCTTTGTCCTGGGCATCAGGACTGAGGGCACTTGCCAGTACTCGCTTAGCAGATCCAGAGTACTAAAGTACTTGCTACCCGAGAGGGCGTCCAGGGACTTATCTATCCGTGAGAGAGGGTAGGCGTCCTGGATGGTAACGCTGTTGAGTCTGCGGTGGTCCACACAGAATCTCCAACCACCATCCTTCTTCTTGACTAGGGCTACTGGAGAGCTCCACACACCATTGGCAGGCTCAATCAGATCCTGGTCGAGAAGATCTTGCACCTGCCGACTCACCTCCTTTTCCTTCTCTGGGCCTAGACGTCGGGTCGGCTGCTTGATGGGAGCAGTGCCGGCTGCCAGGGGTATCTCGTGAGAGATAACCTTAGTCAGCCCCATGTTTCCATCGCCACGACTGAAGACATCACTGTACTCCGTGAGTAGTTGAGCCAGTGCTTGGCGTTTAGTACTACTCGTACAGTTACCACACGCTCCACCGTACAGGTCACCCACATTCTCCGGGACTGCTCCTCGACTGGTGCGAGGGGGTTTTCCCTGGGTGTCGGCCACTGTTTCTAGTGCCGGACCCATATCTGCCTCCTGGATGGAATGGTACTTCTCCACCAGCGCTCCGGCCGATAATCGGACATGGGTTGATACACTGCACGAGGAGCTCTTTCCGACAGTTTAGCCAATTTAGGCTGTTTGCAAGTCGGATCGCTCCGTGCGTTCCTACCACCATTCCCAAGCCGACGATCGTTCTACAGTTGATTTTGCAGCGGAGAGTCGCCTGGGATTTTCCCGGAACCGTGCAGTCCCGCACTACCTGGACTCCGCCCACCAAGGGCCTGCCAAACGTGTCGACGCAGACAAGCTCCTTTCCAGCCATCACTACTGCCGACTTCTGGAAATCCATGTGACGCTGGTGTTTCTCCAGAAATGGCATTCTCAGGATGGCGTCCTCCTTTAGCTGGCTGACTACAAAGGTCTCGTGAATCACCTGATCACGAACGCGTCCAGGTAGCGTGATGATGCCGTAAAAAGGAATGCATGATCCGTCCACCAACATACCATGCGCACCTTCGTACGGCTCCAGGCTCGCCCACTCTTGGGCAACAAAAGTATCAAAGAAACGCCTAGTCAGCAGGTTTGTAGTGCACTCAGTATCCAGTAGGAATGTGGCAGCTTTACCCAAATTTTTTCCGGGCAGGAAGTAGCTGCTTCCATACGGCTGGGTGCTCCTGGAGCAGTTAGTCTCTGGGGGAGACATGACTTGGGTCCGCACAGCGGGCCTCCTTTTACCCTTAAAGACGACGACGGTTTTCTGAGGTCGGGGGGTAGTTTGGGGTATTATTGCAAGTAAGCTGAATCTTTTTTCACAACCTCCTCGGGCAACCCCGCGAATCGGTTACGGAGTGGCCAGGCAGGAGGATCGGGTCGACCGTGAGGTCTCCGAGGTCTCCGAGGTGTCTGCCACTCAGTATTGGCAGACTTCGTAGGGGTTTTCTCGGTCCTCCTCTGAACCCTATTTCAAATGAGGTTGGTTTGAGGCCCACGGTCGGCGGAAGTTACCGTGAGCCGCGGGTGTTTAAAGGTAGCGGCCTTTCGGGCAGTGTCTCTTCACGTGCCCCGATACGCCACATCCCCAGCAGGTGAGCTGCGAGGGGCGGACAGGGTCATCCCGCGATTGGAGAGCTCGCCTATCTGCCTGGTCTTGCTACAATTTGGTCACCGTAGCCTGCAGGCCCTTCACCATGTTCATCAACATGGTGAGCTGCGTTTGCTCTGGTGACTTGGTCCTCGCGGCCGACACCTGTGGAGCAGGAAGCGTGGCTGTCTCTTCGTTTTCCTCGGCCACCCGGCGGGTGGTAAAACTCGCCCCTCAAAGCCCTTCTACCTGGAAATAGGCCTCACCCATCTCCAAGGCCTTTTCCAGACTGCTGACCTTGGCGGCCAGCCAGTAGCGCTGCAAATCGGGATCGTTTATGCTGCGGAAGAATGTGTTGTTTACCAGGCGTTTCTTCTCCAGGCCTGTGGTATGACTGAAAGCAGTCTGAGCCAGGCGTTCCTCCGCATTTGCGTGATCCTCCAAAGGCATCCTCCAGGTTCTCCTCATGGTTGGTAGTTGGTCTGAGGCCTCCTCGGCCTTCAGACAAAACCGGTCTTGAGGGCCCGCAGGATGTGAGCCTCATCGGGTCCAAGAGCAAAACTCTTGGCTCGGCCTGTCAAACAGGCTCGGAGTTGAAGGATGTGCACCGACGCTGGCCATTCAGCGATGGTGGCCACATTTTCAAACTCACGGATGAACTGCTCGACATCTCTTTCACCTCCAAAAATTGGGGGCTTGAGGCGGTACCTGTCACCAGGTGGCGGCTGACTCGTCCCCTGCAGTTTTCTGAGGGCTGTCACCAGAGCCTCAATAGTGAGGGCTGATGTCTCTGGCACTCCAGGGGTTGTCCTCTCTCTCTCCCCTGGGGCCATCTTGTTCTCCTTAGCACTTAGTTATTCGGTAGCCCATCGCTGCCACCAATGTGATAAACTTGTGGGTCGAATGCAACTTAAGTGTGGAACATATCTCTTTGTAAGAGAAAACAAGAAATGATGTATTCGTTGATAGTAGCAATCTTTATTGATGATCAAAAATAAAGGTCCTCCACAAGCGAACTCCAGTAGTAGACTGAACTACACTGGAACTCGCTTGCTTTTATGTACATGGAACAAAAGAAAACGATTCTTTTGTTGTCCGAAATCGGAGGTCCGAAACGCCGATTTTGGGCAACATTAGTAAAAATTACATGGTAAGCATAATTCCACAACAATATGCGAGATATAGTTAAGTTACACTGTGCAGAGCTTTTAATTGTATTTAAGTTTTACAGTGGGAGCTACCTAATCTTTGCAGTATTATTATTTTATGAACAGATAAAAATTTTAGAGCTACATGTGACATGAATTTATATATTTTATGTTTTTAAAGCAGTCAAATGCTGTTTTGTCATATACATTTGTTATACTAAACAATATAATCCATATAGTGTGCAAGTATAAAATTATCTGTTTGCAAAACAGAGCTAGAGATTACAGGTTGTTTTTATCTATAATATCCAATTTATATCATTCAATTTCTACCACCGCCACCACCGCCAAATAATAATTATCATAAATTATTGGTGAGGCAACCTAGAAATGTATGCTTCTGCATTGCATGTATGTTTATCCAGCCGTAGTAACCTTGCTAACATTATTAAAATAAAATAAATAAAAGCAAGTACTGTACTAACATGCACTATTAGAAAATATAAATACTTTTTAGTGGTATTTGCTTACCTCAATCTAGTTGTTGATGAGTTTGTTTTTGTTCAACGTCAAATGGCAGCCAAAACCTGATGTGATGTTCACTGTAAAAGATGAAAACTGATAATGATTATTTTTTATTCGTTACACTATCACATGCAGCCAAAGGAATAAAATGCAATACAGCACAATTGTTCTAATCCTTTGTTTGGCTACCATTATATCTTAGGATTCAAAAATCTTTTTGCATTGAGAACTGATAAAGAAGCATTCAACTGCGAAATTGTTTACAAAATGAGAACTTAATGCCTGCGGACACCTACACAAGATATGTGACTAGCACGGGCAAAAGAAATAGTTGTGACTAGAGACTACTACAATAGCAAATAATGAGTTAGTATGTTATATATGGGTTATACATCTTGAAACATGCAGTTGCCACACTATGCTACTATTCACTATACAATATTAGGAATGTATCATAAATTCTAAATCTCAAAAGCAGGCCATACCAAAATTACTCAACTACATATTGTTTGCTTCATTATAAACATTACTACAATAAAATATATACATAATTAAAATGATTACCAGCAAAAATCAACAAAACCCCAATGCCTATAGTAAACTATAAATCTTTAATGCAACCTTAGGATAATTATCAACCAAGTGTTCAATGTTTACAAAGATATCAACTTTATTACTCACCAGTTTTACAGCTACATGGAGCTACTTGATGCTTATATAGTATTATTATTTTATCAACTAATAAAAATTTGTAGAGCTATATACGTGACATGAAATTATATATTTTATCTTTTTAAAACAGTCAAAGTAAATAACCTTAACTTAGTTGCTGAGTGTAATTTTATTCAAAGGCAATTGGCAGCCAAGCCTTGATATGACGTTCACTGTAGAAAGGGAAACCGGATGCAAATTTAAATTGTTGACTACGCTATTGTATGTAGCCACGGTGTTGGAGTGTAACTTTTTTACGCACTGTTACTTGAAAGCCCATTCAATCTTTTGTTCAGGCACCCTTTTATTAGAAAATCCTCTATGCATTGAGAACTGTATATAAAGAAACAGCATACTGTGTAATTGTTCTCTAAAGAAGCAAGCAGTTACATACTGTAGTGTTTTGATTATTCATGCATCCTAAAACATATTCCTATAGGCCAGTTTCATTAACTTGATTGTTAATTTACATCTCGCTACCTGCTAAATATATATATATATATATATATATATATATATATATATATATATATATATATATATATATATATATATATATATATATATATATATATATATATAGCTATACATGTATATGCTTCCACTTCTTAGAATACATCGGACAGTTCTCATAGTTTCTATCCTCCACTTACTTACTTGACTCTTATAAAAAAAACTTGCTAACTATAGATTTAATTCTAAGTTGTAGACGTCAAATTCACCTTTGCACTATTTTGAATTTGCCTAACACACTTACAGCAAAATATTATTTTAGTTTAAAGTTTAGATAAATTCACCTATTTTTCAGTATATATATATATATATATATATATATATATATATATATATATATATATATATATATATATATATATATATATATATATATATATATATATATATATATATATATATATATATATATATATATATATATATATATATATATATATATATATATATATATATATATATATATATATATATATATATATATATATATATATATATATATATATATATATATATATATATATATAAGTATACGAGAAACATTGTTGATTTATTACTTTACTAGGCAAAGTAATTATACTGATATTTCGGGTACCACTGTACCCATCTTCAGAGTAGCAATGAATGAAATTCAAAAATTATTACGTTACGTTAGACGTTATGCATGACACAAAGAATAGAGAGTGGCAGTTATTGTAAATTATTGAAACTGAGGGAGATAATCTTGTTTTATATATTACGCAAGTCAAAAATTATACTGATTTTTTTGCATAAAAAATAAATTAGAGTTGACAAAAAAAAGAAATTCAAATATAAAAACAGCAAGGATTAGTGAAACTATGTGAGATTTGAGTAGTGTGGAAATATTGGTATAGTTTTAGTCCATACCACTGGGCAGCACGATTTGAATAATTTCCTGGATTTTGGGGCGTTGGCCGAAATAGGATTCACAAAAGAACAAACATAGTAATTAAGGCATTCGCATAAATAAAACAATTGAAGCATTCATGTAAATAAAGCAATTAAGGCATTCACACAAGTAAAAACAACTAAAACATGAATAGATTCCCAAATCTATCACACAGGGGAAGTAGCTCTGAGTTTAATTTGTTTAATTTTTGAAATTTTAAAAAGGTTCTGTTTGTTAGAATAAACTAGAAATTGGTGTGCATTATTAGGATAATATTACCATTTTGACATTTAGCAGCCTCTGTTGTCAATGCTTCAGGTTTTTATTTCAGCTTAGTGTGTCATCGCAGCTACCAATAACATACAATGAAAGTCCTTTTTCATTAGTATCAGTTTTATTGTACTCTGAGCTAGAACATCAGATCAACATGAGCATAGAAGTCCCAACTTAATTCAGGGCATGTTTGTAAAAAGATACTTATAATGTTCACATTTGTCAAGCAAGATATATAGGAATAGTTTATTACTACATTGAAAACTTGTTTCAATGATGACACAAAGATTTTATAAAACTTTAACAAAAACTCAGCAAATGTGTTGTAAATCTGCCTGTCGGAGCATATATTATCAATTCCAAAACTATGTTCAAATTCACTAAATATTTGAAGTGTGAAAGTGTAGTGAAGCTAGACTGGGTTATATAATCATGTAGTATACTATCAGTATATACTTATTATACTATTATGTTACATAGGTAGCATGGTGTTGATGGGCACTACAGACTGTGTCTACTATAAGCTCATTGAAGAGCTGTACAAATTAGATTATCGAAATGATGACTGGTACTTCAATGCCCTCTTAGATCAGTATTCAGGAATAGCAGCCATAGCTGATGAGGGAGTACATCAAGGTAAGCCACACACACTGCAGTGAGTGGGTGTAACAATTCTTGTAAGTTGCGGGTGAGCCTAAATTGTCAAGTTGCAAATGGGCCTTTACAGTTTACACATACCCTAATGTATGTGTTGACGCAACTGCAGTTGTTAAACTTTTCCTAAGTTTTTCTTTCTGAATTTTCAAGGAAAGATTTTTTCTTCTAAAACTCTACTTTTTACACTGCTTACATTTCACAATAACAATAATGCAGTGTACTTGACTACTTCATCCACTGTACCCTAAATATTTTACTATATAATGTTGTATACTACACACTGTCCGGTGCTTTGGTTTGCACCACAAAGTGTAATATATGTAGGTACTCTGTTATACACGTTGTATACTACACTGTGCTATATACAACAGACTGCACCATACTCTGCTATACACTACACGCTATATTACGCTGTGCTACATACACTGTATACTATACTCTGCTATATATACTAAACACTGTACTACCTTTTTCCAACACTATGCACTATGAATTATACTCCGTTATATACAACACTCTGTAACATGTTCTGCCATATACTATACACTGTATTATACTCTGTAATTTGTTTGACATTCTACTATATACACTGCTACATTCAACACACAGTGCATGCTATCCTCTGCTATATGCTATGCACTATACTTGATTCTGCTATACACTACACAGCAGACTATAATCTGCTATATACTATTTATATTATTTATATTCATTTAATTTATTATTATTTATATTTATTTATATTATTTATATTTATATATTTATTTATTTATATTTATTTATATTATTTAAATTTATTGCTATATAGTATATACTATTAAATTCAAATGAGCTGTTATATATATATATATTGGTGACAGGCCAATACAATATATATATATATATATATAGGCCTATATATATATATATATACATATATATATATATATATATATATATATATATATATATACATATATATATATATATATATATATATATATATATATATATATATATATATATATATATATATATATTGTATTGGCCTGTCACCAATCGTTGAAGCTTTCTTGCTTTATTAATAATGTACATTCATGAAAGCTATTCTTAGCTGGCAGTGCTGTTGCTATAGTTTTATAGTTTACCGTCCTTAGCACAGCCCAGGCAGTGTGTTCTAATCAAACAGCCGCAGAGGAGCGTTTATTGATTTCCCTCTTTCAACAGACAGCTCACTACATTTGCTATAACATTATATGAGCACACAGTTTACACTCCAACATTTACACTCTGAATATACCACCGGTTTTGTTATTGGGATGACAAAGAATCTTATCTGTGCATCAATATTTTAAGTTTCAGTTGGATTACAATAGCTAATGTCATTTTGTTCGGATCTGTGCTGGTTTCATGTTGTTTCTCTGACTTTTGATTTATATCGTTACTTATAGCAGTTTATAAAATTTCTATAATGGGTTGTTTTTCAGCAATAAAAAGGCAGTGAAATGTAGCATGGTAAAGATTATATTAAAATATCAGTTCTTACTATATAGAAACAAAATGCAGTTTGATATGGAAAACTGAGGATTTGGAGACAACACAGTGGTACTTTCTTAGCCCTGCAAGCTCATTTACTACAAGGCAATCATTGTCTAGGTATATTCCTCCATACTCTCTCACAACCTGCAATAGAGACATTTAGCTTTTTGTTCCACTGCTAAAGAACAAATTTTTATAATGAACATAACTCTGTTCTAACCACAAAATAGTACTATGTATGAAATATTTAAATATTATTTACTTCTGACAGCATGCTAGCATTCTGTAAGTATAATCTCAAAGACAGATATAATATTCAGTGGTTACTTTACATGCAATATAAAGTTTAAATACAATCATCACCTGTATTCTAGCTAGACCAGATGTATGCTGTATCCATCCAATGATTTTCCAAATATTGTGGCAGGTGGCTCTCTTTCTACTATCACAATCTTACAATAATCGCATCATAATATTGCTTTTGTTAACAACTGAGTGTAATTTATGCTACTGAATATGAACATCTTGTTTGAGAATGACGTTGGAGATGTATAAACAGTTATATGGTTGCGTTACTGACAAACCAAACTAAATAATTTTGAAGCAGGAAAATTAGCCAAAAAGCATGACTACTAGGCTTAGCACTATTCTGGTTTTTTAGGCAATACATAATTCAGTAATTGTTATGTAATTTGCATAAGTGATATCAACCTTTGATCTGTCTTTATTTCATTCCAGTACATTCCTGTTGGTGGAGAATTTGTGTGAATATATACTTTTTCAGCTTTGCCTTTTTCTATATCTGACATTATCCCCAGCATTTCATAAAACATTATTTTAGGCTGGCTGAATCTGCAATTCAAAGAGAATACAACAGATAACAGTGTCAATACAACTAAATCGAAATACAGAAATGTGTTTTCAAATATATGAATACAGCAAATAACAATTTGCTACTGCCAATATATTTGTCTCCCAGAAGAATAATTACATAGCATATAGTTTTAACTTTATGTAGCAGTCAAAGTTTATTTTAATGACATTGCTCTATATAAAAATTTTAAAGTATGTGCCCGATGTTGGGGCACAACTTAGAGTATCAAGAAAAATTGCGATGAGTTTATTATTCGCTTGCATTCAAAAACTATGCTTCAAAGTAATATTTAAAGCTTATCTTATATAATGCTTGGCTACAACTTCATTGTTCACTACTGGGTGTCATGTGCTGAAGGACCCTACTAATTGAACAAGAAAAACATATTACATAAAAAACTTCAAAAATTAATCTATAACTACAAGAAAAAAGGTGGTTAGTATTATATAATGCATATATTTACTAATCACATAATGCATAGTACTTAGTTATAAAATTTGTATTTCATAGGTCACCTTATAAAGTGGTATATATTTGGTATTATTGGATGTTCTGTAGCTATATAAGATCATTGATAATTGACCCATTGGCTTTAACTTCTGTGTTGGCACTGGGTCTACAAGCTACAACATGCCATCACAGCTCACAATAAACTCATGGTAATAATAAGACTACATTGTCATATAATAATAGGTTAAAATATTGAATCAAAATAACTAGCAAAAACCGATCATATAAAATAGCTCTCTATATACAACAAGTGGTCAAAAAAAAACATTTCTTATGGAAGTCAAAACTAGAAGACGTTGCTCAAAGAACAAATTGCCAGTAGAATTGGTCACCCCATGTTAGAGGTTATGATAGGCCACATTGTACTTTATTGAAGAATTGAGGCTTTTTATCAGCCACTATGAATCATGGGTTAGAAATCATATCTGTTTTTGTTGTTGTACAAGTGCCAAAAATAGATTTTTTTTTTTAAAAAGGAGTATTTAATCATAAACTTATTTAGTCTAGTGGGTTAGCAAGATGTAATTATCACAAGGAAACACAAGTATTTTGAAATAGCATCTTGCATGTATATAACTTAATTGAAATATCAGACAATTTGCTGTGCATTATATATATATATATATATATATATATATATATATATATATATATATATATATATATATATATATATATATATATATATATATATATATATATATATATATATATATATATATATATATATATATATATATATATATATATATATATATATATATATATATATATATACATATATATATATATATATTGTTATTATTATATTCACCTTTTCTTCCATCTCTTTTTTTGCAGTTGTTACATGCCTCAATTTTTTTCCACTTTGATGCATTCATCAGTGGGACTAATAAGAAAAGATGATTTAAAGTAAGTCAGTAGTACTGTGGTGTTGATAATTTCCAAGCAGCTCAAGGTTGTGAGAAACTTGCAATTTGAAGGCATGGCTGATGAGATCTGTAACAATAAGATTTATAACCAGAAGTTTGTGGAATTGTAGCCAAGCCTTACATTATATATAGCCTTGAAATATAGAAATGTATCATAATTAAAATAGTCCTCGCTAAGTATTACTACATAATACTACATGTATTGAAAATATTTAGTAACAAGTTATGTTATCATAACAAAACAATTTGACCATAGCAGCTAAGTTATGCACAAGTTTCGAAAGTGTTCAACATTTAAAACTAGTTTTAGGTTTGTAAAGCATCCATGCTTTACAAACCTAAAATTAGTTTTAAATGTCTCCACTCCAGGTAAAAATAAGATCGCCATGGCAATCTTATTTTTACCTGGAGTGGAGACAACTCCAGTATTACAAAAGCAGCCAAGTTCTCTTTAATGCGTTGTCCGCTAGTCTTGTATCATGAATGAACTAGTATTACATGGCAGCTGGGCAGTGATGAGCACTTGAACTGGTACATAACTCTGGTTAATGTTTGAGCACTTCATCCAACTTTTTATTGTGAGCGTTACTGAACTACCAATAATAAGATCATTCACTTCAACATAATTAGGAAAAATATGAATAACTAGTAAATACTGCATCAATATTGCATGACTAGAATACATCAATGATGTGGTAAGGAAACACTGCAGTTTTATGCTAAAGTTTTTCTGATTGAGATGATATACTGAAGCAATGTAAACTTGATAATGTTCATAATTGAAATGTAGTCTTATATGAAGATATTTAGTTGATGACATTATAGGGCATGCAGCCAAAGTACTGAATTACAATGCAGCATATTCTCCATTTAGATTGACAACAATATGATTTTTATGCGTTTTTCTTCAAAGGTCCATAATAAATCCTTTATCGGTCACCACCTATTCTTTAGTTCAAACATTTCTACTTGTGAATTTTCTCAAACTGGCTATAGCATAATTACCATAGCCTACAATGTAGGTGCAGTTGTTGCCTGAGGCACAAAAATGTGTGTTTTAAAGTAGTTTATAGATGCCAAATTATAAACAAAATGGATCTTTAGCTGAATGAAAATTGAACGATTATTATATCCCCATGTATGCTTGTTTTGTCTTAAATGTTTATTATAGTTGTTCTGTTTTAGTATTTACAAAATCATGAGATATACACCATTTATTGGCAACAAAATCAGCAAATGATGCAGAACCTCTCAAGATCGAGAAGGAGCTGTGCTATAAACCAATAAGAATTTACCTTTTGACCCAAAACTGAATAGAGGGCAATCAACGCATGGGCAGCAGCAGGAGTGTGCTGCCGGCTACCAATTTCTTGACCAGACTATTGATAAGCTAAAGGAAGTTTATGACAATAAATCATGCTTACAATTTAAGAGCAGATGTAGACATGCTCCAAATTAGCAGAAGAAAGGGCAGCAGAGGAATAGTGTCAATTGATGAATAAGTAATGAAGGCATGTTAATAAGAAAAAGTATTGATGGAGATACCACGCAGAATAACTTCCTAAAGGAATTATAAGTCTAGTAGAGCTTAGTAAAGGTTGTGTGATAGAAAGAACTGATAGGTAAAAATGCAATACATACAATACATCAAAAGGGTGGAATATGTGAAAATATGCTCATGGAATGGGTAAAATCTGGTTAGTTGAACAAACAAAGGGAAGCACTGCTGTTGGCTGCAAAAAGAATGGAACTTGCAAAATAGCTACAATGAAAAAAACATGGGGCAAGAAGTGTCTGTTGTGTAGTGCAAAATAAAAGCCAAGGTAAGTGCAGTAATAGAGAAATTGAGAAAAGCCTGTCTTCTAAATTAAAAATGTAACAAAAGAAGTTATGTTCTCGCAAGAATTTCAACCTGAGCCCCAAACCAAAATTTAACTATAAAATTGAATTTAAAAATAAAATATTAAAATTAGGCTATCTCAATTTCTCCACTACTGTTCCTAAGGGGATAAAACTGTGATGCATATACAGTATACTAAGTGACTGTGAGAAAATAGCAAAAAGAAAGTAATAACATAAAAATTAAAAAATCAAGCCCACGTGACATTGATAACTCACAAGGAGATGAATGGGAGTAACTGGTCTCGAAGGATCGCAAGAATTCGTTCAACCATTGTGCAAAATCAGTACTGGAAAATTACAATGTATTAAAATGGTGTAGGATTTCAATGTGCACACCAGTAGAGTCATATAAGCAAGAGGCCTGATATAGTGGTAGTTGGTAAGCATAATTTTGCATTACGCGCTGATCAACTACCACTATATCAGCTAAGGCTGAAACAATGATCATCCCTATCGTAATTTCCTTGGCAACTACAGGGTAAAAGAGACAGAATCAAAGAAGATTGGAAAATATTAGACCTTAGCACTAGTGACAACTCACCTTTGGAAAGCATCAACAAAAGTCATCATCATTGCAATTGAGGTCTTAATTGGAGCTACCACATACAAGACTATATTCTGCTATATACTACAAACTGTACTCCAATATGCTTTACTATATATGCTAAACAGGGAGCAGCCGTGGTCTAGGGGTTAGAGTGTTTGCTTAGTAAGCACGAGTCATGGGTTCGAGCCCCAACAAAGGCCATTGGTGGTGCTAGGAAGAGCATTCAGTCGTAATTGCTCCTGTGTCTCATATGAATAAGCCCTTAGCTTGAATTCACAAAAGCCCCTTCCATCAGGGGTATCTCACAGAGATGATAACTATAAACTTGCGTGAGTTTAACTATGCTAAACAATTTACCATATTATATTAAAAATTATAAACTTGAAAGATATTTTATATGCACTGTATTTCTATTGCTTAGAGTGGATATATTATATGGCTGGTGTATATTATATGAATTTTTGGTTGCAGTTTGCAACAACTTATGCTTGTGGTTTCATTCTATGCAACTGTTCCTGATTGAAGCATGGAAACAGTGATAATGAAGTTAAATTTTATAAATTTTCACTCTTTTAAAATATCACTTTAGGTGCTTACACACTAGTATAACATGGCAAAGCACAATATAGGGCTAAACAGTATGATGAGTCTTTTGTAATACATGAAGAATGTTCTATTATAACCAAATATTGGCACTTGCTTATTATAATCATTTTGTACGATGTTATACAAGATATTTATGTTTCTAGGTTGTGACTGTGAGCAATAAATCAAAGTGTAGAAGAAACCACCAAAGGTGGAATATTCTGCATCTGTTCTATAATCACAAAGGCTACACATGCAATGACACAATCAACTGCAACTACACAAATAAATTATAAAGACCATCTATAATAAACTGCAAGTCTTATCAGGTGGCTGTGTTACAACAATGAACAACTTTTGGCTAAATAACATAACAGTATGTTTGTATATTCCAATGTAGTTATTAATATTTTTGTTCAAAGTAAACAAGTGATGCATAGTATGTTGTGTATTTTGTGTACTATACTATGTTGACACCTTGTAAATTGCAATAAATCATTAAAAATTCTATAAACTGCTTATGGTATACGTAGTCGGTACCTACAATAATATAAATTATAATCATAGGGGAGGTGATATGGCCCATATTTTATTTAAGCACAATGGGGTGGGCAACTGCGAGCCCTAGGGCCACCTGTGGCCCTTTGCCCATTTTAATGCTTATAAGAAAAGTAAAAACTGTTCTGCGCTTTCTGATTAGCCCAGTATAGGTTTAGTGAAAAATTACTCTATTATAATAAAATTTAATGTGTGCAATTATGTGGCCCTTCATTTTGGCTGATTTCTGAACTTGATCCCCATGCAAAAGAAATTGCCCACCCCTACTCTCTATACACTGTAGGCTACAGCAAATAATGTCATTTGATGGGGTAGAAACTGTACTTGGAGTACAAGATTTTTGTTCTTTTGCCTTAATAATGTGTGGTGCGTATAGTTAAAGTTATGACTCTTCATTAACTGGTTACCATGCTCAAGCAAAAAGTAAAGGTAAATAAACACTGAACTAGAAAAGACATTATTTTGAGGTCATTGTAAATAAATAGCTGCTCAAGATTAACTTTATCGGCCAGAATAGTTCTACAAGCAGCTCCGAGTTGAGGGTGATCGAGCAATAGTTTGTAATTATCAAGTCTGAAGTTGGGGTTTATTGTAATCACCTACTCCAAATTTGAAAACCGCGAACTGCTACTTTCAGTCACTCCCGACTCGGAACTGCTTATCAGTGTGGTATAGTTAAGAGTGTTGACTTTAAACCATGAAAAATCATTATGTCGCTAATGGTACCGCAAGTTTATATAAGTTATAAAGGAAAAATTTTGCCACTTTTGTGATTTTATTATTTTTTTTATATTATGTGTCCATTTTTTTAGTTTTGTTTATTGGTAAAGTTTTTAAACATATTTTCAACACATATAAAATTTAAAAAAATATTAAAACCTAATCATGCACGTAAATACAAAGCTATAAAGTTTAAGCTTCGCTGTGATTACACTGTGAATATTGTGGTAAATATTAAGAGTTATCCCCCTTGACACTTTACTTATGGCTATTTTTCTAAATACTGTAATCATAGCTAATTATGTAGCGTAACTTTCTAATATGTTAAACACTATGGCTAATGTTGAGCTTTTAACATAGTAAATAGTTAATCCCCTTTCCCCCAATTACAAGTTACAATACGCATACACTTGGTTGGGTTCATTTTTGTTGATTCATGTAAACCGACAGTTGGACCGATTTCGGCAGGTGGATGCAGGCAGACCGAATGTCAGTTACCGATATTTCCAGTGTCAGTTACCGACATGACGAATGTCGGTATCCCCTGCCGAACATCGGCCCGCTGTCGGTGGAAGGTTCTAGAGGTCCTTTGTTCTACCAGTATAAAAGGACACGCATTTTAGAGCTTCAGTCACTTGCGGACTGGAGCTCACACTGGACACTTCTCACTGCTACAATAAAGTACTGCAAGCACACGGCAACCTCTCTCTCTTGTCTCTTCTATAACAAGGAGTTATGTTCTCTGCCTGATTTCATTCTATCACCCACAAAACTACTACATTGGTGGCAGCGGTGGGATCAGAATAGTCAGGCAGCCCTTGGGGGAGACAAGGAGCTAGCCAAATGTCAAGGACACCAGAAGATGGAGGAGAGGCTCTCACCCTGGAGAGCCTAGTAACTGCCCTCCGGGCAATCGGCCTGGCTAACCCGGCACCACCTCTCGACAGGTATCGCCTTCAGCCGCCGATTTTCGGACGGGACTGCGACGGGGAGCAGTTTATCAAAGAATTTGAAGATGTTGCTACCATCGCCGCGTGGCCGGCACCGATACGTCTTCTACAGCTGCGGTCATGTCTGACTGGACCAGCTAAGAACTACGCTGTCGGGGAGAGTGTTGGGCAGATCTATCAGGCACTCCGGACACGGTTCGGTCTGACTGCTAGAGAAGCCCGAACCAAACTCTAGAACATGAAGAGGGACAGAAGGACCTCGCTTCAAGACCATGCTAACGCCATTGAAAAACTGGCATTGATAGCATACAGCCAAAACCGCTCTGGATGAGCGGCGGGAGCTAGTCTACTAGGCCTTCTTCAGTACTGTCAACGACAGCGCTCTACAGAAGCACTACCTGGCCGCCAAGATTTCCACGATCGAGGAAGCTCTAGCAATGGGCCGGTCCTACTATCAGGTAGACAACCCCCATAGAGCCGACTTCTCAGCAAGTCAAGTGGAAGAGGCGGCCAGAGAAGAAGAAGCCACAGTCGCCACTGTTGCTGACCCTGCACCCTCTTCCTCGCAGATTACCATGTTGGTAGACATGGTGAAAGGCCTGCAACTGGAAGTAGCGAGACTGCAACAGCAACAGGGAGGCAGGAGGACGACCAATATTCGGACTAACCCAACCAGGCCGAACCAACCCACATGCTGGGGGTGTGGGGCCTTGGGTCACGTCCAGCGGCGTTGTCCCCAAAAGGGGAAACTACCTTTAAACGCCAGAGGCTCACGGTAGATTCCGCCAACCGTGAGCCCAGGTCAAACCTCCCACTCAAGGGTACACCAGACGCATCCGGAGGGACGATGGACAGAGCGGCCAACCTCGGACGGCCTAGTCCTTGGAAAAGGGGGCCTAGGGGCCCACCTAAACCTCCAGCCATGCCAAGAAGTACCCGGAGGGAACCAGGTGACACGGGGTGGCAGGCACCCTGGAGACCTCGGAGACCGCAAGGTTTTCCTGAACCTCCTGCCTGGCTACTCCACAACCGGTTCGCGGGGTTAACCCACGAGGTCATAGAAGAAGATCCAGCTTACTCGCAAGAGTTCCCCAAGCTACCTTCTAGACCTCTAAAAACCCCCCGCTGTCGCGAAGACAAGGAGGCGACCCCACGTGGTAACCCAGGAGGTGTCACCCACAGAGGCCGACCAGCCTAAGAGTGTCCAGCCATATGGAAGCAGCTACTTCCTACTCGGGAAGATTGCGGGGAAAGCTGCCACCTTCCTGCTGGACACCGGTTGTACTACCAACCTGCTGGGTCGGCGCCTGTTTGACACCCTTGGGGCCCACGTGAGGGCCAGTCTCGAGCCGTATGAGGGGGCGCATGGTACGTTGGCGGACGGATCATGCATTCCCTTCTACGGCGTCCTTACACTGCATGGACGGGTCCGTGATCAGGCGATCCACGAGACCTTTATTGTCAGCCATCTGAAGGAGGACGCAATTCTGGGCATGCCGTTTCTGGAGAAACACCAGTGTCGCATAGACTTCCAGAATTCTGCGTTGGTGATGGCTGGCAAGGAACTTGTCTGCGTCGACAAGTTCGGTAGGCCCTTGGTAAGTGGGGTCCAAGTAGTGCACAACTGCACTGTACCTGGACGGTCTCAGGCTACCCTACGCTGCAAGGTCAACTGCAAGAGGGTAGCTGGACTGGGACTGGTGGAAGGAATGCCAGGAGGGATCCAGTTGACAAACAGCCTAAATCGGCTAGACTGACAGGGAGAACTCCTCGTACAGTGCATCAACCCTTTCACCGAGCCGATCAAGCTATCGGCAGGCGCCCTGGTAGGGAAGTACCACTCCATCCAGGAATTGGATGTGGGGCCAGCACTGGAGACAGTGACCGACGCGAGCAGCAGTGGCAGACGAGGACGGAAGACTCCGAGGAGCCCCCACTATACCAAGTAGGAGACTGGGTATGGATGGTGAGCCACCGCAGGCGGCGCGGACAGTCGGCTAAACTTCAGCCCAAGTTCGTGGGGGCCTACTGCATCATAGAGGTTCTACCGAACCACACATACCGTGTGGAACACTCAGGGCAGGTCTCAGTCCAAAACGAGCAGCGGTTGAAACCCTATGAGGGCAGCCCAGACGCTGCGGGGCGGGCATCTCCCCTACTCGAGCCGGCTCGCCAGCCCATCTCCAGAGGACGGGTGACTCGGCCCAGAGAGTGGGAGATTGTAGTCCAAGACCCAGTGGAACCGGACCGGACACCAGAACCTCCTCCTCCACCTGGTCCACCAGTTGCACCGGCCCCAGCGCCGGCCCCGGTGCCAGGAGGTGCACCTCACGCTGAAGGAAGTGACCCAGGGACCGCTGCCCCTATCACACTTCCACCCCAGCCTGAGGCACCTGTGGAGTTGGAGAGACCCGTGAATCTAACCCCAATGGAACCTAATTCGCCTAGCACAGGCATAGACTTCCATCTCTGTGGGCCTAGATACCCTGCTCGTGATACTGAAATTGAGTTCACGTACCCAAGATCGGCAGATACTGACCCCTCACTAGGTCCTGACAACAATCAGGATGAAACAGACGATGACATGGTTCTCCCGCAGCCAGCGTCGTCATACAACCACATGGATACTGGAGTAGACGAAGCGATTCAACCCGACTTCCCTTTTATCCGGAACCCTGGCTCGGCTCCAGTCGGCCCGACGGGTTCCCCCTCTCTGGCCCAGTCTGCCCCCACTGCTCTAGAGGAGCTTCCTTTACCTGTAGAAGCTCAACTCCCTGCGGAAGAAGCGCAAGTGACTCGGGGCAGTTGGGCTGTCTGGATAGACCTCGACGGACCAGGACGGAGAACACTGACGCTACCAAACGTACTGACGGGTCGTGCTGGCCACAATAGACGACAGTAGCCAGAACCTGCCCATGGCTAAGAAGAGACCTCGACCTATCCACCACCACCTCTCACTCATCATCCACTTACTGCGCTCTACCCCCCCACTCGCAACCAGCCTACCTGTCCCTGCCCACACGAAGGAGATATCTGGAGACTCAAGAGACCTCTTCGAAGGAGACATTCAGGCTTTGCTAAGGAGTGATAGATGAGACTTTATATTACTTTTATTAGTGTGTTATAAGTATTACTACAAATATGTGTGTGAACAATAGTGTGCATTGCAGTATCAAAGTTTTTTTTGGATTTTACTATTATTATATATATATATATATTATAATAATATATTATATATTATTATATATTATATTATATTATATATATATATTATACAAGTATAATAATATTATATATAATATATATTATATTATATTATATATATATATATATTATACAAGTATAATAATATTATATATAATATATATATATATATTATAATAATATATATATATATTTTAATAATATATATATATATTTTAATAATATATTATTATATTATATATTATATTATATATATATTATATATATATAATATCATATATAATATATTATTATATTATATATTATATTATATATGATATATATATATATTATAATAATATATTATACATTAATATATTATATAATATATTATATATATTATATATATAATAATATCATATATATTATTATATTATATATTATATTATATATAATAACATCATATATAATATATTATTATATTATATATTGAATTATATACATTATATATATATAATGATATTATATATAATATATATATATACACATATAATAATATTATATATATATATATATATATATATATATATTTATATATATATATATATATATACATGCCAAATATTTACTACAAAATTCAAAAATAGCATAAATTAAGTAGTTTTACCGTGCCTATTTGCATCCAATTAACTAGTCTTACATTTATAGCAACTGTAACGTATTTTGTGTATAATGGTTATTGCAAGCATTATTCAATTCATATTCACATTAAAATCACAGCGAAGCTTTAACTTTATAGCTTTGTATTTATGTGCATGATTGAGTTTTAATTTTATGTGCATTAAAAATGTGTTTAAAAACTTTACCAATAAAAAAATTAAAAAAAATGTACACATAAAATCGAAAAAAAAAAAAAATAACAAAAGTGGCAAAATTTTTCCTTTATAACTTATATAAACTCGCGGTACCAATCTCGGCATAATGGCGCCCATATGATTCCGTAAGATTTGCTAATGGCAACACTCTTAAATATACCACACTGCTGCTTATAAAATCAATCTTACGTCGAGTGGAAAATAGCCATGTTTCATAAAAGTGATGTTACTTTTAGTAGGTAACCGTCATTGATTACAAAATAAAGGTAGTGCAGGTTCCCGCGCTATTAGTCGTTATGTAAACTCGAGGCACGTGACTTTCATGTGATGGACTAAGTTGATGATCAAGATTTTTAGCACTCCGTAACTGTAAGCCTTTACTGTAGTTAGGTTTGTCGCCAAGCTTTTACTTTCTGCGCAAGCCATATTTTCTTTGTTCTTCATTACTGTAGCATTAAAGTTCAGTTCTTTTGTGGTAAATACCTCTACAACTTAAACTACAAACTAAAAATCAACATCGTCAATAATTACAATTATTGTTAACTGATCAATTTTAAGGAATCAGTTTTAAAATTTGAAAATAAAATTAAATTAGTCATTATCATTATGATCATGATTTATTAATTACTCTTAGTTATACATATAGTCATTAGACTTAGTTTATCAATAATAGTATATATATTATATAATTATTTATTGATGATAATTATTATAACTATTATTACTAAAAGTAATTATTATCATAATAATTACTTTTAGTTTTACTTTTAGTATTAGTTTACTTTTAGGTTTGAGTTTTACTTTTAGATTCAGTAGCTGGCAATCTACTTCTAGTAGTACTAGTAGTACTAGTAGTAGTTTAATTTCTTAAGGCTAAGCCAACTATGTCTATTATCATTACTCTTAGTATTACTATTACTATTAGTATTACTCTTACTCTTAGTCTTACTCTCAGGCTTAACCATTGGAAATAGAAATACTAATAGTAATACTAATAGTAATAGTAATAGTACTACTATTGGTATTACTCTTGTTAATCCTAATGTCAATGAATTGAACTGTTTTAGCAGTAAAACTAAATAATAAAATAAAATTATAAAGTTTAAATTTTATTTTATCATTTTGAATAATTCAAGAGTGTACTATAAATTATACTAAACTTTCAGTATTACAGCATTACCATTGATTCACCCTAAGTGTAAGTACCAAGTCCATTATAGTCTTTTAATTATAAAAATTTGTTATAATCAGTGTCTTATTAGCTTATACAATGTACTTATAAGTAATTGTTGAATTCTGTTTCTATCCTCACTATTACTGCAGTAATGGCTAATCCTAATTTATCTTTGAATACAAATTTAGTTGTGAGTTTAGTTTGATTCAAGTAGACTAATATTTCAATAAAGAAAAGGACTGCATAACAATTAACTACATTACAAAATCTACGCAAGTATTACATAGCATCAAAACTTGCAACACTATCACAAAGCCATTGGTAACTTTGAAATAATGATACTTAATACTTGAAAATTTGTTAGAAGAAAATAGTTCAAATTGAACTTGCTAGTACATAAATTCCATTATATACCAACTATAATAGAATGTGATACTAATGTGCACTTCTTGATCATAATGGGTTATATTTCATATTGCACCACGGCCTATTTAGTAAGGGATAATTAAAGATCTGAATAAATAAATAGTTCAGCTTCAAAGCATACAAAATGTAGATTAAATAATAATTTTATATCATATTTATATTGTTAACCTAAATGCTGTTCGTATTGTATGTCATAAATTTACAAGATTTGAAACTGAGCAAAGTTCGCTTCTTTTCTCTAAATGGGGCGAAATTGGTAGGTAGTAACTTTCCAGTGCTTTTTCTTTTGAATAATTTTTGTTGGTTGATATAAGTTGGCTATAACGTTTTTCTTTTAATGTTCTTCATGTTTCAAAAATGTAGCAGTTTTTTATTTAGTTGAATTATCATTCTCATTATAATTAAATTTAATGGTCAACTGTTTAGGTGATTTTTGGTGCAAATCACTTAAACATGTCAAATAACAGGCAGATGTGTTATTTCGCCAATAATTTGTACCCTCAATAATCACCAGTTACAAGAATAAAAGTTAGTGTGCTTATAGAGTTATAGTTTTTCTAACATACCAGTAGCCCTGATAAAGGAGTACGTGCCCTCTGAAAGCCTGTTCATAGTTATGGACACACGGTCTTCACTAAAAGCAACAAAAAAATTAATTTAAAATTCAATAATACTGGAGCAAACTAATTTTTATTTTATTATCTGAATGGTTTAAAAAAATTTAAGTTATTTGAAAGTATGTTGAGGCAGCTCTTGACGGACAAAACACCAACCTTATATGTTAAATCCTGACATTGCGGTATTGGTGCAACATTTTTATACTACATAACAGATATATAGGTTTAGTTCACTGAAAGTCTATAAATAGCTAAATTTCATCAATCACAATTGTTCAATATCAAATATTTGCAACCTTAGTAATTTAGAAGCTGCAACATTGGTGCAGTGTTCGTTTCACATATTTATTGTGAAAACTTAAATCAGGCTCTGTCAACTTATCAAGTAATGATATTGTGTCTTACGTTATTTGATGTCAAACTTTTTCGCTTGCCACGATTATTCTGAATAGTGAATTGTTGATTTAAAACTTGTTTTTTTGAGATTTTAAAATGCTTACTTTTACCACAACTAAAAATTACTGCTGTATTGTATCTTTTGTCATGAAACAGAGATATTGATAACTTGAAATTACACATTTTCCAACTAGTGTTTTATGCAGTAAAGCTTTTATGGCATTCATATCAGTTTAAAATGTTGAGTTTATAACTTGTGAGATTATTTTGTCTCATGTCTTTTTGCCTCATTGTGGTTGTCTGATTCAGGATACTGTGCTGTGCAAACAGTAACACAAGTATTATGGCTGATAAAATTGCAAAGATTGGCAAGAATTTAGTCAAGTCCGTCACCACCGGCCAAGTGAGTAGGCTATGTCTTTTATCGAATGAGATAACCTGTGGCTATGGTTTGATAGGCATGCTATTGCTTTTAGTTGTTTGGTATTTTTTGATGAAGTAATTTGTCAAAAAAGATCTAAATATTTTAATTTCAGTAGGTTAGAAACTAAACTCAAAATTTTTTTCACCATGTTTGTGGAAACCAATGGCGTAATTGTGTTGTTTTCTGTTACTAGTGTGGCTTACCTTAAATTATGTGGTTGTGTGACAGTTATAGCAAGTCACTTTAGTCACATTTATTTCACCAGTTTTATTTATCTTGTCTATCTTTTGCACTAAAGAACCATAAGACTTGAATATTTTTCCTAGGAAGTGCCGTTGGAAACTTTTTGGGCAGATTCATCGTGCGTTATCACGTTTTTGAGGAGATTTGGGTGACAGTACTGTCGCCTATCAGCACGTGAGTTGAGCTCGCTGAAGCCACAGCTTGATGCTCACCGTGTGCGTATGATAGGCATTGGACTAGAGGAGCTGGGAGTTGA
The DNA here is from genome assembly GCA_964035545.1 of Bugula neritina. Taxonomy (NCBI): domain Eukaryota; kingdom Metazoa; phylum Bryozoa; class Gymnolaemata; order Cheilostomatida; family Bugulidae; genus Bugula; species Bugula neritina. The sequence continues at coordinate 21,950,154 of OZ037767.1, forward strand.
GGAGTTTGTTGAAGGAAAATTCTTCGATGGAGGTGAGTTCTACTGAATCAAATGACTTTTATAGTGTAAAGCATCGCTTTGAACTCTTCAATTGATTGTCATTAGTTATTAATTATTATTAATGCACAATATTTGTGTAATATATTATTACTTATATTTATAATGACTACTACTAGAGAATTAATTTAGCAAACATGATGTCAGAGCCTTCATATTTGTTGTAAATAATGAAGTATTAGCCAGGACATCGATTTCATCTTGTTACTGGAACATGATTCTAATGTAGATTTTCCTTTGACATTATTTATTATAGCAATATTTGAAAAGCTGTAAACTTAGAACATTTTTCATAGTTATTATGTAGCATAGTTTTGAGACTTTACATTATTTTAATAGGGTCACTTTACTTTATTTAGTACACATCAGCAAGTTAGGACCAACAACTAAAATTTGCTCAAAATTCATGTGCTGATTCTAACTATGTATAGCAAGAAACTGGGAGAGATTTGACAACATTATAGCACATCATTGTCATATGAGCTAAATGTTTCTATATATACGGACCAGGATGAAAAACCATCACGTTTTTGTATATCCCAATCTACTAAAACATAGGGAAATGACCTAGAAAATCAAGTAAAATTAGAAGAAAAAAAACTAAATTATTTATCTGTATTTGTTTATATTTTATTAGTTTAGGGCAAGAAACCATGTGCATTAGCATCTTAATTGCAAAAAATAGCTGAAAGCTAGAGATATCTAGTATGAACTAAATGACCCAATACCAAGTGTGATAAAATTAAATGGATTTGTATAGCCTTTGGGTGAAGGTAGTTGGTACATATAAATTCTGTTTTGTTGATAGAACTATATATTGATACAAAGAAGCAATGCTACAAAGACATGCAATATAACAGGTGAGTATTTTCTATGGTGTACACAAGTGTTTCAAACTGATTAGTTCAGGTTTTCAAACATAAGCAGGGAAACGCTTGGCTAATTGTGTGTATCGTATATTTTTAAAAAAATGTTCTACTTTTATCTGGTTTAAAATAATAATCAGTTTGGTTTTACTCTTCTTGAAAGTTTAGTGTATTCATATAGAGTACAAGATATTGTTTTGTGTTTATTTTCAAAGTTTGTGACCTCAAGTAGAATCTAGCTACAAGTGTTTAAATCACATGCTTTCTAAAACTATAAAGGGGTGTTGGGTGACATAGTGTTCGCTATGTAAATATTCAGTGTTATTCAGATACAAGGTGTGTTTTAAATCAGTGCATTTTTAGAATTATACTTGGATAAAACCATGAAAGATAGAAATATTTTGATGTATTCTATGTAAAGCTGAGGTTAAAAGTAACAAATAGCCTTTCTAGTATATTAGCCTGTTTTTTCCTGCTGTACCTTGACTGTTTGCTGAAATTTCTCTGTTGAAAGTTGATGTTTTCTAAGGTTTTTGTTGTTATATGTATTTTTTAAACAAGAGTAGTATTTTGCCTGATTTCAGTTTGTATTTAAAGTAATGTTCCCTATGTTGTCCCACCAATGCTTCAAATATTTCTATTTGCTGCTCTGTTTATTTATCGACAAAAACCTTGTAATTTATGAGTTTGTTCTTTTGTAGGTTATCTTTATTTGCAGTGCTGAGACAGCTTTTTACAAAACTAGCTCGAGATCGATACAGTGAGGTGTGTATGAATTACTGCCACATATTTGATAATACCAAAGGCTTGGTAGAGTGATGTGATTATGTGTTAGTATACCTCTATTAGTACACGTGCATTAGTATACCTGTATTACAGTGTTAGTATACCTCCATCAATACACTTGCATTAGTATTACATACACTTACATTGTATTAGTAATTAGTATGTACCTCCATTAGTGTCCCTGTATTGGTATGTACCTGTATTCTAAAATTTCGGTGGTTGGAGCTAATGTCTAACTTGGCAGTTGTAATCTCATATTGTATAGAATAGATGATAAAATTCCTCCAGGTTTCTGTCTTGAAAGATTTATTTTTAAAAAAATCTAAATCATGGGATTTACTCATAAATCAAAAATTATTATTAATTATGAATCACAGTTCTCTGGGTAGCCTTTATAATAAATTTGTCATTAATAAAAAATAACATTTCTTATTATAGTTTTATTATTATACAAATATGTTAAAAGTCATAGTGTTTGTATGCTAAGCTGTGTTGAGATAAAGAAAGTCCAGTCATATGCATCAGTGCAGGTGGTTACAAAAGTGATTTCATGTGTAAGACAGCTCTAATTACCTCACTTGGGGTGCCAAATATAATTTTTACTGGTTATTTTAGCAACCTCAGGATTAACCTGAGGTTGCAAAGGTTCACACGAATAGCAGATGCACTAGAGCCCTTACATATGTACTGCAGTTCCGTTGCTTCGTTTCCATGCGCCGAGTGAATCCATAGGATGCTCCTACATATGGATTTTTGTTTACGTTTTGATACAGCTGTTCCCAAACATCAATGAAAAATTCATGAAATGGAAACAAAGCAATGGGAAAGCAGTGATGCACAGCTTAAAGCTGTAAAACATACGAATAAAGCTTTTTACAGTGAAATAGAACAAACGTTTATATAGTAGAGTTGAGACTATATCACAATGTATGCCTAAGACATTTAACACACCCATAAGAGTTACTTTATGAAATTTAACGTTTCCAAGGCTTTTTACTGCCTACATGAAATTGAAAGTAAAGATACAACATTCGTGAATATCATGCCTCCACATAGAAAATATTACTTGTCTTATTTATTACTGTTACTATTTATTATAGTCCAAGAAACTTGGTGGTGATCTTAAAGGAGATGGGCTCCAAAATGGTGGAACTCTCGTTGTGGAGAAGGGAGGAAAGGTCTTACTCAATTTTGTGCAGACGAATGTAGCTGAACATGTAGAACCATCAGATGTTCTGAAGGCGTTAGGTATATCACCTCCTGAACAGGGAGCATCTGCTGACCAGGGGGCTGCCGCTGCTGCCAACTAGACTTCCTCAAATGAACAATGCACTCTACAATCACTCGAACACTGGTTAATACTTGTTTTGTAACATCATTGTCTAAATAATGACATGCATGGCTGAACCAGGACACTGAAGCTATGCATTGATGAATGTTGAGACATTTTTGTATAAAAACGAGAAATTATCTCAGTGTGGACATATGTCTAGGGACTGCTCAACCCGTGTGATCAGGAGTCTACCTCTTTTGATTATCAAATAATTTTGTTCATTATGATAGTTATACAATCTATATTATTTTCTGATGCGTAAATGAATAAATAAATACCGGGAAACAAAATCATCAGTGTTTAATTAATGTACTGTTGAAGCAACTTACCTTAAATATGCCTATGCTAGTCTGGACTTTCCTAGTATTTCATAAAATAATTTACATCTCTGCAAACTGGCCTAAAACTCTGAAACCAACAGCATTGTCAAAATTGAACATTTAGGAGCAGTAGTGGATAAATTGAGATAGCCTAAGTTCTTTAAATTTCTTTATAAAATTTGGTTTGGGGCGTGAATCGAGATTCTTGCAAGAACATAACTTTTGCTACATTTCTAATCTAGAACACAGGCTTTTCTCGATTTCTCCATTACTGCACCTACTTCATATTGAACAGCTCACTTCATCCAACGTTTTTAACCAACACTTATCAAACTTCGTCTCGCAAGTAAAATATTTCCACAGCTAGCTTAACCCTGTTAGGCCCGGTGTAGCATATACCCTACATCAACTTTCAATGCATAGTCTACAATTGCAACCAATTACAAGTAGCCACAATCAAGGTCTCCAAGCATTCATAGGTTACTATAGCAACAAACCACAATATAATACAACCTCCAATCACTACGAGTACAGCAGCCAATCATGAGCAGTAAAGCACACTAGCAGCAACCCAACAAACCAATCATCCACAATCAAAACCACATTGTTCACACCTCATCCATGATGGTGATTGATGATATGGGAATGAATGGGTTGACATAGAATGTGAATGTGACAGGATATTACATAACTATCATTATAGCAATAGGACGCAAATGATTATAGAGCAATGTTATTATGAAAGCTGTACTAAGTTGCAAATCTAGCTGCACATACTATCGCAAGGCTTTTCAGTGCATTTTTGTGATTCATTATGAGATCCTTCACAATAGTTTCCGAAATACAAGGGTGCAGGGTTTGTGCAGCTTCTGCTTCTCTCCTTTTGACAATAGTAGGTACAGTTAGACCATTCACTCCATACTGTCCAGTTACCATCGACTAAAACATGTTACCATGAGATGAAACAACCATTGCTTATGGTTATACACATATGTACCATAAAAGCAACATAGATAAAGTTTATATTTTAGAATGATGCGTTTTAAAATGACTAAACCAAAAAAGTTCCAATTTTAATTCTATGGCCAGAAATTAATTGATCTCATTTACATTTTCACACTATTTTTTTAAATTTTGGGTGAATTGCAATTTCTGAAGACTGTACTTCGTAAACATGGCATGGCATTTAAAAACTAGTATAGTTGGGGGCTGAAATTTAACAAACTAGATTCCCATGTTGAAAGTTGAGCGTATGTATACATTCTTCTACAAACACTAAGGTACAGTGGTCAAGATTTACATTATAACATGATATAGGAGAATGTGAATTGAAAAAAATTCAAATATAACAGATGTAAAATTCTAAGGTGTGAATTTCCAATGCAAATAGACATTGAAAAAGAAATGGAGCTATACAAAACTCTTCTTTATCAGATAGATATATATTTATGAAAGAGTCTGACAATTGAGAAGGGAATTGACCTACTTGGGCAGCTGCTGTTGTAGCACCAGCTCATGTCTGTCATATTTCCTTCACAGTCTCGACCTCCATTGGCTGGCTCGGGATTGTCACAAGTTCTGTTACGAGTGATGTTAGCATAGGAACAGAAAGATGCGGGACAGTCAGACCAATTATCCCACTCACTCCAACCTCCGTGAATAATTTCTATAAGATTATCAACTACATACAACATACAAAAGAGAATTAAAGCCAATGCCACCAAAAACCAAAACTCTTAAATTTTAATTTTTTCAAATAGGCTACATATTTCTAGCTCTTGCAACAGTCCAATTTTATGACCAATTAGATCAGCTACTCTATAAAGATGTAGTTTTGTATCAGCTTTAGATTTGACCAAAAGGATATAAATAATTTATAGTTTATATTTATAGTTAACAATTTTATGAGAAAACTAATAATCTACTGCTATAGATACTTGGTGCAAGCTCAAATAGTTGCAAAAGAGAAAAGTCTTACCAATGCCATACTGGCAGAGGGCAAATTTAAAGTCTGTACACGCTGTCGATGACCACTCCCAGGTAGATGAGGATGCAGTTGTACAATCCCCAGTCGATGGCTGCCCACTGCCCCAATGAGTAAAACTTTGAGGGATCTCTGGGTCCCATTCTCTAGTGGATGTGGTGGTGTTGTAGTAAAGCCCGATATAGTAATCTGATGTGGTGCTCACACCAAAGCTAGTACTAAAAATGGATTATTTTACTTGATTTAGTACACATCAGCAAGTTAGGAAAAAAAATTAAAGTTTGCTCAAAATTTATTATATGGGGTGAGTTTATGTGAGCTGATTCTAACTGTGCATAGCAAAAAGGCTGGGGGAGCCCTGCAGCATTAAAGCACATCATTGTCATATGAGCTAAATATATAATGTATATGGACTGTAATGGTTTTTTCATCATGGTCAGTGTATCCCAACCCACTAATAGATTAGAAAAAAAAAACATAGAAAATAAAGCAGAATTAGAAAAACCGTGATTACTCGTTTTATTTGTTAATATCTTATTAGTTTAGGGCAAAAAACTCATACATTAGCAGCTAAATTTAAAAAAATAGCTAAAACCTAAAGATATTGAGTTTGTACTAAATTAAGGAAAAAAACCCAAATGTGGCATGCAGCATATAATCACCATACTGTCTCTATCCATATTGATATGTTTTAGTAATAGTAGGTGAGTAGCAGGTACTAAGAGCTAGCAACATTAAAATAATTTTCACAAACATCTTTTGAGGAATGCTAAATGTTGCTATCTATACTCTCAATTCATGCTAAAAGCTTCATGTTTTCATGAATGAAAATTGGGCCAGAAGTTGCAATCAAAGTAACTGTCTACTTTCTATTGAAACTTCAGCAAGAGTTGGGACAAAGTCTGCATAAATTCAAGGAGGGGGAGGAGTGTCAAGTCCCCAGGTAACAAGAAGAAAAACTTACTCTTATCAAGCATAAACTTTTCAAACTACAAGTCATAGAGAAACGAAATCCTAAATTTTTAAAGTATGTCTATAGCTGAAGTTAGAAAAACAGTCATGGAATAAGTCATACAGTATACACTCACTCTGCAACTATAGCCTCAAACACGTCCCACAATTCTGAGTCATCAAGTATGGCGAGTCTGGCATCTTCCCTTTGAGTCCCGCTGACGCAAGCAGCCTGAGAGGCAGCGTAATCCTGGGTGGTCTCTATGAAGGCTAAACATTTCTCTTTTGTGAATGTAGCTGCCACCCAGTCACCATCCTCACAATCTAAAATTTATAGTTTTGAAAACTCCTAATAATTATACTGTCATCACTTTGGAAAGTATGCTTACTTCGGAATTGCCTTTCCTCAGTTACAAAAACCAAATGACAACCCTATTTGTGTGGCAATGCTGGTAATAATATAAATCTAAAGGATTCAGATCTAGCCACTTTCATTAAAAATTATGTTGGTGTGTTGGCCTATTTTATGTTTAATATTGTGTTAGGCTTTGATTTCACTACTGGTACCTGTATAACTAAACTTAAATATAATCAAGTTAATAGTCTGCAAGTGATTTTATAATATATACACATCACCACATTGAGTACTACTACATGCATGTGCAGAAAATTTTTTGAGGAAAATTACAAATGTCACATCTTCTATGCAGCCACCCTAGAACTTATATTTGTTTTTGGGAATTAGCTGATGTGCATCATTCAATTTTAGGTCACCATATATTATTCATTTATAAAATGTGACAAGCTTAAATGTCTCAACTTTTCGTCAAAACTCAAATCAAAGAGCTAATATAGCTTTAAGGCATATATAAAGAAAAAACATTATGACCCAGTCTATTAATTTATCATAAATGTACACAACATATTACTATAACATTGGGAAGACAACTATTAGAATGCTGAATGCAAATAAACTATATTATGCTGGTGCAGGTAATGTGTTAATTTTATAACCAAGTATATTTGAAAATAAAATTAAAGAATGTTATAAGTGATGTAATTTGTTAACAAGATTCTTGGAAGTTTAATTTGACATGGTTTTGATTTTAGCAGTTTTAGACAGTGCCAGTTTGTTCTGGGCTTTGTGACATCGGCAAGAGTAACCATCATGCAATGTTCTGAGCTGGCAATATAATAATAAATCTTGAAGCAATATATGAAAACCGTCAAACTCATTTGTCATGACAGAATTACAAGCCGATTAGTCATTATAAGTTCATACTACAGGTACCTTGCATCATATTATCATACAGGGGCCCGGTCAGTCAGTGCACAAAGTCATACACAAGTTTATTCTGCTGTACAAATATACCACCTACCAAGATCATGAGTCATATACTCAGATCCATCACAATCCTCTCCATTGAGTTGCGGGGCGGGATTATCACATGTCCTTACACGTACAAATGTGTTTTGTCCAGAACAGAAGCTACCATGAAGGCTAACAGAACAATTAGTCCACTCCTGCCATGTAGACCATATGCCATCAACTAAAAAGTGAATGGTAAGACAATCACTAATGTCTTGTTCTCATAAAACATCTATGGCAACAGTACACAGCAGACATAATTTAAAGATCAATGTTTTTGCAACATTTGTGATGATTTACTTTTTCCTACATTTTACAGTGAGTATTACAGTACTTAATGAACGTGGGAGCAGCTATGGTCTAGGGGGTTAAAGGGTTTGCTTCGTAAACACGAAGTCATGGGTTCAAACCCCAGTGAAGGCCATTGGTGATGTTAGGAAAAGCATCCAGTCATAATTGCTCCTCTGTCACATAAGAATAAGTCCGCAGAGTGCTTAAAAAATCCTTTTCATCAGAGGTTTCTCACAAGGGTGGTGATTGGTAACAGTTATTTAATTTTTTTAATAGGCTTTTATGCAAGCTGAACCCTGGCTGACCTTGAGTGAACTCGCATATAAATTCCAGTTGATCTGTAGCGTCTTTTTCGGCCCAAACACAATCTTCACTATCACATTCCATAGAACCGGCAGGGTGTGTAAGAATAGCAAGGCTGTTGAAACTAGTAAATACATTGACAAAACCTGATAATTCTCATTCATCAAACAGTAATACATAATACAAATATATTAATTTAGAGACTTTCCATAAAACTTAAATTTGTACCCTAGATTTGACCCTCAGTTACAAAAGCTAATTTAATGATTATTTTACAAGCAGATAACTAATTAGGCTTCTAAGAATAGCATTGCTAAAACTGCTACATAGTAATATACATGAAATACACCTATACTTGCTATATAGCAATTTAGGTTTTATGATTTGATATACATTAAATCTAATAAAGTTCATATTTCATGTCGCACTAAAAAATATATCAGCATAGCTAATTGATTTTATTCTCGCACCATTAAACACTATGCCTTTTGATTTACATTTCTATATTTTACTCACCCAGGTTTCCAGTTTTCAAAACTACTTGAAGTTAGCTGTCCACTTGTGTACCAAACCCAGTTGCTAAGGTTAATGTCAAATGCCACATCAATCCAGTACACATTATTAGAAATCCCGTATATTCTAGAAAAAAATAGTAGCACTTGAGTGATGGAAAGGCTCATAAAAATTCTTAATGTGGTTTTAATGAAGACATAGTTAGGTTATCATAATCATACATTTTTTAAAACATGCTAAAAAAGATAATGACATAAAAAGTTACAAAATATAGAATTTATGAAGTAAAAACAAGATTGCGACCAAATTTTTGATCACTTTCATTGTTTATGGTAATATGGTTATAAACATTAATTATAGAAATGTTCAAGTGGTAATTTTAAATATTTTGAATCATTTTACTAAACTGATATTAAAACTTAGTAAGGATGAAGTAGGAGAGGTAGTTACACTTTATAAAATGATTTTATAGAGATATAAGCACAGGTATTCATACCACTGTTGGAATAAGAAGATTTAAAACTAATTTAAGGTAACTTCACCAACAGCAAACAGCCATATTTTGTAAATCATCAGGTTTAACCTTACAAACTTACTAGAACTTGTCAAAACTAACTGCAAAAATTTCCACATTCAAATTAAAAAAACAAGAGCTTGCTTATAAAAACATTAAAAGCCAATTTAAATCTTTCCTAAACTAAACAGACCTAGCTTGACACCGGAACACCCAGCAAGCACTCACCTGCTGTACAGTGTCAGCATTTGCTGTGAAAAGCAAACTCAGAATGAAAAATGCAGCAGAAACCAACGTATACCCATCACACATGCATGATTTTTTGCATCAGATTGATTAGTCACTAATATGTCTGCCAAAAGTATTGAACAGTGCGTTGCAGTTATCGTTGTTCAACATCAATATGTTTTATTTTGGTAATCTCTTGTGTATGATTTTTCTCCTTTATATTTGGCTACAAAGTCTAGCCTAGGTACTACTGACAACACATGTATTAGTAGGCAGAGTTGATAGACGTTTCTTTGTAAAACCAATTAATAGCTTTACAACCAAACTCTCTCAAACTATAGTCGAACAGATTCACCAGTATGTTACATAATGTGCTGCTACCTTTAGAGTCTCAACCAGGTAGAGGTGAATAACACGTACCTGTGATGCCCGAGTAAAGCTGAATGTTTCTCTTCACTGTTTACTACAAGCAAGTGAGCTGATTCGCCGTAGTCATTAGTGCACGCCCTCCTAGCTTTGTCATGCATCTTAGCAATGGAATTGTAGAATAAACAACCATAAAATTCTCCGTCATCCGACAACCAGGGAGTAGTGTTGGCTAAACACTCTGCAACAAACACAGCCAACGCTGCTGCTTTTATTTAATGTGACATACATACACAAAAATTAACACTAGGCACTTTGTCAATACTTGAAATAATCTTTTATTATAAATAACCCAACAGAGTTCTGAACCTTTTTCCAACTTTGCTCATGCCTACTTATTATAGCTAGTATTTACACTAAATTTCGCAACGTGTTGTCATGTCTGTGATATGCAACCAATTCAAATCAAATCACCAGAATTTACTTTGCACATCATAATTACTGAAGAGTTAAAAGATAGTAAAATATTATGTTGACATTTTAGTCAAATATGCAACACTTTTTTGTTGCAGTATCTATGTAGCTTTTGCATACAAGCTGTACTTACAGTACAGGCTTTGCTTCTGAGTACAGATACTTGACAAAAATATATGCTTGTGAAGCAAAAACGTCTAGAAGATACTTGTAAACCGAGCTATGTACGTAATAATAAAACATTACACCAGTGAATATTCATGCTAAACACAAACGGGTTCATTGTAAAAATACTATTTTTCTATAATAATATAAACATTATAGCGTACACACCCGCTGTAGTGAGTTGAGTGTCATTGCCAGAACAAAATTCTCCTCCCAGATAATTCTTAGGACTATCACAGCTTCTGTTGCGGATGTACGTGTAGTTGGAGTTGTATGTACATTCTGTGATGCCAGGGTCACACTCCCGCAATGCTGACCATTCACTCCAGATACCATCAGCTATCATGTAAGTACATGGTTATACTATCATTTGAGCCAGTGATAGACAACTATACAACTATAGCAGACTTCAGAATATTATAACAAACCTCTCCTAGCTCAGCTGTGACTAACAGTACCCACAATTCATCATTACACTGTGTATTGCTTTACAGAATGACTGCCATCAGTTAAGTAAAGAAACTACATTCAGTTAAGTTCAAGTTTCAAAGAAATTATCCGCTAAGGTATAGCATCTTTTATTCCAAACTAATATTAAGAAACTGCACAAGTTAGTATTTTTAGCTCTCAGTAATAAGGATTCAGGATTCAGCATAGAATTCTCAGCAGTTGTCTTCCCACTCACACTTTATTGTCAACAATAACCATTCAAACTGCAAAGCACGTTTGCACAGTGAAGAAAAAAGCTTGCAGGTTGTAAAACTCGAATCCTTGCAGAATTATTGTGTTAGTGGTGGAGTCTAACCTCTACACAACTACAACAATGTTTTTTATGGAGGCTAGATAGCGGGATGACCAAGAGCTCACCCGCAACACACAGCAGACCTCTCAGGCTATAACCAGACAACATGCAGCTTTTGCTCTAGCATTCCACTACCCACTAGAAATAGAAGAACCTAGCCAAAGTATCTTACTGTTGTAAGTGCTCCAAGCTACCCCTCCCTGCAACATTACGTTTTTATTGCTTCACATTATGCAAATGGATGCTCCTACGAATGAATTTGCGGTTGCAGTTTTCATGAACTAAAAGTTGTGTTTTCATTCAATGCAACTCTTTCCAAACATGGAATGAAAAATCCATTTGCATAATGCGAAGCTTGAAAATGTAATGTGAAAAACGTCATTTTTTTCTTCTCAAGCTAATTAATATATCGTATGAGTACACTTACTTTTGCCAAACTGACAAGCAAAGCGTTGATTGGTGCAGCTACTGGAGAGACTCTTCAACACACAAGTTTCTTTAGTTCCTGAGCAGACAATGGCAGCCGTGTCGTGAGCTGCTTGGGGGTCGTCTCTAAAGGCACAGAAATTATACTTGTATAATTAATAATCATGCAGTAAAGTGCATCTGCGGATACGCATAACTCTTCATCTCATCTGTACAATACTTTAAAGCATTATTTGCCATTGTAGTTGATTACTGTTATACTAAATGAGTAGATAATAATTCAGTCATTCAAACTGCATTGAAAAGAGACTTTCTATTGTGATTTAATCTACATAAAAGTAAAAACAAAGCATAAAATTACTAAATCCAAATCAGAGTTTCAAGAATAAAGTTTTGAAGAATACAAGTTAGCAAAACATTGTATCCAGTATACATGTCCTTACAAACACAAAGTATCATATGTTTGATGATGTAAAGGTCTGTACAGATTGTAGAGCTTAACATTTAATAAATAATAACAATCTCCCAAGTGGAACTACCTATTATCTTCATTAAGTAAACCTCATTCATATTTTCTCTCAATTAGGTTAGACCTAGTGATATGCAGTTCACTATCAATATACTACTATTATACTATCAGTATAATATCAGTTTACTAACAGTATACTACCAGTTCACTAACAGTATACTACCAGTATACTACCCGATTACTATTGGTCTAATCTCTACTCGCTAATAGGAGGTAAGTGAAGCATACGACCTACCCAACCCATCTTCCATCTGTATACAGTGAGGTTCCATCCAACCATTTATATGCACCTCCTTGTTTCTGCAACCCTATGACTACCTCTACATTGCTTAACAGACCTTCCCTACATTTAATCACAATACATATATATGACAATATATTTATACAAGAATATATATTTGTAATATTTGACAATCTATCTATGCATGACAATTTTGCAGACAGTAAATGTGACGATAGATGAATGAAGGAGAAATTACAAATATATGTGGGTTACTATATCGCTTGATAGAGTAAGTAAAACAAGCTTACGCATTCAAAGCGCTGATTACATCTGTGAAATCATTGCTGTCCAACATTTGCACGAGTGTAGAGTTTTCACCATATAAGGCCGTGCAGGCAGCGGCCATATCAGTACAATCTGCAGCAGGCATGATGTCAACACAGTAGCTGGAGCTCCCACCACTGTTATACACAAGGTACGTGCCACTAGGACATTCTACAGGAGAACAGGGCATAAGTTGAAGCCTCTCTGTCATATCTCACAAACGTGCGCACACATGCATGCACGAACACACACACACACACGTACATACACTCAAACACACACGCACAGCGTAAAGCAAATATTGACAAACCCTGTCAATATAATTTGCGTGTGATACCGCCCAATTTTAGTATATAATGCTGAAGTATTAGTAATATTGTTTTCCAGCAATGTACTAGTTACTATAGATAGTAGCACACCAGTTACTATAAATAGTTTAAGTGAAATTATATAACAAAGTCAACACATACTATCACCCTACAGTTAATATTCATATCACAATATTGGCATATGTGATAAAAACATACTATAAATAGCCTCTTCTGACTCAGTAGGGGCAGGGCAATCAGTACCATCTAAATCAACTGAGGGAGTGTCACACGTCCTTGACCTCGTTACTAAGGAGCCTGGGCTACAGCCGGACACACAGTCTGTCCAGGAGCCCCACTCCCCGTAAGCTCCATCAACTGAAAGAAAAAAGAACTAGAATTAGTGTGAGTAAGCAGGAGAGTCACACATAATGTGTTAGTGGACAACTCCAAAACCATATGCATTCTTTAGAAAGTTGATAAGAAAATATCTCACAATAACATAAAATAGGATAATTATTGTAGTTACAAGTTGATAACCAGAAAATATAAATGAGAAAACGATTCCCAACAAATGTGAAGATAAATTTGCAATTACAATACGTTTATAGAACAGGAATACAACATATTACATAATACTATCAAATAAGTTATACTAAATACTGCTTTTTGCTCTATGAGTAAACAAGCAGCTAAAAGCGACCATTTTGCAAAAAAAAACATAAATTACAATAGCTCGAAAACAATTCCAAGTTGAAAACATCTAAGGTTTTCCGGAATTAGAAATATATAATTCAGAGTTGCTAAATAAAGCAAGTGGGAGTTGTTTTTCTTTGACTTTAGTAGAAGCAGCCATAGTCTAGGGGTTAGAGCATTGGCTTAGTAAACACAGGGTCAGTACTTCGAGTCTCAGTAAAGAGATATTAGTGATGTTAGGAAGAGCACCCAGTCATGATTGTCCCTTTGTCACAATAGAAAAAATCTTTAGCTTGCTTAAAAACCCCTTTCCATTTAGGGATTCTCACAGGGATAATGACTATAAACCCATGTGACTATTTATTCTTTGACTTTGGTATTGAAAACCATACCTTGAGTGAAGGTGCAAATAGGGTGTGCTTCCACGAGAACGTTCGAGCCATCTTTAAAACTATAAGAGTCGAGGGCACAGTTTCCATTGGCAGCACATGTAATTCCTCCATAGGGGTGGGTGGTAGCATCATTCCTAAAGCAGATATTTCAAGTAGCTAAACCTTAGGCTTAACTATTTATTCCCCAAAACATACATCTGTAAATCTGTAGTAAACATAATATTTCTAATTTGAATATAAGAAGCACAGTTCTGTAACCAGACACCTCCTAACTACAAATGATTAAAAGAAGACGTAATTTACTGTAAAACTGAAATATTCTGGTAATAGTGCTTTTTTTATTTAACGCATTAAACACAAAAACCCGGTTCAGTTTATTTCCGCGAGGATGCTTCATAGCCTTTATACAAATGTGCCAATGCAGTATAAAATAAGCACCATTAAAATATATGACCCTGCGTATTTGTATCCAGTATCTTAAAGGCTAATGAATAAAATATTGATAATACTTTTATATGATCAAAGACTAAACATGCATATTGTACACTTTGGCTTACGTTTGCCATGTTAGAGGGTCATTGTTACTCCATTTGAAATCTACTCCGTTTGCAAAGCTATTCATTCCTATCCAGTAATTAGTAGATCTACAATACATTTATATAGTGTAATATAATACTAGAACATAATACACTACATTATAATAAAACATAGCACAGTATAATATGAAGTTATGTAATGTAATACGCTGTAATATAATATAATATTGGCATATTATATACCTAGTAATATAATATGAAGCTATATAATGTAGGGTATTGTATTGTGGCAAGTGCCAGCAAGTTGTATGTATTGTGGCAAGTGCCAGCAAGTTGTATGTATTGTGGCAAGTGCCAGCAAGTTGTATGTGTGGTGGCAGGTATAGCTTGTATACAATGAATTGTAAGAACTACTACGACTCACGAGTTGAGGTGCTTCACCAGGTAATTCCACAATGACTTCTCATTTTCAGGAAGATGGATGAGCTGTGAACTAGGTCCGTAGAGGTCAGTGCAAGCTGCTGTCAGTCTTTCGGTGTCCATGTCTACGTGTATCGCAGGTGTGTTGACTGCTATGCACCTGGCAATGTTTTGGTAAATGTCCAGCTCTGCACCCAGCCTTGTGCATTCTGGAATATACAGAAGTATACAATTTTCAATTGTTGTAAAAACCATTTTGATTTAAAGTGCAGAATACTTCAAACACAAATATTGGAAGTTATCAAATGACAGCTATATTATTACCTTCCTTAGTTGAAAAATAATTTTTAGATAACAGTCAAAATTTCTAATTAGATAATCAAGTACCGATTGATTAGAAACCTCTCACTATAAAAGATGGGTCATTTCAATTAATTTAGTTCAAACTCGAAATTTCCAGTTTTTAGATATTTTTCACAATTTAGCTGCTAATTTATACAAATTTTTTCCCAAAACTAAAAAAAATATCAAGAAGTACAAGGTTTTTTTAATTTCGCTTAATTTGTTTGTTTGTTTATTTCATCAATATATACATAAAGTAAAAAAAATACAAGGGATCACCCAAAGGAGGTAATGATGAGGCCCAATGGTGCGCCATAGCATGATTTTTCTAATTATTTAGCTATTTTGGATTTTCGGACCATCACGGTTTATTTGTGACGGTCCGCAATTCTAAATTAACTAAATTATTAGGAAAAAAACATAGAAAATCAATTAAAATTAAAAGGAACCTTGGTTATATAGTTGTATTTTTTAATTTTGATTAGTTTAGAGCAAAAACCCAAATAAATTAACAGCTTAATCGTAGAGATTAGCTAAAAACTGAAATTTCAAGTGTGAAATAGATTAAGTGAAATGACCCGGATGTGTGTAGTTGTAGTGAGATGATTTAGTAAACCACAACATAAATGAGGGACGTAATTCCCCCCAGCTAACTGAATGAGAAAGACGTATAGAGGCCACATAACTCCATCAGTCAGTGTATGAAATAAACTAACAGACGACTGAAGTGGTCTAGTTGCCACTTACCAAGATCAGACTCTTGAGTGCCATTTCCTGGACAGTTCAGCCCATCACCAAAAGGCTCGGGATTGGTACAAGTTCTGGTTCGTCTATATAGCATACTTGTATCTGAGCAGGCGGAGTTACAACTAGCCCAGTCACTCCATAAGCTCCACCCACCATCAACTATATAAACAACATGGTAGTTGCTTCATACTGAATATGTTAAAATTGAGTAAATGACATGTAAAACAAAAAATAATTTATGCTAAAATATTATAAAATACTATTGTTTAATAATTTTTAAACACTTACTCTGTAAAATTCACAAAAAAAAAAAAAATTTAGCACTAACTTAAATGTAATATACAAATATAAATGTGCACGTAAAGAATATTTAACAGTTATAATATTTCAACCACATATTGCAGGATAAAAATAATATCTATTTCCAACACTCAGAGCACCAAAAAACTTAATTATTTACATTAAAAGTGTACATATACAGTTTATTTGAAGAACTTACTGTGTGATCATGCACACACAATATATAGAAACACTTACTCTTAGAGAATGTACATATTGGTTTAGCTGTAACAGCAACATTTAGGTTGTCTTCATACTCAAATGAATCTAAGCCACACACGTTGCTAGCATCACATGATATGCCTCCATATGGATGAGATATTGCGTTATTTCTACAATAGTTTAAAATATCTGCTTGACAATGGGAAGGAGTAGAAATTGCGCTGCTTACAATATGACATCACAGATACAGCAGCACTTCAAAACAGTTTCACATGTCCATATACATATAGAGTATATACATATATATATAGAGTATACATATACATATAGAGTATATACATATATATAGAGTATACATATAGAGTATATACATATATATAGAGTATACATATACATATAGAGTATATACACATACAGAATAAGCATATGCAATATACGGTAATACATTATATACACACATTACGCACATACACGCACACATACATATGTACATATATATTTACAGTGCAAAGTTCTACACACTTCTGTAAGCAGATAAGTGGACTTACTCTTGCCAGTTCAACACTTCGCCATTACTCCATGCAAAATCTACTCCATTACCAAAACTGTTCATTCCAATCCAGTAGTTTGTGGACCTGAACGTCAAACAGTATACAGACAGTAGTTCATCATTGTCACCAGAAATACACACGTGACTAATGCTATCACAGGCAAATATATTTTCATTTTCATGTAGGATATAGTAGATGGATAGATAATACAATTACTTCCTATTAATAAAAGATTGCAGACATTTCAACAAATTTTAGAATCAGCGTTTTAACACAAACAATAAGCTCACCATTCATATTGGAAAATCATCATTTTATCAACATGGCACATTTTATTTTACATAATGATGATGAAATCGCCAATAAATAATCGTAATAGACCATGTAAAACTCAGCCAATCAGCGAAGTGTACCAGGTCAATGTCTTACCATTGCAACTGATATAAAATTCTGCAAGTTCAATTGCAAAATGCATGCTTTTAAAAGCTAGTTGTGCAACTTTTGTTTCATGCATTATTTGATTTCATATCTTAAATTGATGACTCTTGAAATGATTTTTCAAAATGTCTAAATTAAGTGTTTATAAAACGCAATTAAAAATTGCATGTCTAGAAAAATGACCTGGTACACTTTTGCAACTTAAGGCCAATTATTACATAACTGCCAGCTTAGTTGTTATTTGTTGTTGCAGCTTGAATGGGTTATTGTTTAGCATTGGAAGCTTGCAGTAAACATCTGTGAATTTGGTACATGACTTTGATTGGCTGGTTTTTGAATGGCCCTTTAGTATATGCATCTGGATGGCTGGGTAGTGTAGACTCCGCCTACATCTAGCTAATGTACAGTAGCCAATCCACAGTAGTATTACAAAATTTCTGTTTAACAAATGAAATATTCTGGTCATTTGTTTTGTACTTTACAATAGTAAATATTCTACTCAACTAGAATTTTATTGTATGTAAGCCATGGGAACTACTAAGAGGTTAAATCAACCACCCATGCTGGTAATATTTTTGCTCGCAGTAATAGCAAGTCCACACCGTATAAATATACACATAAGCTATTATGTGCAGCTTATGAATGCTGAAATGACCCCATTTCTTACTTTCAATTTGAAAAAAATTGTATTACATATTCTGCCACTTCTGCACCAAGAATTTGTTTTCCTTTTAAATTTTGAAAATAGTAGTCAGTTTCTGCAGTAGTTAACTGCATCCACAATAAACAACGTAAGCTTTCAAATAAACTATAAATATATGAAATATTAGTGTGGAAACAATGTAATTTAGTTCTTGCTATGATGAAAAATTACAAGAATATTATATAAAAGCTAGATATACATTTCTATATAATGGCACAGGTAAAAATAACACATTTTTACTTCAAATTCTAAATTTCATCAGTCACCAATGGTGGCTGTAAATTACAGAGAGCATAGCAGACTATCATAATCATAAGGATGGTCAGTCCACTGAGCAAAATCCAACTCCAACCTTTCATTTGGGTTACCAACGCACTAAAGCATATTATGTAAGACTCACAAAAAACAGTGGTTTTAATGAAACATGTGAAGGAAGCAAACAGAAAACGTTATCAACAGAGTCAGCTGATATAGAGCAACAGAACTCATCTGACAGCCATCCTCATGGTCAGACTTCATCAGAAGTAACTGAGTTACCAGAATCATCAACTACTCAGATAAAAGGTCTGCACATTCTATTGATAGACGAAAATCAAAAGTTGGAAGAAAAGGCTCAAAAAGTTCCACGTTTAAACAAAAAGCAACTATTGAAAAAGTAAAAGTTTTTAAAACTTTCACCACTACAGATGAGCAAACTAAATTCTATACTGGAATACCTACACGTTCTCTATACTATTTTTTAGCAAGGTAAAAATTATAATTTTCTTATTGCAAAGATAGACTATGGTTTATTACAAATAAACAATGCAAGTCTCACTATGCTAAAATTTCTACATTGATTAAATTTGATGTGTAGTAAAACTGTCATTTTAATTAAATTTGTTGCAGTGTGAGTACATCATTCATACATTTTTTATTAAAGATGTTGTTTTATGTAAGATATTCATAAATACCACAGTGGTCATCTGTATGCTTTGACTTATTTAGTTTAGGGTTTTATTTAAACAAGCAACAGTCTTTTATTTGTGGACAAATTGACTCACTTTCTCCAGGAAAAGTAAATTGTTTTGACTTAAATTTTCCTTGGTTATTTTAAAGCTTATCAAAAGTGGCCTCCTAATCTAATTTTTAGCTGAAACTAACTCAGTGTTTAAAACTAAAATGGTTTACACTTGTTACTAGTTTCACTTATTCACAAACATTATTAAATGCTATTCTAGAAATAATATGGGTTTGAATTAGTTATAGTATAATTATAAAATGAAGTAATAATTGTTTGTCAACACTATTTGTTTAAACTCATAACTTCATTCAAAGCATGTATTCATACAACTAGCTTACCATGTACTGTTACAATATTATGTAACACATGTTGACACACATTACATTCTGTTTGGATAGTGATATATTGGGTCAAGCCTTCAGCTAGCAGTTCTTGAACTTCATAGTTGTTGCAAAATATAACTGAAGCTACTTACCAGAGGGTAAAAACTGCTGAATGAATACAAAACTAAGCCCAAAATTTATTTAGCACATACATTATAATTTGAATCACAATTTAATTTTCATTCTTTATTTTCTATATTTAGATTTATATGTCTGAAGATGAAAGTTCTCACTCTCAGAAAAAAGTTAACAAGACAAGATAAACTTTTATTGGCTTTGATGAAGCTGCGTCAAGGTTTACAGTTTCAAATACTTGCTGACCTTTTTTATATCTCTAGATTGCTAGCAAGCAAAACCTTCAAAAACACATTAGATATTTTAGCAAGAGAACTGAACAATCTAATAGTTTTTCCAACAAGAGAGAAGCTGAACATCCCTCTGAGCTTTCAAAGCCAATATGCTACCATATATTTATAGTTTATTTGAAAGCTTACGTTGTGGATGTTGACTGCTATAGAAACTGACTACTATTTTCAAAATTTAAAAGGAAAACAAGTTCCTGGTGCAGAAGTGGCAGAATATGTAATACAATTTTTTTCAAATTGAAAGTAAGAAATGGGGTCATTTCAGCATTCATAAGCTGCACATAATAGCTTATGTGTATATTTATACGGTGTGGACTTGCTATTACTGCGAGCAACAATATTACCAGCATGGGTGGTTGATTTAACCTCTTAGTAGTTCCCATGGCTTACATACAATAAAATTCTAGTTGAATAGAATATTTACTATTGTAAAGTACAAAACAAATGACCAGAATATTTCATTTGTTAAACAGAAATTTTGTAATACTACTGTGGATTGGCTACTGTACATTAGCTAGATGTAGGCGGAGTCTACACTACCCAGCCATCCAGATGCATATACTAAAGGGCCATTCAAAAACCAGCCAATCAAAGTCATGTACCAAATTCACAGATGTTTACTGCAAGCTTCCAATGCTAAACAATAACCCATTCAAGCTGCAACAACAAATAACTACTAAGCTGGCAGTTATGTAATAATTGGCCTTAAGTTGCAAAAGTGTACCAGGTCATTTTTCTAGACATGCAATTTTTAATTGCATTTTATAAACACTTAATTTAGACATTTTAAAAAATCATTTCAAGAGTCATCAATTTAAGATATGAAATTAAATAATGCATGAAACAAAAGTTGCACAACTAGCTTTTAGAAGCATGCATTTTGCAATTGAACTTGCAGAATTTTATATCAGTTGCAATGGTAAGACATTGACCTGGTACACTTCGCTGATTGGCTGAGTTTTACATGGTCTATTGCCATTATGGATGGCAAATATTTAGTTATATTTTATAGCATGCAACTTTGATTTATTTTATATGATTATTTAATATATATTGAAAATGCTTCCTATAACATCATTTCGTAAATAAAAACACAAGAAAACAACTTACAACTGGAGAAAACCAACAACGAAGTTCCAGAGTTCAGTGTTGTTTTCTGGCAATACAATGAGACTAGCATGGGATCCATACAAAGTGGTGCAGACCGTCACTCTTCTAGAATCTTCATCTACACCATACGCCGCCTCATTCGTGGTGATACACCTATCCGTACCTCTGTAGACGTCCAGCTCAGCGTTGAACTTGGTACAGTCTGTAATGAAGGTATTGCTAGTGTATGTCAAACATTTCAAAACTAGCAAATGTATTTTTGGCTACATATTCAACAAAGAGTGTCCATAAGCCATCTTAAAATATTTTATTCAACGGACCAATGTTATAATAAAGATAAATAACATATATAAATTTGCGCAAATGAGACGTGAAAATTTTTGAGTTACAAAAATATCTATTTTTCAAACAAGCAACTATTGCCCAGTATTATTGAACGAACAAAAGCATAATATATAAAAATCTGACTTTGTAGAAACAAGCAGATTTTAAAATGGTAAAGGTAAACTTGTGTGTACTTTTGATACAAAAAACAAAAGCTCTATCAGTTGGGCTAAAGTTCTTTATTAGGTTTTCTAATATTTATGCGTAGCGCATAAATTATAACTATCTTTATAATACGTCTATGCATGGAAACTCCAAAGGATCTAATTGAAACATAATAGACCAAATGAATGTAATTTCACTCAACAATCTGATTGGTAAGACAACTACAAGCTTACTCAGAGCAGACTCTTGAGTTTCATTTCCTGGACAGCTCAGCCCACCACCTGCGGGCTTAGGATTTGTACAAGTTCTGTTTCGTCTATACAGCATACTTGTATCTGAGCAGGCGGAGTCACATTCAGACCAGTCACTCCATAAGCTCCACCCACCATCAACTAAACAAATAATGAAACAGAGTACGTTATACAATATTGACGTTACTTGAAGAAATTCTGAACATACATTACCAATAATATCTATATGAAACAAAATAAAAAAGCTAAAATATGTTGCCTCAACAGCCTAGCTTTGGTGTACAAGATATCACCAACTGTAGCCATAAAGTAGAGAGAAGCCTGTAGGGAATATATAGATTATAGAGTAATGAAAGTGAGTCAACATGGCTGTTTAGCTGTGTGTAAATTGCACTCATCACGATGTTACAAAATGTTTATTAGTGTTTATCAGTAAAGCTTTCGTTGTCCAAGTCAGGTCAATAATGCATATAATTCACAACATTTCATCAATGGATTTCAATGCAGAACAATACTGTACATAATTACGTAAGAAAACTGAGCAAAGTACACTAAGTTATTATACCAAAAAAGTTGATGTTGCTGAAGGCTTCTTGACCTTAAAAAACTTGTGGAGAAAGTTAGAAAAATCGTGTAGATTCAACTTATACTTATATACATCTATATACATATACTCATTGTGCAAGATAAGAGGAAGAAGTTATAACCATCGTATATTACTGGTGATTTTCATGAAATTTCCGAGTGTTCACGTGCAATTAGTCTGCAAACTGTGTGTAAGCTAAGTTAACACAGCCACGTGTATAATAAAGGCATTGTCACCCAACAACCAGCTTGATAAGCTACTTTCAGTACTATACGAATATTAGAGTCGCCAATACCTGCAATTGCATTACCCATAATGCCTTACAGGAAAGAGTGATGGCTGACAGCTTATGCATATCGTTCGGTATAGCCACCACCTCCATTTTATTTTGATTCTCATAAGAAATAACTAGCAGGTTATTCTACTCTACTAGCCATAGCTTAAAGTGGTTCATCTCAAGAATACAAAGTTGTATTGGAAGAGATTAGTTGTTCTAAGAGGTAGTTGTTGTACTAGAGCAGCAGCTTTACAGAACCAAGCTCGGTGCCTCGACTAGCTACAGTGCTATTGCGCCATAGGCCCTGTCATTTTGTTTATTTTTTTCTCAAATAATTTTTTTCCGACTACGACAAAATAAAAACAAACAAACAAACAAACATGTATATTATACAGACCTAAGCCTTACATGTATGTCATACAGACCTAAGCTTTACATGTATGTATGTTGTACAGAACCAATTGTAACATGTACGTTATAAACTAAAAAGGTTATGCGTGAATTACTCACCATCTCCATCCCAGCAAATATATGACCGGGTAGTAACTGTGTTTGTGTCTTTAACTAAACCATTGGTTACATGCGTGTATGTTTCAGGACCAATCCAAAATTCATCTTCTGTCAAATCCCTGCAACCACAATGATACATAAGAAATGTTCACAGTTCTGCCATACCAATAGCAACAGTGGCACCAGCAATAGTAACAGCAGCAGCAGCTGCAGCAGTAAATAGTAGTTGTAGTAGCTCATAGTAATGCTACATACTATAGTAACAGTAACTGCAACAATGGCAAGTATATTTACAGTAATATTTGCAATAGTGGTAGTAAAATTAGTCACAATAGTCAATTTTTGTGAAGAGCAATATATTGGCTGCAGCGGCAATAGATAAACGGTAACTACAAGTACAATAAAAACATACGTTCTGTCGTAAAGAGTCTTGATATGCTGAACAATTTCTATCTGTTCCAGCATTGGTGTTGATGCTGTTACATCGATTATCCCAGAAATATCACCGTACTCAGAGATGCATGTAGCGTTCACATCACCAATGGCCAAGCTTTCCTCTATGATCTGATAACATTTTTGTCTAGCATAAAAAAGATATGATCCTGGAGGACACTCTACAAATAAGAAAAATGGAAAATTTTACTTCATTTCTCTACAAGTGACAGTCACGACTTACTCAAGTTCCATGGTCATATGACTCATCAATGAGTGACAGCAGGATTATACAACTGACAGTCACAACTTACTCAAGTTATATGGTCTTATGACTCATCAATGAGTGACAGCAGGATTATACAACTGACAGTCACAACTTACTCAAGTTATATGGTCTTATGACTCATCAATGAGTGACAGCAGGATTATACAACTGACAGTCACAACTTACTCAAGTTATATGGTCTTATGACTCATCAATGAGTGACAGCAGGATTATACAACTGACAGTCACAACTTACTCAAGTTATATGGTCTTATGACTCATCAATGAGTGACAGCAGGATTATACAACTGACAGTCACGACTTACTCAAGTTACATGGTCTTATGACTCACCAACCAGTGACTGCTGAACGAGGTCAGTGCTATTACATGTCACACCGTGGTATGACTCAGCAGGGGAGTCACATGACCTCGTACGGTTGAGTTTGGCGTTGGGATCACTACAGCCACCATTACATGCTGTCCATTCACTCCATGTGCCACCTCCACCATCAACTGCCACAGGAAAGCAATTATGATTAATAAATTAATGATAGAATATATAATTACACAAAATGTGTAAAGTAGCAGCCCTACACAAATAACTAAATTATAACTTTAGTATCGTGATTGCATTAGATTTGTGAGTTCGAAACGAATCAAGGAGAAAAATTTAGATAGCCAACTTTATTTGCAGCTGAACAATCACGCAAGAATCTAGCATAAATATTATAATATTTTAAGTTTTAGAATTTAGAGTGTAAAAGATATGCCGGAGTAAACCAACACTCACTTCTGTCAAAGATACATATTGGGTTGGCAGTTGCGTCAGAATCCACAGCAATTATGCGACAATCGGAAGATTGACATTTGACGGTAGCGTGTCCCAGTGACTGGTCATTTAAAGTACTACAATTCCATGTATATACAACGTAATAACACAAACTAGATAATAAAAGTTTCTGATAAAGTGGTTAGGTTTTTGACTGGCTTTTGAATTACTATTTATCTATTTTCATGCTTTTTGAAAAATCAAATATATGGAGTTTTAAGAAAAATGCTTTCAACTTTTCTTCAAGTAGAATGACACAATATAATTGAATAGAAAGCAGTGTATGTGTGTATATTATACAATATTGTATGTGTGTATATTATACAATAGTGTATGTGTGTATATTATACAATAGTGTATGTGTGTATATTATACAATAGTGTATGTGTGTGTATTATACAATAGTGTATGTGTGTATATTATATGATAGTGTAAGTGTGTGTATTATACAATAGTGTGTGTATATTATACAATAGTGTATGTGTGTGTATTATACAATAGTGTATGTGTGTATATTATACAATAGTGTATGTGTGTATATTATACAATAGTGTATGTGTGCATATTATACAATAGTGTATGTGTGTATTATACAATAGTGTATGTGTGTATATTATACAATATTGTATGTGTGTATATTATACAATAGTGTATGTGTGCATATTATACAATAGTGTATGTGTGTATATTATATGATAGTGTATGTGTGTGTATTATACAATAGTGTATGTGTGTGTATATTATACAATAGTGTATGTGTGTGTATTATACAATAGTGTATGTGTGTGTATATTATACAATAGTGTATGTGTGTGTATTATACAATAGTGTATGTGTGTATATTATATGATAGTGTAAGTGTGTGTATTATACAATAGTGTGTGTATATTATACAATAGTGTATGTGTGTGTATTATACAATAGTGTATGTGTGTATATTATACAATAGTGTATGTGTGTATATTATACAATAGTGTATGTGTGCATATTATACAATAGTGTATGTGTGTATTATACAATAGTGTATGTGTGTATATTATACAATATTGTATGTGTGTGTATTATACAACAGTTAACATGGGTTGTGTTATAAGACCGGCCGAGTAATTTATCAGAATAAATTTCAACTTACTCATGCCATCTCTCATCATCAGCTGCAATACTTTGTCCATTTTCCCACAGCATACTCTGATAGTTGTTGTAGGCACTAGACAGCCCCAGCCAGTAGTCAACATTGCTACAGATATACAGATCCTTACAAACTCAGCGAATGGCAACTGTTACCTTCATAAAACTACAAAACCCCTGTTTTGTCCTACTATCTAATATACTTAGATTATATAAATTGAAATAATTTAACTGTTTTGGAAGAGCATGAGGGAAGTTTGCTAAAAACCTAATAAATGAATTGTTTAAATATCCATCTCTGAAAAATGTGATATCAACATATTGCTAACGCACCATGCTGGCATAAACAAGAAAACAACATCATAAATTAAATTATTGGTGCCGAGTCTAAAGTGTTGGTGTATTGAACATGACAAATATCTGTTTATTAAAATAGAAACTCTTTAAAGTGATACAAGACTTGACATGCAGATTATTTTGTATAAACAAGTCTTTTAGTTTTGTTTCACCATCTATACAAACGATGGTGATGCAGCACTAAAAGCTCGTACAAATGATAGCAGTATAAATTAAAGCAGTGAATATACTAACTCTGTGACTTTGCTGGTGATGAGACTCCACAGAATCTCATCAGTATCCTCTACAGTCGGTAGTTTAGCAGATGAGCCGAAGTTATCAACACAGTACCTCACATCTCTGTAGAGCTTATCTATAGGTACAGCCGTTGTTCCAAAGTAAATACACTTACTAACACCGTCCTTGTAGTACAGATCAGCACCTTGTGTGTGACAATCTACAGACAAGCAAAATAGCAACAGTTGATATAAATACATTTAGAGTAAACAAGCTAAAGAGATAACAAACATCAGCTATAGGAAGTGAAATAGACAAGCTATAGATATAACAAATTTCAGTGATAGAAAGTGAAATAGACAAGCTATAGATATAACAAACTTCAGTCATAATAAGTAAAGTATACAATTTATAGGCAGGTGTAACAAAGTTCAACTGTAAGAAGTGAAATAGACAATTTATAGATATCACAAATATTTTAGTTAAATAAAGTGAAATAGAAAAGCTATAGATGTATTGAGCTTCAGTCAAAGAAAATCCCATATTTTCGCACACAGAATGCAAATATATGAGAAGTAAAATTTTATAGACGTACAATATGCACATATAGGTCAAATAATCTATGCTCTGTGTCAAACAACGTACATGTGGGCGTGGTCTAGAAGAATTCAGCGAGTTTAACTACATTAGTAAATATAATCCTATGAAGTTGGTAAATATCTTCTACATATTATGCCTGGTTCACACAAAGCCTATTATTTCATGTATTGTGACCGTTTTCCACTAGAACTGATCCTGGCTCTTCCCAGCCAATTAGATGAGAGATATTTCACATCCTCAGTGGATATTGTGACTTGATCTCTTTAATAATTTGTTTTAGGAAACCATTTACAGATCTATGAGTGTGTTATAGCGCAGAATAAAATCCCAGAAATAATTTCTGTTTTATTCTAAACACAATGAGAAAAGAGTGACTGTCCACATACCATTAACAACTTCCATGGAACTGCCCATGACATCAACCGGACACTCATCACCAAAGAACGGAGTGGGATTAGTGCAAGTTCTATTCCTCACATAATCAGAGGCTACGTTATCACAGGCTACATCTGAGTCAGAGCATAACATCCAGGGACTCCAGTCAGCCCACCCGCCATTCACTGAAAAAAAGAGTACAATGGGAAATAAATCTCAGACAGTAAGAGAAAACATAAAAACAAAATTCGCCAAATGGTTGGCCTAAATTTATTTCAATTTTCTGTAAATGATTAAAAAAACAGTTTTAGTTAATTCTTTCTTTTTATCAAGCTATAATGTAAGTTATGTTTGTATAAAATAATCGAATCGCTTTGGCCAAGTTCTTAGATTGAGTACTTTTGCAATAATTATGACATGTAATGAAAAGTGATCACAAAATGAATGAATGTTTGTCAATTATATGCTCCCCACACACAAACTTCTGCTGCAGAGACAATTTAAAAGACATTTAAAGATGTTAAAATTAGTACAGGCATGAAGCAGGTAACTATTTTAAATCCAGGCACATTTTAAATCCAGGCACATTTTCATCTAGAAGTCATTATAAAAATATTGTTCAAGTTAAATTAGTTTTTGTTTTAATCAATCACACAGCCTAATAGAAAAACATAAGAAATTCTAGCACATGTAAGTATCTGTTTGGCAAGTCAAAAAACGAGTATATATTACACTCTGAGAGAATAAATAAACCAATATAAAAGGTAGATGAAACTTACACTTAGTGTAGATGCAGGGAAACAATGTTGACTGTGTAGAACATGCAGCAGTAGATGGTGAGCCTGAGCAGCCTGTCTCATCACACTGGATAAGTTTACCATCTGAGAACCACACATCTTGAGGAGAGGCTTCATTCTCATCGACATAAAACCTGTAGAGTGAAATCCCGTTAATCAATAGGCTGACAAATAACCTGCGCACTTTCTAGATATAGTAATAACTAACTACTACAGACCTGATATCCCACAATACTGAGGGTAAGCAAGCGATTAGTAAAGATGTCATCCTAGATAGACGCTTCACAGCATTCAATTCAACATTTATATAGATATAATACTATACACAGTAACGAAATAAAAAATAGCGTCTAACTGGGATGCAACCTTAGTAAATCCCTTTCTTTACTAAAAATAACTACAAGTTTTATAATACAATAAACAAGTATTTTATATATTTTGATTGATATAGTCTTTTAATTCTTCAGTTTTCATTCCTACAATTCCAAGCTAGAGATTATATCCAGTCAACTTGTAGCAGCTGTTACAACGCCACAGAAAATGCATGTGAATCAATACTAAAAGCTTAATAATATAACACAATATGTTACATGATGTGAAACATAGCCATCATTACACAATACAATTGAGCACAGTTCAACTGATGAAATTAAAAAACATATTAAAATGTATTTAATGTCTGTACAAAATGCTGTAAGAAAATTACAGTAAATAGTATTCTATTAATTTAACAATTTATAAATATGCATGCAATAAACACATTTATATGCATAAAAACAATAAGACATGCATAAAATACAATTGAAAATATTCATAGTGTAAGCCTGATGAGAGATAATATGACATTTTATAAACAACAACCCTTAACCTTCAATGGCAACGAAAATTACCAGATGCTAACCTTCAATAAACAGGATACACTGTTAGTCAAAATACCGTACTTTTTATTATAAATATGTATACAGTGATAGCTTGTAGCATCAAGTTGGCCATCTGGTTTAAATACAAAAAGAGGTAAACAGCAGGAACTGTTTCTATTTACCTTAAGAATAACAATTACAGGTAACAGGTAATGTACAAGCAATCATCTAAGTAATAATAACATGTATTACTCACTGAGTGATGCCAGCTTTGACTTCAGATAGAGTCTGTAAACTGGCCGATGCAGAATCAAAGAGCACAATATTGGAGGCGACATCACCAACAACCATGTGAGACTGGCAGTGGGACAGAGCCTCCGTGCAGTTCAGACCTGTGCTAACCTTATTCAGCATCATACAGAACTTTCCCTCGTGCACTATGGTGGATACAGTACTAGTCTCAGCCTCAGCGTTTACATCACAACCTGCAATATTCATCTTTATATATGCGCATATTCCTGCGAGTTTATTATTATATTTATCACGAGTTGTTCTCGTATAAATCAATTGAAATTCTATCTTGATTTTTTGCTATTCGTTATAAAATTATGTAGTTCAAAGGCCCAGCTACATTAGTATGCTAAACAGATACTGCAAAATGTTTGTGCAGTAATGAAATAAGGGGCTGAGTAATATTATAAACTCATTTTCTCACTTTCCATTCCAAAATGAAATAAATTATGACACTGGGAAGTAAAATCATTGATAAGAACCAAAAGATATTAGAGAAATAAATATTAACTTGCCTTATGTTTGGCATTCAACATTTTTTATTCTTATTGCTTTATTTCACTGAAAAGATTGTGTCTCCCAATATGACAGACTTTAAGGGGCCACACACGTTAAAGAGAAAAGTGGGTGTATAAATCACAGGCTATGTTGGAGAGGGGTGGACCACACACATAATACTGTTAAAGGGACATGAGAGTGTATAGATCTATGTAGGCTATGGTGAAGAGGAGCGGGCCACGCATGTAGCAGCTAGAACTGATTGTATGCCAGAAATGAGTAGTAAAGATTTGTCAGTATACAAGATTATATAAGCTAGTCCATTGAATATAAAACCTTCAAATTTAAGTTAGTAAAATGACAAGTCTCACCGTAGCCCTGTATTTCCTCTACGCTGTCACCGACACAGGCAGCACCCCTGTACTTGGGAGCAGGAGCAGAGCAGTTCCTGCTTCTGTAAAAATCAGAGCCAGCAGTGCATGGATCTCCATCACAGTGTGCCCAGTTGCTCCAGCTACTCCACCCACCATCTACTGAGGCTGGAAATAGCAAGTTCCAATAAGAGGCCTCCAGATTCATATTTGAGAGGTTTCTTAATTAGGACGTTGAGCTTACACAATGTTTGGTGCATATAGTTAACAAATCTAGCCAGTGGTCTGCCAATGTAACATAGTTTGTATGATTCAATAAAAACAGCAATCTAAACTTTTTTCAAGTTCGCTTTACATATTTATTGTGTATTAGGGAGTTTAATTATCTAAAAGCTAAAATTATGGTGATG
The DNA here is from genome assembly GCA_964035545.1 of Bugula neritina. Taxonomy (NCBI): domain Eukaryota; kingdom Metazoa; phylum Bryozoa; class Gymnolaemata; order Cheilostomatida; family Bugulidae; genus Bugula; species Bugula neritina. The sequence continues at coordinate 21,981,019 of OZ037767.1, forward strand.
TAGAAATTTGTCTACACCTCAATAATAAATTTATAGTTCACAGAAAACAAATATCAATAAGTTTCAATTAACAAGCCAGATACATGTTGAAATTTAACCTAATGAGTTGCCTGTAACAAAGAAAAAAAAACATTATTTTAACAGTATAAAAATTAACAACCTTCAAACTAATTCAAAATAGTTCACCCATTATGATTATGCAACTGCAGCTACAGCTTGCAGTGTACAAGTTTAAAACATCTTAAATATATTTTAAGTACCTGTTGAGTGAGCAAGAAAGCTAGCTAGTAAATTCATATTATTCAAACTTGCTGTTGCAACTTCCATTATAATATAAAAGACAAATATAGAAAAGTGAAAACACATAAACCAACCCTAAAGACACAAACAAACCGTAAAAAAATTTGAGACTTTTCTTTCGGCAAAAATTCTAAATTGAAGAACTTCCAATTTTATTTTATACAAGACACCATTGAGAGATAAAGTTTCATTAGAATTGTGCATAAACAACGAAATCAGTAATCAAGCAACTCAGTACTCAGTAGTATTCTCATCACCTTTTTACTCCTCTTAAAAAGGTTTTATAAAGAATCAGATGCCTTGCAAATCAATAACATATTCTAGTTTATATGAACTGAGCTCAGCACTGGAAAAGTCCTATATTCTGTTCTTTTAAATACCAAATAAATTAAAGTATTAAGTTTATGTAATGAGTTATATATAGAAGTTATATGTGAGTTGGAATTTCTTAGTACTTCTTTTCGAAAAGCCTTTTTCTTCCAAGTTTGGCTAGGAATACAACTCCCAATGGATATTCTGATGGAGCTCAATATAATAATATCACAAATAAATGTCAGATTTCTTTAAAAGATTTAAACTCCAAATAATAGACACTTCAAGACTAAACAATGACTTCTTACCTGGTTTCCACATACAAAGTGTTCTGCGCGTTGTTGTGTCTGCTAGGCCAGTATATGCTAACGTGCTACCAGATAAAGTCATTGCCAGCATGTTAGAACTGGCAAACACAGTAGCTAAAGTTCTACAACATAGTACATCACACATCAGAAAATAAATATACACTTTTGTTACATAATAATTAAGATACTTCACTATAAAACTAATGGCGAAGTTGAATAATTTTCTAAATAACTGCATAACGATAAATTTTGAACTCATATTTTTCTAAAATTATTTATATATCCTACACTATACATCAGAAGTATGCTAAACTTTTTATCTTAATAAAAATCTTACTGTGAGCCAGGAGGCAAAAATGTTATAGCCGTGCCATCGACGTGAGTGAAAGTAGTAGATGTCTTCACAACACCCATCCAGAAAGCTCGTATATCTAAATTTGACCTGCAATTATGAGAATGGATAATTTAGTAGGCCTATATACTACTGTAGTATATATGCTGTAGTATATACTACTGTAGTATACATGCTGTAGTATATACTACTGTAGTATACATGCTGTAGTATATAGTACTGTAGTATATAATACTGTAGTATATAGTACTGTAGTATACATGCAGTGCCATAGTATACAGTGTGTTAGTACACAGTGGGTTAGTACACAGTGCTATAGTACACAGTGGGTTAGTACACAGTGCTATAGTACACAGTGGGTTAGTACACAGTGCTATAGTACACAGTGGGTTAGTACACAGTACCTTAGTAAAAAGTGCTATAGTATACAGTGTGAGTAGACAGTGCGGTAATATACAGTGCCATAGTTTACAGAAGTACAAAGCTAAGGAACAGTTTTAGGTTATTTGCATGTTAAAAGCTTAACCCTGAAAAACACGTTATACATAGTTATCAAGCAAAGCCTCAGATTCAGTTTACAAGTGAAATAATCTTTGATTACAGATTTTTCTTTCATCATTCAAAAATATAATATTTAAAACAAACTGGAGAGATCTCTGAAAGTTTGACTGAAAACCTGACTGTGTAGCGGCAACTTTCGGTTACCATAAGATGAAACATGCATCAAATAAACACTTACGAGATGCCAGCAAGTTCAATAAATTCATTAAATACTTCTTCTGATTCTATGATCATGCCAGTGGTTTCTTCACTGGCATGGTTATTTTGACAACTTGCAAAATCTGCTTCATACGAGTTGCCACTGCCCGTTTGCCATACGCAACGGTCAGTGTTTATTATCTCCATATCGGCGTTGGGACATTCTAAAAAGATTATCAACCTAAACACCACAAATCTTCAAAGCTGTGTACTGAAACATTTAGCTTCAATGCCAAACATTCATATCAAATACGCATCACACAAATAGTTAAACCATACTTCAGTGAGCCACATGACACAACATATAGCTATATATGTCGCACTATTTTCTGATACACTCCAACCACCCACTTTTGTTAAAAATTCCACCAATCTTCATAGAACCACTTCATGAAAAACTCATTCAGATAAAAACCTTAAGTAGACTAAACAAGAAGCTGTTTGTGGTATACAATATGCATGACAAGCAAACCTATGAATGTTGTTTGGTACGCGTTTCCACTTTGATAACACGAATCTCCAAAACCTGTGCAAGATTTAGTTCTATACGCGACATAATCATCTCCCTTACATTCAACAGCAGAGCTACCATCACATGAGGCCCAACTTGCCCACGTGTTTCCGACCGTAGTTGCACCTGCATGCAAAATCATATTAAACTATTATACTATTACAGAATTTTAAGAAACGCTATCATATAATGTCCCCCTGTGCATTTATACTTAGTATACGGTTCAATACAAACATATATACACATATACATCACATATACATACATAAATATACAAGTGTGGTATGTCTAATGTGTGTAACATTTGAAATACTGCATTAGAAACCAACACATACCTAGATGATACTGACAAGCAAATAAAGCATGTTGATCGTCACGTTGCGATTTCCACTTGCAGCCATCAGCTTGACCTTTGCACTCTATCTTAACATAGTCATCCGATTCTTCTTCAGAGGTGCTGTGAATTAAGCAGACATACCTCACATTAATGTCAAGGTTAAAACTGCAATACACACGCACGCACACACACACACACATATATTATACTATATTATATAATGTATATACAAAGTATGTTTTTTATTAATAGAAACTAAACTTTGGTAGCAGATAGCTAACTGTAATCGGGTATTTTGCCTCTTATCAAAAACTTAATTTAATAACATAATACAATATATTATAACAAAATGATACAACATAAATTTCTATAATGTATAAGAATATAACATACTTCGATATGAAAAGCTAGTTTTTATTGATGCAATAATACGATCAAAATGAGTATTCTACATCCAAATGTGATGATATAAACAAGTTTCTTACGATTTCCATCCGGCCCACTCGACTAGCGTGCTGTCTGACCACTGCCAGGCATTGTCGGCATTCCTTGTGACATCTATCCAGTAATCTACGTCGTCATCAACCAGGTCAATCTCACTAAAAGAATATGCATTAAACTGTAACTAAGTTTAATCAAATATGTATAATGTTGAACAGGTATGCAATAGCAAACGTTAAGCTGCACTGTGATGGGAGTGTTTTCCTATCCAGTAACATCACACTTCTCTAAGTGCTTTATAAAAACATAAACGTAATAGAGGTTGTTAAGAGTTAGAAATCCTCTATAAATTTCTAATTTGTTATAATCTGCTGAAAATGTAGTATCGTGTCATGGTGGCTACCATTTCAATTTATGTCTCTTGTTTTTATAACAACAGTAGAATCTATGTGTAGCCTACTAAATTTTCAGTTCTTTGAAAGCTATAAGAATATTTTTACCTGCAACACTATAAAACAACTAGCCTAGTGCATGTTTCTGTTGAAAAGGAAGTGAATTTATCTAAACGTTAACTGAAAGAAGACTTTGTTGTTAGTGTGCTAAGCAAATTCAAAAGAGTGAAGAAGTCAATTTGACATAGTTACTGTAGGTCCTACTCGATGACCATTCGGTAATTATTAAAGCAATTACAGTAATTTCACTCTAACATTGCGTCATTTTTATAATCAAGTGTAAGCGATAGAATAAGTAGTTACCCCTACGCGTACCCAGGGTACCCGTGTTTACCGAATGCACCCGTTAAAATAATAGCCTTTTTAACCAATAGCATCTACTAAGATTTTTAAGCTACATTAGCAACGCAATAAATAATATTTCGATTAAATTCAATATAGCTACGAAAAATTTTTTCTTTATAAGAGTCAAACGTAAGTAAGTTGTGGATAAACTCCGATAACTGTGCTATGAATTCTAATAAGTGGAAGGCATCTGCCAAGAGAAGAAAATAAGATTATATTTTGCAGTCAACACTTTTCAGCAAAAGCATGGCCTTTCATCTATGAAAATGCATGTTTATTGAAAGAATTTGATAGCTACATAAAGTTATATGTACCTCAACACACTTAAAGAGCGAAAACTGAATACCTGGCAAGGAACTCTAGGAACGCATCTTCATCAGCCTGAGAGTCAATTCTTAGCCCTGAGGCATACTGCCCGAACTCAGCTACACAGCTGTCATAGTTAGTGTCTGCATCTATCTCCGAATCTCCATCCTGTCCGATGTGAATACATCGCCCATTGAAGTACCGGATTACCAGCCCATTACTGCTAGCAAGTGGACAGCCTTGAAACATAGCTCAGTTGTATTAAGGAATCATAAGGAAGCTGCCAGAATTTTCATAAAGTCAGCCATTGCATTGATCAACCCCATAATCCGTTTGCTCAAAAACCTAAATCTCTTTTACCATAAAAGAAAATATTCTAAAACACTTTTGCATATGCAATGCTTGTCATCCTATAGTACAGTTTACTTACTGCATAGCACTTCTGTAGTATATACTCACTCAGTGTACAATATTTAACTATAGTGCTCACTCAGTATACAGTATAACTACAGTACTTACTCAGTGTACAGTATAACTACAGTACTTACTCAGCATACAGTATAACTACAGTACTTACTTAGTATACAGTATAACTACAGTACTTACTCAGTGTACAGTATAACTACAGTACTTACTCAGTGTACAGTATAACTACAGTACTTACTCAGCATACAGTATAACTACAGTACTTACTTAGTATACAGTATAACTACAGTACTTACTCAGTATACAGTATAACTATAGTACTTACTCAGTGTACAGTATAACTATAGTACTCACTCAGTGTACAATATAACTACAGTACTCACTCAGTATACAGTATAACTATAGTACTTACTTAGTATACAGTATAACTACAGTACTTACTCAGTGTACAGTATAACTATAGTACTCACTTAGTATACAGTATAACTACAGTACTTACTCAGTGTACAGTATAACTACAGTACTTACTTAGTATACAGTATAACTACAGTACTTACTCAGTGTACAGTATAACTACAGTACTTACTCAGTGTACAGTATAACTACAGTACTTACTCAGCATACAGTATAACTACAGTACTCACTTAGTATACAGTATAACTACAGTACTTACTCAGTATACAGTATAACTATAGTACTTACTCAGTGTACAGTATAACTACAGTACTCACTCAGTGTACAGTACAGTGTGCAGGTCTCGGTGGCTATCACTGCAGTGTGGTCCCAAGGACATTGCGACTGCAGACCATTAGATGGCATTGCAGAGTAAGTACCACAAGTGAGAGATTTGTCACGTGTTCCCTGCACTTCAAAGCTGCCATAGTAGTAACACTGAGAGCATGTCGTATAGGAATAGTCTCCAAACAGCTTGTAGACTATCAATATTTCACATCAAAATATCAACATTTCACAATAAAATATCAACATTTCATATTAAACATAAAGGAGACAAAATACATTAAAATTTGATAACAATTATTAGCAAATAATTAAATAAAGCTACCTATCTTTTCAAAGTAAAGAAATTAGAACTTGAACCCTTAAGGACAAGACTGTTAGATGCAGGAAGTCACTTAGAACTCAAATTAAGTCAATAGAGGAAAATAGACAGATAACATATTTTTTAAAAAATACCATTGTCTTTTTTATTTTAATGAACTATAAATATAAATAGGTTAGTGCGACTGCATTTCTGATCCTATTGCTCTTTGGTTTTGCAGAACACCAAAGATATCCAATACTTTATTGATTTACAAGCATGTTATTGTATAATTTACATGCTGTATATACTATAGGTGACTTTCGCTCCAAATTTAAAATAACATTCAAAGTTGAAAATATTTTTGGCCTAACAGGTCAAAAATGTTAAACAAAATGAAATACGAACCTCTGTTTAGTTGATACGCATCAACAACTCCTGTACCACCGTTGCCACCAGTGCAGGCGTCTGAGCTGCCTTTCCTCCTGTAGAAGACAGGTTTAAGTAGTAAAGTAATGGGGCAATACAAATATACAGTGAGTCAGCTTCTGAAAATCTTATCTTAAAAACAAATTTCATGTATCAAATGCTAAATCAGCATAAAAAAGTGACGTCCAAGTAGCATACACATAATGCAGTCTAAGTAACTCATAATACTAGTAGTAGAAGAAACTGTATATTCATATATTACTTGTAGTACATACTGTATACTCATATAGTACTAGTAGTAGTGGTTACTGCATACTCATATAGTACTAGTAGTAGTGGTTACTGCATACTCATATAGTACTGGTGGTGGTGGTGGTGGTGGTGGTGTTGGTGGTGGTGTTGGTGGTGGTGGTGGTGGTGTTGGTGGTGGTGGTGGTGGTGGTGGTGGTGGTGGTGTTGGTGTTGGTGGTGGTGGTGGTGGTGGTGGTGGTGGTGGTGGTGGTGGTGGTGGTGGTGGTGGTGGTGGTGGTGGTGGTGGTGGTGGTGGTGGTGGTGGTGGTGGTGGTGGTGGTGGTGGTGGTGGTGGTGGTGGTGGTGGTGGTGGTGGTGGTGGTGGTGGTGGTGGTGGTGGTGGTGGTGGTGGTGGTGGTGGTGGTGGTGGTGGTAGTTACTGCATACTCATATAGTACTAGTAGTAGTAGTTACTCTATACTCATATAGTAGTAGTAGTAGTAGTAGCAGTAGCAGTAGCAGCAGTAGTAGTTACTGTATACACATATATTATTAGCAGTAGTACTATGGTATACTCACATAAAGGCCACAGAGTTAGAAATATAGCATTCATTGTCTTTCAGCAGAAAGATCTCAATATAATTGGAGTACTCCTGCACAGCGTCATAGCAAGAGGCAAAGGCATTTGCCCTACTGGCAGCTGCAGTTGACAGCGCTGTCAAACTTTCGCTCTCCAGTGACGTGATAAGAGTCGAATCAAACACCCTACACATTTAATACATCTTTTTAGAAGTCATGGAAGAAAGAACATTGAATAATTGAATGAATGAAGACTAACTAAAGCTATCGATCAGTTTTATTGTTAAGCACATTAAAATATGATACTGGAGCTAACAGGCATTAAGAGAAGACAATGCAGATATAGATGTTATGCACTCAACAAAACTATATTTAGATCTTCTAGAGTTGATATTTCATCCCACCTAAACCTGATAGCTAACTATTTCTAAAAAGTTTATAAATTTCACTTCTAAAAAACTCCACTCACCAACAGCCTAAAGGGGCATAGTGATACATCGTATTATCAGTAAATGGAGCCTCTGTGGTGGTAGGGGTGGTAGTTGTGGTAGGGGTGGTAGTGGTGGTAGGGGTGGTAGTGGTGGTAGGGGTGGTAGTGGTGGTAGGGGTGGTAGTGGTGGTAGGGGTGGTAGTGGTGGTAGGGGTGGTAGTGGTGGTAGGGGTGGTAGTGGTGGTAGGGGTGGTAGTGGTGGTAGGGGTGGTAGTGGTGGTAGGGGTGGTAGTGGTGGTAACAGTGTCACCACCCAGTACGGTAATCTCAGTAGTACCAGCTGGTCGAAGCTGTGAGTTACTTGGATCCATAGAAAACAGTTCAGAAACACCGTGCTACAACAGGGGATTAAAACAATGTGGCATTAAACGTTGAGTTAAATCTATTCACATTAAACTACATAGCACAACAAAATTGTAACCAAAAAAATTAATGGCAAGATGGAGGTTTGAGTTTATAGTACGCTTTTGGTGAAAATGCCAACAGTTTATTATGAAAACAGGAACAAAATATAAAAGACTTACCTGCATGCACAAAGGTATTAAAAGTATACAATAATAAAAATACTTTTATGTAGGTTTATTTTAGATGATGATATGTCTATAATTATATTTGTTTGGTAATAATTTCAAATAATTGAAATTTAGATTATAGCATTTAATTATTTTTATAAGAAAAAATAAAATATATAATGCAACATGCCTTTTTGAAAATACTTTATGTATTTTGTAACAAAAACTGCTAGATGAGAAATCGAAAAAAACATTTGGAAACATAAATATGAAAACTTTAATTCATTTCAAAATTTTCACAATGCAAATCATAAATGAAATATTATATTTGCAAACACCACATACTAAATGAAGTAATACATAGAGTAAATACAAGTAGCTACAAGTATATTTGGGACCAGTAGACTGGCAAAATTCACAGCTATGAGTATTCCAATAGTGTGCTGACTTACCGTTTCACAATTATCTCGTATAGTTGTTATTTCTGATGCTGACAGAGCTTTCGGGAACATTGCAACACCTGCAATCTCTCCAACAAAATTGTCAGATGTACCCATGCTAGCAAAGTTTATGTTGTAGTATCCATCAGCTACAGCACAAGAGAAAGCATTATGTAGATATGAGAATGAGTCGTACTAGTCTCATAGTTTACTCAATAGCCTGTTAAGACAAATTTTCTGATCATTGAAGCTACTCTTCAACAAGTGTTTTTATATTCCCATATAAATCCTGGTCTGAGCAGCCAAAGAAATAGAGCAAAAATCTAAGAATTGTATGAAATTGACCTACCGGAGAAACTACTTGGAAAGTTTTTAAGCACATTCATGCATCATTGTACATGTTTTACAGAGACAATACATACATGTAGCATACACATGGTATAACTGGTGCTTATACATCACAAGATTTTAAAAACTGTTGAACTGCAGAGTAACTCAAGATTTAAAATGTGAAAACCAACACTGCCAGACTGAGGTTCTGCAATGTTACGTCATTCCCACAGCCACCAACATTGCTGATAATGTACTAATCAGTTGACTGTTGAAAGGAACTGAACTAATCATGAAAAGTTTCTAAAAGTTATTACAATATTGTGATTAGATATGTGCCATCTTTCAGCAGCCTTGAGTTCTGGATCGTAGGCATAGTTAAAGTTTCATTGTTCGTTTATATGCTTCAAATATCCTATAGCGTAGTACTGGTGATTTGAGTTAGGATTTATGTAGTGTAACGCAATGTGTAAGGACATCAAAATCTTTTGATAGCAATATGTATTGATAACAATATGTGTTGGCAGCAGTATTTAATGGCACCAATGTATGTATTGGCAGCAATATATATATATATATGTAATATATATATATATATATATATATATACATATATATATACATACATGTATAAATGTGTGTGTGTGTGCGTGCGTGCGTGCGTGCGTGCGTGCGTGCGTGTGTGTGTATATGTATATGCATATATATGTGTATATATATGCATATTTGTGCGTGTGTGTGTAACTGCAACTAAAATAGTCAACACAACTAGCTGCTCTTATAAAAATATGTAAGAAGAGATTAGAAAAGAAATTTCCCAAACCCCTTGTCATTTACTTACAGTCCAGAAAAAGATTGGAAGCTGGTGATGAGACAAATAGCCCAAGGACAATAAGGCCACTTTTTTCAAGTTTTCCAGATGTCGAGGACCAACCCTGGCCAACTTCTGAACCATCAAAGTAGAATTTTGGTTTTTGGTTACGATCAACTGTAAATATAGAAAGGCTGGTGATATGGTTACACATGTATGATATTATGTGTTGCCAATTTTATGTACATTATTGGGTGTTATTTAAATGTAGTTTTGTAATTATTCATACAAAAATACTGAGTATAAAAACAAATTATGCAACAATAAAACTTGTGAATCACAAAGGCTTCAAATGACCAAAAAGTTAAAATGTAGCTACAATATTCAGATTGAGATCAGACAACTTGCCTTTTTGTGAAAGCATCACCACTAAATGATTAGCCAACAAAGTAAAATCTTCTCAAACTTACAAAACATTGAATTATAATCACACTTCACAATATCATCATCAAAAGCATAATTTAGAGGTCTATGCTGCCACTTTACAGATTACTTGATATATTCATTTTAAAAAAAGTTAGATTGTGCAAAGAAACCATGTTTTAAAATAATTTTTTTTAAAACATTTTATTAAAAATTTTATAGCAAAAATAAATGGCTACAATTAATTTTAAATAAATTTGATTGAGTGGTCATTTTGTTGTATTTTGGCAACTTGCTTTTAGTGCTTGCACACGAACACCAGCTTATTATTTCTCTCATTTTACAACTAAATGTTACATAAAATCATTTCATGATTTAGCATATACATTTCATCATTATGCCCAAAATGCAAATCACGTCAAGCTAAGAAACCTAGTGATGCAGTGACACGAACTCGATTGAAGAAAATGTTTTTATCACTCAAGAATATTAGCTTACTTTTTATCACAATGTGGTGGAAGTTGCCGTCTTCAATGGCCCTAATAGCTGAGTTAGTGACAGTATGATATGAAGATTGAACAATAAGTTTGATCTTTCCTCCGCTCTGAGCTAAAACCCTGCAAAATAAGAATTACTGTAATTAAGCAAGACTTGCAAATAGTATAGTATCAAAAGTTGTTGCTTGTATTAAAACTAGCAACCTAATTTATTTTTTAGAGCTGAAATGGGCACTATTGAAAGTTAAAGCAACTAATGGTAGGCAAATGCTAAAACAAAAAATAAAATGAAAGAAAGCGGTTGTTGGTAAACATATAACTTATATAAAACTGCATAGACAGTAAAGTGAAAACACTGAAAAGCCGATGATGCTGACTAACCGATGTGTACTACTTACCGCAAGTCTTCAAAACTGCTAGTTGTACGATAGTGTAATAGTGTGTAGCTCCATGAAGCCCCGGCATTACTCAAGTCCAACTTGACAAACATGGAAACAGAATAGTCAAAATAGTTTGCCGTCCAGGACACTGGGTTAACGACGGCTGCCCGGTTACTAGAGACAGCTGGGAACTTGAACCCGGATGTACAGGCTACAAGAGTACGCAAAAAACAAATCAAGTGGATGTTATAAAGACATGTTGAACTAACTTCCAGCAACTTATTTTGTTTTATATTTGCCTTTTTAACAATAAAACTTGAACTGTAAGGGAATTACATGCGATAATAGTAGATACAGCTTTTTTGACAAAAAGCAAAACAACCAAATGGTTGGCAACTACTAAATAATATCTGCCAAAGAATAGTTTCTCCTTCCTGTTTAACTTAACCTACTAGCAGAAAAAATATCAGCATAAATTAATACTCAAACTTGAACTACACTACTAAACCAGACTCTAATTTCCAGCCTCTACGACACAACTACTTATTATATTAGTTCTACAAACTTGAATGTAATCATAATAGTAAATTAAAATATTTAAAATGCTAGTACTTGTTCCAGTGACACTCCGCTTTCTTCTTCTTTTACTTTCAGCAGGGAGAAAGGGGTTGGCAATAGCAGCCGATCCATCGACTCTGCTGGGGTCAACCATGTAAGGCACCATCATCTTGTCTGTGTATGCACAGTCTTCACACAGGGCAAAGATAGCGAGACTGTCCGCTACACCAATGTTTCCTTGTGGGTAGTCTGTGTCTGACGTGACGTCTGAGAGTAAATCATCAGATTACATCAACGATGGTGAAAGAGATCTTGAAAATTATTTATAATCAAGTATGTTGTAAACTGTTAGAATTGGCACGTTATACATACGTGCACACTTGACAGTATATACACATGATATATGTATTCTATAATGTACTCTGTACAGTATGTACAAGGGAGCAGCCATGGTCTAGTGGTTAGAGCGTTTGTCTTAGTAACACGAAGTCATGGGTTCGAACCCCAGTAAAGACCATTGGTGATGCTAGGAAGAGCATCCAGTCATAATTGCTCCTGTTTAACATATGAGTAAGTCCTTGGCCTGATTTAAAACCCCTTTCTATTAGGGTCTCTCACAGGGATGGCGAGTATAAACTTGCTTGAGCTTTTCTGTACAGTATGTACACATGATATATGTAACCTACACTGTATAGTATGTACACATGATATATGTAACCTACACTGTATAGTACGTACACATGATATATGTAACCTACACTGTATAGTACGTACACGTAATATAAAAAGCAAGTGACTTACGGCTCTCAGCACTGGAGGTTTTAGAATACAGAATGTAAGGAGTTTTAAGTTCTGTAAACCTGTCAAAGTTACACATTTCTGAACTTCCGCTGGATTGAAACCATCCATCATATACACATCTTTCACTTCCAGCTTTACGAGCCACAAACGAACGGCCCATAGACCCTCTAAATTTTCGATAAAAAAGTATAAACTTATTGGCAATAACAAGCTCCAACAGTAAAAATTGCACAAGGAAACTAAAGAAGGAGGAGTGGTTTTATTACTCAAGACCAACAACTACAAGGCTATAACCCACAACTACGTGGGCATATCTTAAAATTACAAGGCCAGATTCTACATCTACAAGGCCAGATTCTACATCTACAAGGTCAGATCACAAAACTACACTAAAGAAGTCGCAATTAGTACTACAGACCTAACGCTAACTAGAGCTGGATCAGCTGGTGACGTGAATGTATCTGTGTTGAGGTCATCCCAAGGTGATGCTACAATAATCCGATTTGGTGCCATGAATGTTTCCCGGCGAGCTTTCGGTGCCATTCCAGTCATGTGACTCGTGTCGAATATGACGAACCCAAGAATTCCCCCAAGTCTGTCAAACAGCCCGAGTGCCATCTATAAATCAAGAAATGCTATAAGGTAGCTGTGCTGTAACTAATAAAAAGCAATGACATTGTGATGTGTTATATTTTAATGCTTTCATTTCATTGCTTCTGGAATAACTTCATTGGCTAAAAACTTAAACAAATAAAACACATATGCTGGTGTGTGTGTGCGTGTGCCTGTCTACGTGTATTTACTCGTTGTCTGTGCGTGTATTTCTACATGCACACACACACACACGCATACATATGCATATATATATATATATATATATATATACATATATATATATATATATATATATATATATATATATATATATATATATATATATATATATGCATATATATATATATATATATATATATATATATATATATATATATACAGTATATGCATATATATATATATATATATATATATATATATAAACATTTTGGTATTGCAGCTAGGTACACTCTCTGTAAACAAGTTAAAAAGCATGTCTGAGGTTTTAACTAAATAACTAAATGAGTCAATAGCTGAACGAGGTACATTTATAAAAATAACCTGGTTGAAGTTGGAGTTGTCATTCCAGTTGTTAGCATCAGCTGATTTATACACACTAGTAGGCTGAGTAAGCAATGCGGCTGAGTCATCATCATTGACAAAACTACCATCAATCCACAAGTCATCCCAGCTTCTGTCATCAACAGTTGGTACAAACGATGAGGCTTTGAACATCATTTTCCAATCTATACAAATATTGAAGATCCTATGGTATTGAGATCGTTCGATGTCAAAAATCAGTTCACAAAGTTGCTTCATGACAAAAACAACATAAAACAAAACCAGGAAAATATCTGTAAATAAACTGTTATAAAAGTTACAATTATCTCCAAAGGGAACACTGGATAAAGGATAGAGACAAATATGAACACATTTCGCAAATTTCCACGGTAGAAAATATCAAGGACTAACGTAAACATAGCTGGTTTTAATGTACTTAGAACATCACATTCTGTATAACTAATTGAAATAAAAGTGACAAAGTCATAGATGAGTAAAAAAAACACACTTTGAGCTTTTTACTTAAAAAACTGAACTCAACTTCTTCACTATCCTATCACACGGTTTATCACGCTGGACAATAGCCCAAGAAGAAAAGATGGCACACTTACTCCCCATGCATATAGCTCTTTTCTGCACCAACCCATCATAATCTAAAGCTTCTTCCTCTACACCCAAACAGCTTAGGTATCCAACCAGACCATTTCCAGCTACCAACTGCCCAGCGATAGTGGCTGTACAAGTTGAAGTGTAAGTTCGTGCCAGAAGTACACTGCCATCTTGCTTTGCCACAAACACCTGTCAAACAACAAAACATGCAGAATCTGCAGTCATCTATCTACTTAGCTTGTAAGAAGAGGAAGAGTAGCAAAATAAACTACTGTAAGTATGTATAAATTTACACAGAAAGTAAGTGTTGCTTGTTTCGCATTAAATATTCAAATGTGTAATATTAAATACCAAAAAATATGCCTTAGAGTTCATAATACAAACTTTACAGCTTTGAGTTACGTTTATTTCTATATAAGTTTGTACCAAGAAATTGCTAGTATCTGCTCGAGCTGAAGTATTTTCTCCTTAAATTAGTTTCCATAAAACAAGTTGAAGTTATTGCAGGAATGTGTATACATAACCAACATGCTACATGAACAGAGTACCTCTACATTTGCCCCAGATTCTCCTGTAGGACCAGATGCGGTGGCAGAGTATGTTGCAGCTGCAAAGACCCACTCGTTGTTTGGTACGGCGACAGATTCTGTGATGTCAGCACCTATACACGGGTAGATGAACACCAGGCTACCTGAGATGAGAGTGAAACCCAAGCCAAGTCCTCCTACAAGTTGCACAGCAAACTGATGATGAAACTATTCATGGAAACCAACTAACAGTGAGTAAGGAATATTAGTAATTTGCTGCCGATACATACATTGATGCCTTTAAATATTGCTGCCAACACATACATTAATGCCATTAAATATTGCTGCCAACACATATTGTTATCAATACATATTGCTATCAAAAGATTTTGATGTCCTTACACATTGCGTTACACTACATAAATCCTAACTCAAATCACCAGTACTACGCTATAGGATATTTGAAGCATATAAACGAACAATGAAACTTTAACTATGCTTATGATCCAGAATTCAAGGCTGCTGAAAAACAATTACTTTTTTCTGTGTTTGAACTCTATACTCCATAAAAATGCGATGAAGTCTTACCATTATAACCAACAACAACGGCAGTCTGACTCGCTTGATTTGACTGAAACAAAATGGAGATGGTGCCAAACAGCTGAAGGTCAAGGTACTCGTTGCCAGAAGGAAATGTTATGGAGGAGCTGCCATCTAGGTAGGCAGCAGTGAGAGGGCCAGCTCTGACAGGGTCTGTGGCTGGTACAATCTGAATGACAGCGGCTCCAGTAGCTGTGCCTCCAGGTGTTGGTGTGCTGAGAGAGTTGGAAAACTGAGTCAAGTAATCCAAACGATAGCGTCCACCTAAACAGTAGCAATAGTAAATATATACATTGTGTCTACCTAAACAGTAGCAATAGTATATATATACACTGCCTCTACCTAGACACTAGCAATAGTAAATCAAAATATCTCTCTTTTCTAAAGCAACTTTTGAAACTGTTGAATAAAAACAGTAAGACTTGTAATACTAGATTTTGTAAATATTTGCATCAATAGAATTCAATTATGTTGACATTAAAAATAAAAAATAAATATTGATATAAATATTAATATTAATAATCATGAATAACTATAATATATATTATAATAAATATATGGCTTTGTTTGATAAAATATTATAAGAAAACTATATTATCTACAATCAATCAGTTTTTACTGAATAATCAATAAACGACTTTTTTTCAAATGAGTAGCTAGCTATAGTGATGTTGATATCTACTTACCACAGAACTTAGTCCTAACACAGTTAGTAGCGGAAATCAGTTTGTACTCAGTTGTAGTTGAACAAGTCAAGTCATACTCTGGGTTGGCTACAAAAGAAATTAAGTGTACATTGTGACAGTCACTCATTCTTGAAGTTTAATGATCAGTTGAACATATTGAGTTGCATAGCAAAACGATAAGAGCGGAGTCTAAGTCTTATATTTTAAAGATAAAATTTAATCAGAAAGAACTTTTATCACAAATATTAGAGTGATGTCTACATATTCTACAGTAATATGCACAAAATATGTTAAAGTATTTTTTTGATAAACCTAGCAACATTGACCATATTGAAATATTATTAAGGTTTTTCAATACCTTGTTAGGAAAATTAAATAAAAATGCTTTACAAATTTTCAATCTACAGCATGCTATGAAGTGCTAGAAGTTCTTAGCTAAAGTTACTGTTGTTACATGCAATAAACATTTATACAGATTTTATGGGAACTAATAAGAATTAATTAAGCGAAAAGCTACATTCAACAACAGAATAAGCATAATTATATCATAATCAATTATTACCAGGTTTATTAGAGAACTTATAGAATAAAATAATTTAAAACACTAGATAAAAAGGTCATTTATATAGATGAGATATATATACCAGTACAGTCTCTCCCAGCATTAACTTTATGGCCAATACCACACACCTCTGTGCCACCACAACTACCTGCTGTAGATGTCCATTCACTCCAGCCTGCATCTACAGAGTGTAATAGTGTTATATTTTATAATAGATATCATATGATAAGCTGACCTGCATAGCTTATGTATCATATACATAACATACATAACATATCTATTTCAAGGAGTGTGCTAAATATTAAAATGCAATATTTCATTAGAAAGATTACAAATTCAGATAAGCACATACGTTCGTATCAAAATGAATCCTATGTAGCACATCACCTACATTTATTAGCTTTAGTTACAACAAATAAATAGCCAGTCAAAAGAATTAAATAAAAAATCAAACATAACATTACTATAGAGACAGTTTCATCAGAATGTTTCCATTATTATATATACTAACAACAGAGATTGGAAACTAACTTTGAAAGCCATAGTTACAATCTTCTCTGAAGCTATTGTCACCATCTAGATCTGTTTCTACAGCCAACTCTCCATACACTTCCACCTCATTCACTGAGAATTTCTCGGTGCCACTTATCCCATTGGTTAATCTTACATAGCGCCCTATTGGCTAATACAAAAATAAGCATAACGTTATTATTCAAGTTAGGAAAGAAAAAGTATTATTCTGTAAACTCTATAATTAACTTTTAGTGAAGATAACTAGATACACTCAAAACAAACCTATATATGCTTAAAACCGTAGCAATTTATTATAAAAGTAGCGCAAAGATCTAAATATTACAGTAATCTGACGCATGCACAATGTTCAGTTCTTAGTAAAAGTGCAGGTCTTATTGTTGACAGTGTTATACATCTACGTAACCTTGCAAGCTGAAAACATGAGCCACTGTGCACTATTAAACAACAAGCGTGAAACATCATGAACAAAAAATATTAAAATCTTGTATGGGTTTCATTACCTGATGATAACAGAAGACATGCCTTCGTACAGATAATTCGTTTTCCACAACCGGACCAAACCTGATAGCACACAATAAGTTGTATATTGATACATAATAGCAGCGACAGCAGCAGTAGTAGTAATATCAGCACCAGCAGCAGTAGTAGTAGCAATAGCAGTGAAAGTGAAAGTAGTAGTAACAGCTATAGTAGTAGATGTATCAAAAGTAATGACGGTAGTGGTATATTAGCCGTAGCAGTAGTAGCAGTTTAATAGTTTAATAAAATAAAATAAAAATTCTAAAAATTTCCCATAACTTTTAGAGTACATAAAATAGAAATTTCAATACTTGATTCCTATAAAATATATTACCTATCACAGAGCTGGTAGACATCAGTTTTAGTTATAACATAAAATCCAATGTTGAAATTTTTATCAGAGTCTACAGGAAGCCAACTGATTTGATGTACAGTGTAATCAAGGTGAAGGTCAACTTGCCACCAACCAGCTACAAGAGTATCAGTACTATAGTTATAAAACTTATAAAAGTTATGATTACAGTTTTCAATATTATACTATTGCTTGATTATTACTTTTTCGCCTAATAGATTTAGTACTATTAGAAATATTTATTATATTGTCAGAGATGACAATGCATAACATCTTCAATTTAAGATGCTTCCAAGACTGGTCACTGATTTCTTAGGTGGTCCTAACACTCATCAAGAGCTTCTCTGTCTGAGAAAGCCCAATTTCAAAGAAAAGGCATAGCCAATACATTTGTGGATACTTATAGGTGCAGGAACTGTCAAATGTACAAATAGTGCTAAGTACAACTGCTCAGTAGAGTGCCAACTTCACTTAGCAGACAGCGGTTGGATTTTGGTAAGCTCATCGGCCCTGAGGCTCATACCCCCTTCTATGCAAGCAGGTGGTACTAGATTACCTGGTTCCATTAGCAGGTACATAAACTTTACCTAACACAGAAATGAATCAATTATTGCTTTATAAATGAATAAGTTCACCAACACCTACGTTCATCATCGTCTGACTCAAAGTACGTTGCAGTGTCGCCATCCAAAGCCTTGTCAGCTTCTTTCCCAGACTGCTCTGAACTACCGCTTGCCGTCTTGCCACTGGCTACTGAACCTAAAATAGAAATACAGATCCACAAATGCTGAGTTAAAGCATCTTTCTATTAACAACTTGAAACCTACATTTGTTCAATTCCCGAATGCAGAGGTTTTTCCTAGTTATTTTTTTTGCTGTTTGTACATACATTTCTACAACACCGATGTGAGTCTGAACAATGCTTCAACAAACACACATCAGTGGAGAAGTGATAATTACAGTCCAAATAAATAAATAGCAGCCATCATTGTTACAGGCAAGTTAAAAACAAGCAGTCATGCTGCAAATACAGTAAAAGAAAGTCCCATAACTGTTATACATGCTTATATCTAATCAGTTTCCCAACAAAATAAAGATAGTAAATTATTTAGCAAATGCTAAACACTTTACTTACCACAGATGGGAATGTCTGGTGTGCCACCCACACACTCATGCCATGTATTGCTGCCAGAAGAGCAAGTCAGTGTATGAGATGAATCATACCCATGCCAGAGAAAATTACGACACCCTGTCTGAGCTTCTAGCCCATTGATCCAATAACTCGAGGTGTCTTTTGTATAGAACCTGTCATACGTCTGCAGGTGCTGACAAGTGCTGTCTCGAGTCCTTCCCATGTACTCTCTCCCAGTAGTCATGGTGTTAGTACCAGCAAGGCAAGTAGCTGGCATAGCTACAAATTAAATGGAATGGGTGACAACGAGCAATATGTTACTGTTTAAATTCATACATTTTTGCAACAAGCTCTACAAAATTAGGCAAGTCAAACTCAAACAAAAATTGTAGCCAACTGTAACATTAAATGCTTCAAATTCAACTTTTTTGTGATTGAAAAAAGCTTTTAAGCATAGATTTTTAAAAGACTTGGTCTTTTGTAAATATTTCAAACAAAAATTAGCTATAAAAATATAAAAAACATCCTTATTGGATAAGAGATGTTAGAAGGAGTCTGAAGTTAGAGTTAAATAACCTCACAACCTCACAAATAAATCTATTTGTACTGAAGCTGTCTCCATTTGGATGCTACAATTTATTGAAGATGAGTTCTTAAATGATGGATTAAAGACTCAACAGCTAAAAGAAAAAAAACCCAAACAAGACGTTCAATAGCCATAGTTATACTGGCAATACATAAACTCAAAATCACTAAAATAGGCCTTTAGTCTGTAAATCAAACTAGGCAAATAATTTATTTAACAACGATAATATTTATAATCATAATGATATTGATAGTCATAATTATAATACTAATACTAATAGTAATAGTAATAGATAATTGGCATTGCGACAATAATCATATTCATATTGATATCGATAATCATAATAATACTGGTAGTCATAATTATTATAATTATATTCTTAATACTAATACTAATAGTGATACTAACACTAATATGAGTAACACTAACAGTAATAGTAAATCACTAAATCAGTAAATGTAATACTTATACTAACAGTAATACTATTACTATAACAGTAATTATCTATTACTAATAGATAATTCTAGTGAACTAAAACTTGAAGTTGGAGTTGTAATGAATATCAATATAATATTCATGTATGATATTCATATTGATTGAAATCATTATTATGATGATAGATAGGATAACATCAAAAAAGCAAAATATGTACCAAAAAAATGAACTTGGACTAGATAACTACAGTAAGCATAACATATTTAAATGAGAAACCAACATAAAGGAAAACTTCGAATACTATAGGTGAGACAACTCCTTTCTGGTATGTGTAGATTTTCACCAACTGTTTTATTGAGACAAAGGGTTAAAGTTCATAGATCACACTCATTGGGTTAACAAAGCACCGATATATCTCAATTCTTATAGTCTCAGTGTATTTGTATGTACTTGTTAGCATTGCATCAAGCAAATGTTATTGCAAATAAGCTGGACCAGCAAATTAATTTTTTATAATACAAAATATATAAAAAATTTATCTGTTTAGAAAAACTACTCTGAAATGAAGTAACTGCATACCTCAATGAGCAGACTGTTCTACCTTGATTAACATAGCTATGCATACTGGTACGTCACAAATCTTACATAAAATCTTCTGCATGACTAATTTATTACCAGTAAGTAAAACTGACTCTTACCATAAGTAAGATTTCCTCCAAAGAAAGGTTGTATCCTATATATTGGGTCAAGAGTCCCCACTTGAGCAATGTTGTCTGGTGCCAGGATGAAGGCAGGTGCAGGTGCTCTGCCATAGTGAGACAACTGCCACATAAGTTCTGGATCACTGAATATGGTGTCACCTCCGTCATGAAGAACACTACTGCCTGACCACATGTACATTGGTCCTAATTCACCCAGAAATTTACTATAAACGAAAGTATAAGCAGTCTATTCTGTATCATATCACTTCTGGTGTGAGCATAACTGGCATGATATCAAAACATAGTTTTGATTTAAAAACACTAATTTGATCAAGAATTTGTCTCAACAAAATGAGTTTAAAAAAACCATTGTCAATTCAATTGTCATATATTCAATTTTTTTAAATTACCAAGTAGAACGAAATTACATTTCATGTTTAAATATGCATACAGGAGTAAGTGAATACTTGAAATTTTTTTGTAAAGCATCTGAGATTGTAGATTTTGATACTCGGTCAGCTAACATCTGTGTGCATACTTAAATAAAAATCATCTCTTGCAAACAAACACACCATAACAATGTTTTTTAAAAGCAAATCAATAATATCTTGTATTTGCAGATACCTTGTTTACTTATTAACTATTTGTTATTCTGGCAAGTAATATGAAATGCCATAAAAAGCTAAAAAAAGTACAGCCTTTGCTCTTTATCAACAGAATGTATGGTACATCACTGATCTAGCTTGATAGACAGGGTTCTTACTTGGCATTAGCTAAAGGTACTGAGCCATCTGCATTACGCCTCCCACCTAGAACCACTAATTCAGAGCCATCTGGTACCCGGTTGGGTTTACCAATCTTGTCAAAGTCATCAACGCTTCCTAGTCTTTTGTTGTCGAGGTAAGCTCTGAAACAGTACATATGTAGTTCATTAGCAAACCAGCGCAACAGTGCCTCAGATAAAATAGCTCCAATATTACAGAATTTCAAGAAAATCCTATAGCTGTTTTACATTATTTGTGGTACTTAATCTATTTTCATAAAGGTTCAACTTTATGAAAAATATGTAGCTATTATTTTTGAAGAAAGATAGTCTTTTAACAAAAACTCAATTTTTATATGTATAAGTATATATACACCAGCCTACATACAAATGAATCACTTTAATTGGAAAAAGTTCTATCATTTAATTAAAAGCATGCAGTTTTGCTTCAAATGGTGTGAAGAAAGTTTTTAGGCCTGTATAATTGCTTCACTACAATGAAGTATTTAAGTCTGTGAATTTCTTTATTATAATTATAAATGTATTTCTTTTAATTAATTGCTAAATCTCATTTTTTAGTCTTAGCTGCTAATGTAAACTAATCAAGAAATATTTAACAATAGAAAATTGAACAATTATTATTTGTAATTTTAATCAGCAGAAATGCAGCAATATCTAAAAATATTGCTATGACTACAATAACTATAGCACAAAATACTTTATTTTATGTTATTGGTAACTAGTAATTATAGTTACTATATGCAAGCATTGCCTTTATCATTCTCACTACTTAGTATTATACACTGCTTTAAAAGTTGCTCAGCTGCGGTTCAAGCAATCCTTTTCTATTGGAGGTTGCTAATTTCAAGTAGTATAGTTCTAGTCAGGAAAAGCAGTATCATAGATGATTTCAATTACAATGCTGTCACGGACTACTATTTGTCTAAGCTGACTTACAACTCGCTGTTAACATAAACTCAGCATTCTATAACTTACTCCTCATCTGGTTCTTTACTTAGACACAGCAGGTGCCAGATGTTGTTGAATAATGATTGTACATTGTCGAATACAGTCTCGGAAACTGACCCGTCATCTTTATCATAGACTTTGACTTTCACTTGACCTTCACCTGGGAATGCCCTAAATACAACAAATATAAATTTGAAAATCTGTGAAAAAAAAATTAAGAAAGAAAAAATATATAATTAATTGGCCCATAGACAATAATGACAAATGATAATAAAGTTGAAAATATCTTCTGATATTATTTATGCATACTACGTATACAGTTATGAAACTGTCATGGCGAAATGAATATGATAATGCTTGCAGCTTAGTCTTTGCCAAGCTAATAAGTCAAATTTTAAAAAGATTATTGTTATTATGTTAAAGAATTGTTGAGTACATTCACTATAATTGATTTGCTGAGCAGCTTTAGTGATATGTTGCCTCAGGTGTTGAGTCTACCAAAAATACTTCAGCATTAGATTCTCATAGAAAAAATATGAATGCCATGACAAGATATTTGCACTACATTTTATGTAAAGTTAAATAGTGGTTTCAGCGCCACAATTTATTTTTTAGTATAAAAACACATTGCTTTTCAAAGTTAGTGAGGCTTACGCTTTCAGAAAATACTAGGAGATGGAATATTTCTAAAGACTAAATGCAATTGTTTGTTTGTTTGTTTTTATTTTGTCGTAGTCGGAGAAAAAATTAATTGAGAAAAAATAAACAAAATGACAGGGCCTATGGCGCAATAGCACTGTAGCTAGTCGAGGCACCGAGCCATGAATGGTTGACAGTTATATAAGATTTTTGTTTAAGTTTTTGGAAAGTTTTAGCAACTCAAAAAGTATTATTTTTTTATCTGGAAATTTGCCATTAGGTGGTTTCTCAGGGCAAGTTTGAAACCAGCCTCCCTCTCCACAGCACGAATAGAACTAGGCAATTTATTCCATAGCGACGAACATTGGAATTCCACTCTTCGTTGACCCGCAGCAGTTGATGATGGAGGAGTTTGTAGGCTGAACTCTGAAAATCTTGTGGGATAGTTATGTGTGAGATGTGTTAGTTGAGAATAGTAAAGTTTATGTGAGAGCAGTATTAGTTTAAATTTGTGTAGAGTGTGAATAGGCATGATTGAAGAACTAAGAAACAGTGGTTTAGATGGGGAAAGGTGATGCTTTTTATATATAATACTCAGTATTTTCTTTTGTAGTAAATGTAATGGTTCAAGATAAATGTTTGCTGCATTACCCCACGATTCTAGGCAATATGTTAATTTAGAATTTACAAAAGAGTTATATACTTGTATTAGAATTTTTCTAGGTAGGTGATGGGAACATTTACTTATCAAGCCTACTAAGGGCCTTAGGTTTTGACAAAGTTTGCTGCAATGTTGTTGCTAAGAAAGATGTGAATCTATTATAATACCTAAGAAGGTAGTTGATTTTACCTCCACTAATTTTTTGTTGAACATTTCTAAGGCAAAGCCATTTAAATCTTGTTTATTTTGCGCTGTTTTGATTATCATATAGTTTGTTTTACTCATGTTTACAGTTAATTTATTTTTATTGCACCAAGTTTCAATTTTCTTTAATTCACAGTTTATGATGTCCATATTGTTTAATAGATTTTTTGATTCAAGGAAGAGGTTCGTATCTTCGTCAAATAATATAGGGTCTAAATGCATAGTTACATCTGGAAGATCATTTATATAAATTAGGAATAGTGTGGAACCAAGTATGGATCCTTGTGGTACTCCACATGTGATATGAATTGCTGATTAGGTTTAGAAAACAGCTTCAAAATGTCATACAATTTACAAACCATTGGTTGTAGTCGACGCCCACTATCAGTACAGTGGTGTAGTCACTCCCATCATGATATATTATAGAATACAGATCTCTCTCAGTGTCCACTTCAGCTCCTACAATATGCATGTTTAGAATAAGGTTCAAATATATGACCTACACTTAGCAGCAACTACAGCATCAAGTAATGTTTCTTCTATGAGGCAGACTTTATTATTCACACAGCACAGAAAATAGTGTTTGTGCTGCTTAAACTATATACCACAGTATTGCATAATATATCTATATTCAACTCTATAAGTAATGGTTAATACTATTCTATAGTGAAAACTAAGCACATGGCTGTAACTCATGGAAGGTTTTTTTAAGTAGGTAGTAGTTTAGCAATAATAAATAAACTCAAGGGCTGTAAGCAGAGACACGGACTGTTGACGCCTGATAGAATAAAAAATATTGCTTGTGTATATCTGCTTGTTTTTTTAATTTTACCCTAGAAGTAAGGAAAAAGAGTTGCTTTATAGGTTCAGGTACAGGTATAAGTTCAGGTACAGCTATCAGTATAAATACACTTTTAGTTTAGGTAAAGGTATATAAGTATAGGTAATGGTTGAAGTACAAGTATAAGTACAGGTATAAAGTTTGACTTGCATGTCATAATTCTCGCAATGGTGAGTGAGATTTTCAATAAAATTATCGATAAGGCTTTGACAACCAAATTTTTCAATAAAGGCATATCAAATGCACTGCTACTATAATAAGTAGTACATCAGCAAACACTCAACATCACTCTACCATTGTCATGTAGTGGCATCTTGAACCATATGCATATCTGCATGAACGAGTCAAGAGTGCTTGAAGCAGGGAATGGCATTTCTGATGGGACGATAGCTATTACAGCTGCATCTCCACGTTCAGTTATCTTTAGACTCCAGGCAGGTTCTAAGTCTAAAATTACACCTTTTCATAACAAACGATTCTTTTCTTATTGATTATATAATAACAATGTTGACAAAACAAATATCTATATATCTGTACTAAAAGCAGTAGTTCATCTTCATGCCAAGTTTAAGTACAAAATGTTTTTCAAATAATTATGTTTGTTGAGATGTTTGCAAGGCTAAAAGAAACTTTTTAAACTCTCAAACATAACACAAACATGCCTACATTATATTACTATTTCCGTTTTCAGATGCAGAAGGTAGGTTAATAATTGTTTATATGCAGATTCTTGAATATCAAAAGGTAATTTTTAACATATTTATATAAATAGATGGAGATGAGTAATTTGTTTTGCAAAAATAAATGTTTGCAATCTAAACTGCTCATATTGCGATTCCATTTCTTACTTTTGAGATGTCAATATAGTTTTTCCTAAAAGAAATATGCGGAACGCTGACCAGTACTATATATATATTACAACATAGAATAATAACAATGTTGTTTCTATAAGCTTACTACAGAGTGTTATTTCACAGTAACCCCATGCGCTGCCATCGTCAGCAGTGTAACACCATGGGTGATACTTGTCAGAAGTATATGGATTCCTACACTTGTTTCCAGCATCAGCCATTGTACCATCAATGAACTAAGAATAAACATTAGCAATGCATATATAACAGAACACTGCTTAGCTGTATTACAGTTACTGGTAAAGTAAGAGTTTGACACTAGAAATATGCTGCTCAAAATAAACCACACCTGCACATCATGCAAGTCAATATCAGAAGAAGAAGTGTGTACAGTATCCCATCTAGAACACGCTTTGCCGTCACCAGTTTCTGCTTTATCTCCAGCATACGTGATTCCCCTGTGCACTACACAGTCTCTTTTAAAGCCTGTCAAAGACATGTACCAGTTTGTAACCACACAGTACCGGTAATCCACTAGTACATGCCACACAGTGAGATATAACAGGGTACATGGCTACTTCCTATTCTTACAACATAATATTTATAGTTTCTTAGGATCTGATAATACAGTTTATTCAAATTTTAAAAATGAAGGTAAAGGCAGAAAATATAGTATTATTGCTATAATCAAGTTTTAGAATCTCACAAAATATAACTACATGCAACTTCACTGGTAAAGGCCTTTTTCAGCTGAACTTAAAACTGCATTTGCATATGATTTACTCTCACATACATTAACATTGTAGATACATGTAGCTGAAATAGGACCAATGGGTTGTATTATTTGCATGATATGAAGACCGACCTGTTATGCACTGCTTTTGGTGAGGTAACATAGTAATTTGTCGGCTGCTCTCCTTAGTGATTCCTTGTCTGCTTTTAATCTAAAAAGTGCAATGTAACTAACATTATCAAGTCTCTAACATCTATGATGCTTCACGCACTTGTATACCCATGCAATGAGTAAAGCTATATATAGTGTATAAAAAAGTAATACAAATATAAACCAAGGTTGAAGCTCAAAAGATAAAACAATTCCTACCACAAAGTCTGCAAGATGAAATGTTCTGCCACTAGGAGCAAGACACCTGTAATAGCTGTCGGCTACTTCATCCGAGTTAATCATGTGCTCAAAGAGTTGGAAATTTCCAATCAACCTTCAATATATTAAATTTTGTTTAAGTAAATCACTTGGAAATATTATAACTTATTCAATGTTAACGTTTTTAGAACATGATATAATTAAGTTCGGCAAGAATTATTATAAAAACTAAATATTTCTGGTTGCAAAACTCATCAAACCAAGTTATTGCATAAGTCTTTTTTCAATGAAAACAGTTGTAGCTTTGTGCTTTATTTGACAGCTTTGAAAATTATTTTTTGCAGAAGTGTTTACCCAATGTAATTTCTGTCACCACGGAAATCTGTAAAATGTCGGTTGGTAAAATCAGCGCTATATTCTGCTGCAACATTTCCCAAGCACAGCAGTCCACCACCAGTCACCTCAGCGTCAGAACTTGTGCCCAGATCATGCAGCTCTTTTACCACAGTGTTGTCGATGTAGAGCAGGGCGCCTAAAGCAGGTACGTATTCTATTACACTACAGTACTAGAGCTTTATATATTTGACCGAGAATTGAAGAAAATAAGCTAGCAGTGAGTATAGTAGATAGATGGCTCATACTGCTCTAAGCCGTAAACAGAATGCATTGCGTTATATGACTTTTTAAGTCTAAGTTAGATTTGTGAAGCCTATAATAGATGAATAACATAGATGCTACACAAAAGACCTCCTATTTTTCAATAAATCAAAATTCTACTACTAACTTAAAACATTATGCCATATAATGCATTCAGTAGCCATTAGCTTGCAGTTATTAAAAATAGTTACCACTCGTAGTAATAATAACAGCAACGATTATTCACATCTATCAGAAATTGTATAAATGTTTCATCACCTATCTTCTGGTTGCTATCTTTTTAACATTAGCATGTATATCAGTGAGTTTGGTTCTGCTCATTGATATTACATCATTAATAATTTAAGAATTGGCACTTGGCCTACTATAACGCCACACAAATAGGCATGATGTTATACGCAGAAAATAAACTGACCGACTCTTTGAGACCACGCTAAACAAACATGGTGCCATCTATCATCGTCAATAGCTAAGTTATCAGAATCCTTTGAGCTTCCGCTCACAAGCCATTTAATCTTGAATGTTCCATCATCTGCAATATAGCAATATATTATAGTGTTATTAAAGTTAAGCCAATACTAGTATTGATACTGTTACTAATACTGCTACTAATTATGCTGCTAATACTGCTACTGATGCTTTTACTAATATTGGCAATGACGATGTTACTAACATTACTGCTGACACTGCTACAAAGTTTGTTACGAATAACCGAATAACGCTGTTGATATTGTTACTACTGTGTTTATTACACTATAGAGAAATATATCATCATCAATAGTTTTATTGTATATGATTACTCATTTATAATAAAATGGTCAAAGGTTCAGCATAGCAAACATTGTACAAATACACACTGAATTTTCCAGATATAAATATTGTAAAACTGTAGGTATTTAAACCATCACAGATGAACTTGCCTTTATGTTTCATATAAAATCCAAAGTCTTTGGTGGCTCCAGTTGAAGAATACATAAACACATTAGCTTCATAATCCACTGCAGATGCTACAGACTTAAACTTTAGCCTACAAGAGTTCATTCCTTGTTATTTCTTGTAAAATATTTTGATATTTTGACTAGGTCCTGATACAAATAAACAATAATAAATGTAACTACCATAACTTAAGTAATTACTTTTTTCCATTAAGCATGTTATTTGCATTAAAATTTAACTTGTAAAAAATATTCGATTTAAAGTTTAGTATGAGTAAGCCTATTTGACTGTAAGCTAAAAATGTCCCATTTTACCAAAGTTACCAAAGAAGAAACTACATGATACCCTGATAACATTTTTTACATTATCGAAAATTTAAAAATTATATAGAATCAATATATCTGAATGACTAGGTATTAATATTTGTGGTGCTATTACACTCTCAAGTCAATTCTGTAGTTTTAATTTGTAACCCATATTTGCTTCACCCAAGCATATCCATTTTAAACTCTATCACATGTGATATCCCGTACACGAGGCTTGCAATTGGTATTATCTACAGGGCCTGCATTTTCTCCAACATAACTCAGAAAGCCTCGAGGCTTTGTAGCCCATCTGAATGGTACAGCCAGTTGAACAGCATTTATTATGACAATTGTTACTGAGGTTACAAGACTTGTTTCAACTTTTGTCTATAGCCTAATTTTCTAGTTCAATAGTTTTGTGGGTCAATGCAAGTTATAGTTGTTTGTATTATAATTATCTGCTTGACTTAATGCAAGAAACAACTACTTTTGTTCAGCATAAAATTTTGTAATTGATTCAGTATTGATTGCATTGTAATAAATATGATAGGCTTTTCTTTAAAGAATCACATTATAGAATGTGTTCTATTACCAAATTCCAGCCATAGCATCGAGTCACGTAAAGATCAGCTAGCTGTAATGAGCTGTACTAAGACAATGAGAAGCAGGCTTCAAGTTTCACATAAACTAATGATGTGTTAAAAAATAGAACCAAGAGTTTTTATAAACTGTGAAGCATATAACTGGTTGGGTAGTTGAACTTACCAGAGGCATGCTGAGAATGCTGTGAAGGTTCCCTGTGGAATGTAATTGGGAGCAACCAGTTGTTCCTCCTCAGAGATCTCATTGAAACTTATGGCATACCCCAACTCTTCATAGACTAAAACAGAGTATATATTATTATAATAATATATATAAAAAGAACTATGAAATATTATCAACATTAGATGAAGGGCTTAATTTCTTATATCCAATAGTTCATTAAAAACCATTGGAATAATGGTGAAAAATTAAATGTAAATTTTAAAACTTTTGAGCATATTAATTACATATTTTTCATTTTGAGCTGTTTATCACCAAGAACACAATTTATAAGGATTTAGTGATAATTATTATTACTTTGGCAAATAATGGTTATTTTCAAGTAAGTGTATGACTGTGGGAGAGGAAGCAGAAAAACTTGAAGCCCTGAAAGCGTAATATGCAAGACTGGCAGAAGCAATTGTGCTAGTGAAGGGCTGTTGCTTTACCACTGCTAAAATTTCCCGAAGTTATAGATTTCACATGTGGAACACTAAAACTATTATTTCAGCTACATTTGTATGTTTTAAGCAAATAATCGCAATCACAAAATTATGAATTTTAAACGGGAGTTCTTTCAGAATGAAATATAGCCAAGCTACATAATCTAAGTTTCACTACAATTTTTAGTTACTGTATCGCTAACCCGCAAATGGTAAACTAATATTATTTAAGAATAAGAGCACTGCAACCAGCCTGACAGCTATTCAGATTTTGAGTGATATACAAACATTTTTAATATTACATATAAATTTTTGTAATCCTTTTTAAGAGATTATAGAATTTCTTCAACTTACTAAATTGACTCCAGTCACAAACAAAGTGATTTGCTTTTGTCAGTAAATCAACTTTTGGAAAAACTGGTAAAACATTAAAATAAAAAATGGCAAATGAGCCCAGAACATGTGGTGCATATACCTGAGCTGATCCTCACAACCCCCCCCCTCCTTCATTTTGATCACCTGGGAGTTATTATTGACATTTTCTAGAAAGTTAGCAACCTAGATTTATGTTTACTGTTACAGTTTTGCATGATAGATAATAACAGTTATTCTAAAAATTTTCAAACCAACTGTAATAATAGTTTTGAAAGTTATGGTAATGATAAACTGTTTATATTAAATGATACAATCAAGTACTGTTACTGTTCTTGCATACAAGATATAATAATGGTTATTTTAAAGATGTTCAAATTATTTGTAATAAAAGTTTGGCAAGCTATGATAATGATAAACTATTTATAATTGAATGAGAAAATTAAAGAAAAGTTAGATTGATTTATATAAAAATTTAAATGTTTTGTATAAAATACTGTTGTGAAACTAAAAAAGCGTTCAAAATATTACTTGAAACAATGTTAAGTGATAAACAGTTTAGTCATCATGTAGTCAAAAGGCAACAGTTTCTATAACAAATCTAAAAACAAAAATTGTTGAAATCACTATAGTATTGCAGATTGAAGCACTAAGTTTAGTTTTTCCTTTAAAGTTATATCATGATAACACTGCCAGCCGACCATGAGATATGTGGATATGTCAGAAATATACTGGATCAATGTAAAATTTAGTATGGAATATTACATTTATGTGGCTCACCCCCTTGTTCAGTTGTGTGAGTACACAACTCTTCATCTATTTTTCCATCACAATCATTGTCAATGCCATCAGCCCAAGAAGACGAAGCTGAAGGTGTACAACTAGATGAAGATAGTCTCACAAAGCTAACAGTTAGTATAAGTAGTGTGACGGTGCATGAGGTCCACCCTAAAACAGAATGTAATTGTAGAACATTTTTCAGCTATTTGCTACTGTGTATATTTGACAATACTATGAATGCAAACTGCTATTATAATTTATAATATAGTTATAACAGCCATGGGTAGCTTAAATTTAATCTCAACATATAGTCTATAGTTACAATAATATTGCATTTATAACTTTTGAATAAAAAATAAATTTGTAAGTAACATTTATAAACACTTCCCCTTTCCATTGCTTGCAAACAATTCAGCATAACGCTAACTTTCATTTTTCCCATTAGTTAGGTTAAAGCAGTTATTTTGAATAATAATGTGAAGCAAAACAAGATTGTTTTAAAATTGTGAGACACGGTTAATACACTCAGAAAAGTTGAGAAAATAACTAATTTTATACTCGTATGTATTTTGTAATCAGTGACCACTTTTCATACCACCGCCCTATGAAATTGAGTATCTTAACTTTACCTTTCATGCTGGTTATCTCAATAATCCAATTTTAGTCTATCAAAGGATGCTACACGAATTCTACTAAAATTTTATCAGAATATGTATTTAAATGAAAATCTCACATTGGATTGCAGTTAGCTGATGTTATGTCTAAGCCAGTTTACATTGGTATATAAAAACTGAATCCAAACATGGTTTCTTATACATTAACAATGATCAATACTGACAAATGTATCCTCCTTTTGTTGCTGCTTTTGCGTGTGCTAACACAAAAGAGGGAGGTAATTGAATCAATGACTTACTTTGTTCAGTGTGACGACATGGCTAGTATTGATTTTCAACAGATAGGATTCAATAGTTACTCGTCACAAAAATTGATCGGCACAAATATTGAACTGAGAGGTGATACACCTAAAAGAACATGATATATACATTTTATGTGCATTTGTCTGCGCATGTGTATGTGAAGACTTGGAAACAAGTTTAAAAGTTAATATAAAAATGTTTCTGTTTCATGAAATGCATATATTGTTATTACTGGGCACTTGGTCAATATGCTTCAAATTTCTTAAGAAATTTTAAGAAAACTAAATCTATATGTTGTGAATTTAGTTCAAACTGCATAAACTATATTACAAATTGATGCTTTTTATTATATATTTTTGTTTGCACAATAATTAATTCATAGGTCAATACTATAATAATTTGTATAAGCGTTAGCTGACAAACCAGCAAATGCAATATATAAAACTGTTTTTACGCCACAGCAACCACACTAGTTTATATATACTCAGTTTTAAACAAAAACTAAGAGAACTGGTAATTTTCAGTAAACTTATAGTTAACTGCTTAAACTCATGATTATTACAAAATTTCGATGAACAGTCCATATATAATCTTTTGTCATCTGTTCATAACAATTCTAGTGGGTGATCATTGCTATTATACACAAACTTGCTACCCGAACAGGGCAGAGCAGAGATATAGGAAAGGATAGGATAGGTGAGGCTTTCTATTTACACAAAGTGAACAAAGGAAAACCAACATGAAACAAAGATTTTCAAAATTCGTATCATCATAATATTATGTAAATGTTTTTTCATTTTCTTGACAATACTTTAAATAGACAAAAGCTTATACTATCATCACCATACATAAAATGGTAGCATACGTTTTTGCTCAATAAAAAAGTAAGATATACAGTTCCTCTTACTTATCTCAAACCACAAAAGTTTTGACTAGAGCAGCAGTATCAAGTACATGTTATGCCAAAGGTTCAATTCTTGACAATATGTTTAATTTGGAGAAATTGCAAGTAAAATGTTTTACTTTGTATGCTCCAAATTTTAATATCAGCAAAAATCTTGCAAATTATATACTGCCTTATAATGTATCAGAAGACTAGCTATAAATTCAATGCATGTAACAGAATTAATATATAGCTAAAAATACTTTGGAGAAGAAATATGTAGTGATTTGATGATGCATGAAGGTAAAACTTTCAGTTCTTATTAATGGTATTTTTCATTCTTTGCTCCCATGTTATTCAGCCTTGAAGACGACAGCTATATAACCATAATAAAAATTTCAATGTAAAGAGAGCTTACAACTCCAAGTATCACAAGAAGAGAAGCTGTTGACGTTAATGGGTAAATTGATTATAATAACATTATAATCAATAAATTCATCTCTGTTATCATAACATATTTGTACAACTGTTCAATTAATTTTGACACATGAGCAGTAACCTTTGGTTAATAGAACAATGTCACAGAGCGTTATACTTTGCTAAATTTGTTTTAATTCAGTCTGCATAAAAATGAGCATACACTGCAGTAAAACTAACACTGGTATTAGATAATAGATTCCGTGTAGTAAATTTTAGTGTTTGTACCTTAAACAGTGGCAAGTCACAAACCTAAAATGTTATACAAGAACTCATTTATCTGCTATGACAGCCAGAACACTCCACAAAACATTAAGAAATTGTTTGTTTAGTTTTGAATAAATTATAATACTGTATTATAAGCTGTGGGCTAATAAAAGTTTGATGAATAGTTGAGTACAAAGCACCAACTGCAAAATGATGCAAATTATGTGTAAATTTTTCATAAGATCTGCGATAAACTGGTGAGTTGTTGCGTATACATTAGCATTAGGTTATCTAAGATTAACTGGGTCACATAAGTCTCTGACTATCTATTAATAACATTCAAAGAAATTGAGTAGAATGCATCAAGTGTCAGTGAGTGAGGAATTATTAAAATATGTTTAGAACTACTAGAATGGTTGAGTATTAGCTAGTGATTGTCCATGACTTTTTGTACTCATTTTTTGCCAAATAACAGAGTTAATGCAATGACCGAAGCTAAGTTCAGGGAAAGAGCTTCGTTAAAATTTACCACTTAAATATCATAAACATATGTTATGTCAGCATTAATTGCTAGACATTTTTTAAACTAATAAGTTATGCAAGTAATTTACAATTTAGTTTTTTACTTGAAAATGCATTTGGTAATCCTTTTGAAATTAGTTTATGGTTTAAAAGATAGTTAAAAACTTATCCAAAACATAGCAATGCAACTGCTTAATAATTTGACTCTGCAGCCTGTTCAGCTAAGCACATTGCAGTGTAGGCGTGTATAAAATCTGGCAGTCCTCACCAGTATCCATGGCAACTGCACAAAAAAGGAAGTATCAGAGAGTTTAGCAACAAGTTGTGTGCTCCTAGAAGTGGGAAGGTGAAGACCTGATATGCAGATGAGGAGTGGCGGTGAAAGGCAGCAGTGATAAGGTGAGCTATAGTTAGTAGACAGCAGTGATAAGGTGAGCTATAGCTAGTAGGCAGCAGTGATAAGGTGAGCTATAGCTAGTAGGCAGCTAGTGACAAGGTGAGGTGTAGCTAATAGGCAGCAGTGATAAGGTGAGCTATAGTTAGTAGGCAGCTAGTAGCAAGGTGAGATATAGTTAGTAGGCAGCAGTAACAAGGTGAGGTATAGTTAGTAGGCAGCAGTAACAAGGTGAGGTATAGTTAGTAGGCAGCAGTAACAAGGTGAGGTATAGTTAGTAGGCAGCAGTAACAAGGTGAGGTATAGTTAGTAGGCAGCAGTAACAAGGTGAGGTATAGTTAGTAGGCAGCAGTAACAAGGTGAGGTATAGTTAGTAGGCAGCAGTAACAAGGTGAGGTATAGTTAGTAGGCAGCAGTAACAAGGTGAGGTATAGTTAGTAGGCAGCAGTAACAAGGTGAGGTATAGTTAGTAGGCAGCAGTAACAAGGTGAGGTATAGTTAGTAGGCAGCAGTAACAAGGTGAGGTATAGTTAGTAGGCAGCAGTAACAAGGTGAGGTACAGGTGTAAGATTGGTAAACCTGTTATACCTCCATACCTGTAGCAGTCTCTCTAACCAACATATCAACTGTTTCTTGCTGTAGCGAATAGCTATCAGCTTAGTAGAAAATCAGATTGTATAATATATCATTAATAGACAACAGCAACTGCTATATCTTTATGGTGAGAAAGTACGAAATTTTTAAAATATCTTCAAGTGTGTGTGTCATTATCATAATTTAAAACCTCCATTAAGATACTCAAAACTGTTCTCAAATGTTCAACACATAACTTAACTATTTGATGTCTTTTTATTTCATTTTGCAGCAACAGTAGAGTAGAGTACAGTACAGTAGAGTGGAGTACAGTACAGTACAGTTACAGTAAGTCCTTAAACTTCTTCTCTTCTACACTTGCTTTAAAGCACTTGTTATGCTACACTCCACAACATCACATCGCACCACACTACCCTGCACTACATTACACTACACTACACTACATTATACTACACTATACTACACTACACTACAGTACACTACACTTCACCACATTACACTACACTGCACTGCACTACACTACAATACACTACACTACACTATACTACACTTCACTACATTACACTACACTGCACTGCACTACACTACAATGCACTATAACCTACACTACACTACACTGCACTATAACCTACACTACACTGCACTATAACCTACACTACACTGCACTACACTGCACTAACCTACACTACACTACACCACACCACACCACACCACACCACACCACACCACACCACACTACACTACACTGCATTAAACTACATTACACTACACTACACCATACTACACAATAGTTGTTTTAACAGTTTTCTAATCGATATATTATTGTTTCATGAATGTTCCTTTATATAAAGCTGTCGAACCTCTGATTGAGTGTAATATTACCGTCATAAGTTATAACAAAATTTTCATTTATAAGTCATTTTTAACAACTTTTTAAGATATGCGCTCACAAATCATATTAGATTATGAGTAATTTCAACTTTTTTATTCAAAAAATAAGAATTATGTCAGAAATCTCCGATCATGGTGCTAGACACGTGTCAATGTTTCGAAGTACCACAAGAATTCTAACTAATTTATGCAAAAAGTTAAGATTTATTGCAATCAGTTGTCAATCTAAAGCCAGTTAACTAGTAGCATATGATAGCAAAATATATTGCGCAACCAATCAGTGCTGAGTTTACACCATTCAGTGTCAACAATACAACCAATCACTGCGCACGTATCATGTGTATGCAGTAGCCTGAAATATAAGCTCTAACTTATATAGTAATAAATGCAGCATTATTATACACAATGTAATTAAAAACTTCAAGTAATCAATAAAATATTTCTTTGCCTAAGCCTATGAAACTCATGTTAAACGACTAAGAGAGTGAGTCTAAGTCGTGCCCATTCTTGCATTTAAATGGTTACATTTAAAAGGCTATTCACACGCGCAGGTATAGCTATGGTTTACTATGTATGGTTACTACACAACGCATGCAGGTAGTATGTAGTACATAGATTGTTAGATTGTTCAATGGGCACGATATTGCGATAAACTAGCTTGCTGCATAAGTTTCATTGTACACACAAGTGAATCTATCAAAATAAAAGCTCATTCAGTACTACTCTCATTGTAATCACCTTCTTTCAAAGGCAATAAGTCGGTTTGATCTGTCGCTGAAACATTGCATTATCAGGTTAGTACCAGTTTTAGTGTGAGATGTGGCAAAGCTGACACCTTGCTTTGAAGCTAATGGTTGTATGGCTGTAAAGTTCTCATCTTTTCTGAACTAAACTTTAGTCCATCTGTTAATGACAACTGAAAATTTATTTCTAAAGTTTGGTGTAAGCAAGTGAAAGAAGCTACGAGTATAGATATATTACTATTTATAGATTTTACTGTAATTAAACAGTAGGTAGTGATACTTTATAGTTTGTTAATACTTATTATATGTAGGTTAGTATGCACATGTTACTGTGTTACTGGACCCTTTCAGCTCATTGATTACACTATATTGAAACTCTATCTAAAAGCTTGGCTTAGAACCAATGTACATATATGCCTAAGGGCTGAGGTTTTTTTGAAAAGTGTCACAAATGAGCCATCCACATAACAAAGTAAAAACGTAAAAACTAATTTTATTAAAGTTTTTATCATACGTCAACATTTTCAGCTAAAGATATGTGCGAATTGTAGCATAAATTTGCAACATAAGAAGTTATTCAATAAAAATAACACCAACTTAATATGTTATATAAACTCTAATTGTTTGATTGATCTGCAGAAAACTTAAAACTGTCTAGTAGAAGTTTTACAGCTGCAAGTAAACGGAATTATAGGTCACTTTGTGGGACTTATTTTGCTTCTTGGATCTTGAAATTAAAGTATACAACAGTTTCTGTTGTGAGGAGTCTGGGGTTAGAAATTCTATTTAATAGAACTGAAATCATGAGCATTTAAGTTTTTATCTTGATTTTTGAATTAGGGATAGCCTGTATTGAAGAGTAGTCATTGTTTGTGCTGGTGTGGAATATGAAAAGTCCTATTATGGTCAGCATATATATACAGCCCTCTCACTGTTATCAACATCTGTCACACATCATTCTAACATGCTCATCACTATACTATGTGTACAAATCAATTATTCTTCAACTTTTCCCAACACTGATGTTGCATTGCCATTGTTCTGTAGAAAGTCTACAGGGCAATCAGTGCATATAAAGATACACTGCTTGTCTTTTGAGACTTCCTTTATAGTTCATGTTTTGTTTTCTCTTCCATCTGCTGGGTTTCTAATATCTATGATCTACAAAATTGCTAGCTGGTGAAGTGATCTTTCTATAGCAAATAGTAAGAATCAAAGTGTGGGTTTTTATGTTAATCTACTGTATCCGTTTGAGCAGTTAAGTAATTAAAACTGTCCAGGTAGAGTACTCAATATTTCATAACCACTGATTGCATACTTTACAAGTAGAAATAAATAATTTAACTTTGCTTTGAACACTTTGCTTAGAAAGATCGTGCTTAAGGGTGTGCCGATGCCTAGATAAGATTGTTTAATGTCTACTCCATAAATTTAATATGGTTAAGTCAAGTCCCACTAAATAGAACCATTAATCAAATACTATCACTACAAGCTGCTAGCTAGACGACTTTCTCTGACACTCCACAGGCATAATATATTATTCTGCCCATTACTTGTTCACACAAGTTCACTGACTGCAATCCTTAGAAATCTTACAAATTTTAAAGTAACAAGTGTGTGTTTTGCTTCACTGTAAGAAATAATGAGCACTGGGTGGACAAGCATAAGATGTATATTCAATTAGCAAATTTAATTCACTGGAAAATGTTTAAAAGGTCATTAGTCTAACAGCCTAGAGGTGTGTGCACTAAGTGTGTATAATTGAACTTATGATGTTATCCAAACTTTACCTTCAGGAAAGCAGTTCTTGGTTCATTCTTATTTGCTTTATTTAAGCAATTCTACCGACTTTAAGCCGTTATTCAATTTTTTAGTTTGCTAATCAGTTTACCTTAATTCCACAGTGTAAAAAGCAAAGATTCCAGTAAAAGTCTACCAAGCTTAAAAATACTTAATTTACACAGAATGGTTAGTTAGAAACTAGCAACTATAATATTAATAAATCTTTCCAATTTATAGCCAGACAGGATTGAGAGATAAGCATCAGCTTAATTTGCAGTTTTGATTATCTACACTTGAAGCTCAATCACTAACTTCATAGCAATGTGGAACTGGGTTTCTTATTTTAAAGACACTTTATTATCTATTTGTTTTTTTTTATTTATAATCATAACTTATTTGCTACTAAGAAATTTTCCCATCACTGTCTAACTATACAAGATAATACAATTTTATCCTTTCTCACCAGCTCTATAATATGCATTCAGCATTTGATGTATGCAGATTAGTCCCATCAAATGTAGAAACTGTTGAGAATGATTTTAATAACCTGATTAATTATAGCTTTGCTCATACAGCCACTTTGGGTGGACCAGAAAGTCAGGTTTATTGATCTCATTTTCTACACACCCTCTTTACCATCTGAACCCACATGGTACTCAATGGCCCAACCCATCAACCCTGTGGCTCACACACCAAGTCTCTTAGCAAATAATTGAAAAACTACTTCACTGTTTGGCAGGTCTATCTTAAGGACATGTAGATAACATGAATACTCGCATGCTTAGATAGCAATGTAGCTCTGCAGTAAATTTATACAAGAAGGGTATATGCAGATATAGCGAGTGTAAAAATGCTGTTTATTATAATTCCCAATATATGAATACAATAAATTATAGTCTAGACTTAATTTACTGCATTAATTAGAAAAAATTGAAGGATTGATTTGTGTTGACAGTTGTTTGTCACCGAATAGAGATTTATTTTCTGTATACCAAACCAAATAGCTTCCACGTTGTCAGCTGCTCAACTTTTTATGTATAAGATAGTATATTGCTATGTATGCTACTGCCAGGTTCTGACTGAAACACCCGCACTCTATGCTCATGCAATCTAAAACTTGGTCAGTTCAATGATCAAACTCTTAGACCAAGGCCACCACGTAGCCTTTTAATGAGATCTAAAGAAAGTTTTGGCAGTTACACTAACCCAGTCTAGCAATATTCTAAATATAACTAATATTCCTTCAATCTCCACTGTGAACAGTCCATCATTGTGAGTAATAAAGACAATTTAGTTTTATGCAGTAAGTTAGTAAGGTTGTGTCTGACTTTGGTCATCAGTAAAATAGTATAGCAATGTAGTTGAACTAAAAGATTCAAAAGTAAAGCTATTATATATAATCTATTCAAACACTATCAGTTTATTAACAGCTGCTGTTTATTGATTTCATGTATGGCAAGGTGAACCAGGCTACTGTACACATGTCAAAGTACAGCAGGTTGCTGCTTATACGTATGACAAGGCGCAGCAGGTTCTTGTATGCATGGCAAGGTGCAGCAGGTTCTTGTATACATAACAAGGTGCATCAGGTTGTTGGCTGACAGATGATTTGCAGCAAACTGCCTGAGAAGCATTGTTCAAGTATCAAGATGTGCATAAAGCAAGCTAATAAGTGACCATATTGGCCTTTGTTATGCACTGTACTTCGACTTTAGTTTAGCTCATCCAGCATACTTCTTGAACAATATTAGTGAAAAGAATATGCTGTGTATTTCAGGCATAATAGAACCTAAAGCTATGTATATAATATGAGCTACTTGCTACAATAGAAATAATAGCTATTTTCTTGAACTTGTAGTTATATAATTTTCAACAATAATAAGCCTTTATATTCACTTTGAGTTGCAGCATGTCTTATAAAAACTGTGAAGATTGTAGAAATTTAAATTAAACTAAATGCTCCAATATGGTGAAAGGCTTTTTAAAACCCTCTCACCACTAGACCACAGCTGCCTTTCCTCAACATCTGCTACTGTTAGTGAATATTTGAAATTAGTTTCCCCTCCATAAGCAAGTTTGAACTTGTTGTTGGAGGATAACTCGTACACATACTCAGATAGCATCTATGATGGAAATATTCTATCATTTAACCATTTGCAAGTATCTTTTGTAAATTTTGCACTTTTAGTCCGTAAATAATAAATTATTTTGTGCTACGGTAGCAATAAAGTTAAAAATATCAACTAAGGAAGCACTGGCTAACTAAACACAAGGGCATTGACTGTGATCCGTGTTCCAAGAAGAGCCCTTAGCAATATTAAGAAGGGCGTTCTCTCATAACTGATCTTTTGCCACAGTAGAGAATAAGTCTTTAGTCTACTTTAAAAAGATCATTTCCATCAGAAGTTCTCACGGGATGACAACTATTCACACACATGAGTATTTTATCAGCTTACAATTATTAACATCTTTTTGATGTGCATGTCCCATGCCATACGCTTATTCACATTTCTTATCTACTCTAGCATGTTAATGGTTTATACTGCTGCATTGTTTTACATAGTGGTAATTTATATTCTACAATATAATATTGTACTTCATATTATATTGAGCATTATATTTTATATACTACACATTTTATATATAATCTATAGTCTAGACTCTAGACTTTATTCTTATAGTGTACATATGTTATACTTATACACAGTACCAGGGCATACATACCATACATACTGTAAAAAAATATAATTCACCAGGAATTGATTGAGTTTTTCAGCTAACTTTGTTGCACTAACAAAATATTTTTCCACAAGCACCTTAAAGACATCTGAAGCAAAATGTCATTTTAACCAACTTCCATGTCAAAATGCTTCAGATTATCAATGGTTAAGATAACTTTAAATGAGAAATATCCAACATGTTTTTGGTGTTTGCAAGTTGCAGCTTTGTAGTGTCTAGAAGCTGGCTTTTAAATGTATATCTTAAACATCTTAAGATAAAATTGGCAAACAGATATTCACAAATCATGAGGACAAAATTAGGAGCTACTCCTGCCAGTTTATTATAATATTCTTCGTATTACCCAAATGTGAAGCAGTAGTTTTAAAAGTTTGGCAGCTCCAATATTTTAAGATTCTGGTCTCACAACTGGTCAGTGAAAAAAGTGGTTTTTTGCAGTTCTCATTAACTTTCGCTGCTTTTACTGTTTCCACCACTTAGAACCCCCCATCTTTTACCTGTCTAAGAAGTGTGCTAAATGGAGTGGATAATAACTCATCTGACTTTCTAAGAACCTATAGTAGTTTTGCCAACACTCAGGCCAATAGGGCATGGCATTACTCCAAGTTTCAGCTAAAACCTGTAAATCCATAATTCCAATTACTAACACACAATGCACCAGCTCTGCCAGGTAGTGTCGCAACTTTATTAAGAATACATTTGGCAATGTTTTTAATATCCAAAGGCCACCTTCTTTACCAATAAAACTTTTACTCCCAGTGAATATAATAGTGATGAGAAATACAGAGATATTTATATATCTTTTGGCAGGGCTCACTTAGTAACATAATATTCGAAAACTGTTTCCATGGTAAAGCCATTCTGCAATCTCAACTTACTTCTCTCAGAGTAAAAGAATTTACATACAACAGTTGCTTACACTTTGTAACCAATAATATTGCAAAATTAACTGCTTCGTCATACTAGAAAATAATATATTTTGATAATTTATCTTTATTGACACATATCTCTAGGCTTAATCCTTCTTATAAAAAGTGATATTGAATTAATTGAATTTTTTTTGTATTTTAGTGCAGTCTTATTCTTCAATCTCTCTCTGCACAAGCTTAGCTGCTAGTTATTGCCAAAATGACAACTAAGAAAATCACCAACACTTTTGGCACAGTACAGTCAGGTCTGGAGTCGGCATGGAACAGGATAGTTATGGGAGTGAGGACAAGGAAGATGCCTAAGACTATAAAAAGGGTCAAAGAGACATTTTCTAAAGGAACAAAACATTCAGGTACCTAATGTTCAGATAGAAAGACATTGGTAGGGTATTAATTCACACAGTAGAGTGTGTAGAGGGTAACAAACAGAGTATATGGGTATATTGTGTAGACTGTAGAGGGTAACAAATAGGGTATCAGTAAGCACAGTAAATGGTAATATCAATATATACTGTGGAAATAGGTCACCAGAATAAAGGAAGTAATTTCTTTCAGCAAAAACTGTATAGATTTTTGTTGTTATACAATGATGACTGTGTACAAAAATATATATGTTATGTGTAGAAGTTATAATCTGTAGCTATTAGATAGTTGTCATTACTTGATATGTAATCAACTATTGCTGTTTGCCTGTCGCTATCACTTATCAAATAACACTTAGTTTGCAGTTATCTTAATAATTTGTTTTTGTGTAAGTTGGTACATTTGATACTAAAAAGATGAGCCATCCCATTATAGAAGATGCAGAAAAAGCTTTACTTTACTTGAATTATTTTTCAACCTTTCTGTTGAACTGCATATAGTTTGCAGCATGTTATTTGTCTACAGTATATATCTCAATCGCATTATAGTATAATCATGGTTATGCAATAACGTTATAGCTAAATTATATATATAACATTGTAATTCAGGAAAAAAATTGATGGTTTAGTGGTGATACATTTATATTTATATGAAAAAGAAAATATCCTAATGAAGTTACTTTTATACTTAGTTTTCTTTCTGAAATGGCAAGTTTTTAGGCTAGTCTGAAGTCCCCAACAATTTAAGCTTGTCGCACAGTTTAAAAGTGACCTTATTCAATAGTCTCTTTTCTGAAAAGGTCTGTCTTCTAACTGGGAACAAGAATACAGAGAAAGAGATATGCTGGACCACACAGCCTTCTACTCACAATATATGGGCAGCACCCTAGTTGAAGAACTAGTAAATCAAGAACCTGGGGCTAATTACTATAATACAGGACAGAGCACTAAAGCCTTAGATAGAATAGTCAGAATGGTATGTTAAAAATGGACTAAA
Organism: Bugula neritina; assembly: GCA_964035545.1. Lineage (NCBI taxonomy): Eukaryota > Metazoa > Bryozoa > Gymnolaemata > Cheilostomatida > Bugulidae > Bugula > Bugula neritina. Next base: position 22,024,547 of record OZ037767.1, read on the forward strand.
AGGAAATATTTACCTAATCTAAGTACAATCTGAATACAATCTGGTGTTACACTGTAGTTAATTCAACTTGAGTGCTCTTGTTTATAACATAACACTATTTTATGCTTGTAGAGTCGTCATAAAAGCTTAGTTCAAGTGAATATCTTGGTAAATCCATCAGGCATCCAAGTAGTTAAAGGAAGTGATAAATCTACTTTATTACAAGTTCCCATGGAAAGGTAAGCTAACTCCTAATTTGTTCTCTGAGTGCACATTCAGCATATAATTTTAAAATAAATGTCAAACTGATATCATGTAGGGAGTTTGGAATATGTTTTGACTAAAAGCAATTATTAGTTAGTTAGAATCCAATTCTATTTGCTTATAGTCAACAATAATATATATTATAATTGACAAGAGAAATAAAACTCTAGAGGGATGCTAGTTGATTTATTAAACATTCAGTTCTAATTTTCTTGGAATCTGCAATGTATATTAATATAACAAAAGAAATAGCAATTCTAGGATAGTGCAATGAACCATCAGGTGTAAACATGCTATTGGGCATTGAGCTAGCATCTACAGTTCATTGATTGGCTCTAGATTTCACTCATTTGCTGTATAACCAATCACCCGCTCAGTAGCACATTGTGATGTCCTGACTATCAAATATTTGATCTTGTTACACTGATGTCACTAGATTTTAAAACTTGAATAATTTCTAGTTCTAGTAATATTCAATAGCAGTTCCATACTTTAAAGTGAAATTCAACTAGCATGCTATGTTTCATCAACCCTTTTGTTTTCAGAATAACATTTAGTACAAATGACAGAAAATACAGTAAAGTAACTGCTTTCATAGCAAAAAACAATGTGAATGACACCATGGAGTGTCACGCTTTTCTGTGCCACAGACAAAAGATGGTGAGTTATCTTCTCCCTGCACTTACCTTTGAGTACTAGTATAATAGTATATAGTACTAGTATAATAGTATATAGTATACTAGTATAATACTGTATAGTACTAGTATATTACTGTATAGTACTAGTATAATACTATACAGTACTAGTATAATACTATACAGTACTAGTATAATACTATATAGTACTAGTATAATATTAGATGGTACTAGTATAATACTATACAGTACTAGTATAATACTATACAGTACTAGTATAATACTATACAGTACTAGTATAATACTATACAGTACTAGTATAATACTAGAGCAGTATAATATTAGATGGTACTAGTATAACACTAGAGCAATATAGTATTAGAAGATACTTGTATAATATTAGCCACATCATATTAGTTACAGTTACATCATAGTCTTGTTTACCTGGGCATATAAAACTTACTATATCTGATCATAATAAGTGTTGTTTTGTAACTATTTTTTCTTTTAAGGCCAAAGCCATAGCTGATGCCCTCTCGCTAGCATATGTGCAGCATAAAGAAGCTGCCCTTAAAACTGAGGCTAACAATACCCAACCACCAGATACGCAGTTTTCTAAGGGAGATAACTTCAACATTGACAATGATGTCTCCACAGCAAACGGGCACTTAGTAGATTGTGAGAATAATGAAAAGGCCTTGGAGGTAATTGTATTTACTGACTATGCAAACATTAATATTGCATCAATAATGCTACATTTTATTCACGGCACACAAGCATGTGGTTGAACATCATTTTAGTTCAGGTGAACAATACTTAAATCTAGCTTTTACTCAATGTGAAAGCGATGTCTCATTCTTTATGCACGAAGCTTCAAAAAGTAATTTCATGCTAATTTTTATTTTAGATCAACTTTAAAAGTCAAAGTGAAGAAAACCATATAGAGTCAAAGCCTGAGGAAAATCATAATTTAGTGGAGCTGACAGAATCCACCCCCACAATTACAAATTTGATGCCAAGACACACAACTACAGACTTTCTAATAGATGACACTAATACAGAGCCCGTGATGAGAGGTGGACTATAGATGATATTTATAATAATTTAAATTTGTTTTGCAATTCTTATTTCTGCCAAGCTATGAACTCATGCAACATTTATTTTAGTTTTTATTTCTTCAATGTGAGTCATCAATATTTTGAGTTACTTGTTGTGACAGATAGAGCCACTTAATTTTTTAGATAAGCTGCTATAAAAGTGCGTGAAAGTTTGTATTCATAAATTCACAATTATTCAGTAATTTTTATTAACATTAATAAAAAAGCATTTCATTTACCATTCCTAATTGATACACTCAATAGCTTAACTGTTTATTTTATATATTTATCTACAAATATTATATTGAGGACTAATAAGGTGTTTTGCTTACTAATACGCAGTGGGTAGGGTACTGTACCCGGCTAATCTGGCTCTTTGATGTTGCTTGTTAATAATTTTTGTTTGTTTTTCAGCTCGAGCTGATTCTGACAGTTGGGCTGTGATGGCCACAGGAGCAGACTCTGCATCCAATGACGACTTGGAGCTGGAATTCTCTAAGTAAGTCTGCATATGAAATAGAGTGATGAATGAATGAGTCATTAACCAATCGCGTTACATAGCGTATGGCCTGGCAGCCTTTTTAAGAGTCTTACTTTACTTTGATGTTCTACCTACTGTTTTAATTCTTAATTTCAATTTCACTAGTCAAAAGCTAGATGTTTTTTCAAATAGCATATGCATCGAACACTGGAACAGTCTATTTTTATGCCTTTTATTCTTATATAACATCATCGCATTAAAACAAATTAAGTAAAAAAGAAGCTTTTGATTATTGTTCAGAGTTTGGTAATTGTTGTAAACTCAGCACACGTGACAATTGAGTAGCATGTACTGGTTTATGAAGCTGTGGTCTCTAGCTAATAGAAATCTGCGACTAGCTAAGTTGCATAGTAGTAGTAAGAGACTACAGCTAGAGCTGTTCAAACTCAAAGAGGGGAAAATTTGAAAAATTGTATTTTTCTATAAAAAGAAGTTTCGTTATGCAAACATATTTTATATAGCCATAAATATTTTCTTCAAAAAAATTTGTCTTAAAATGAAACATTTAAATGTTTGTAAAAATTTGCACTGAAATCAGTTTCTTTAAAAATTTGGTTCATGAATAATTTGATCCTTTATAATTCGTTTCCAATTTTCAAATAAAATGTCCACTTATATATTTGCCAGACTCCGAGCTATTTAGTATACATATAATTGACATGTTATGTCATTCAGTGGTTGACTAAAATTTAATATTATTGAGAAACTAAGTACATTCAAATCAAGATACATATCAACTACTCAACTTGAATTAAATTCTTACTTAACTTGAAGCAAGTCTTTACACTAGTTTCCCATTTATGAAACAATACTTGAGGTTTAACATATAAGCAAAGTTATCTTTCAGTCTATAGCTGCTCTTACAAGTCTATCATTATGTTGTCCATGGCTATAAAGGCAGTACATTTTTTACAGCTTTGCAAGGTCAAGAAGTACAACCAACTTGGCTGATCTTCACACATCAGTGCATTCAGCATGGGACATTTGAAGAATGAAGTCAAATGCGTGTCGATCTCAAAGTTGGACTAGATTCCAGGCAATGGGATGCCTATTGACAGCAATGTTACATTTAAATGAATTATAGATTTAACATATTTCAGATCAAATGAGATCATTATAATATGAATATCAATTTGATATGATGTTGAGCATTATTAAATTAGCATACCATTATGGTATGTGGAGTTGTGTATAAAAGGTTAGTGAAATGCAAATGTGCAAATTAATACTAATACTGAAATAGTTTATGTAGTTTCATTGCAACAGATTATCAAATATGAGATGATCAATTAAATGATTACTGTCTTTTATAGTAATATAATATATTGTAGTGTTTGTCATATAACATATTACATCTTATAATATTATGATATATTTCATATAACTACTCAATCTCTACATATGCAATGTTATAATATATTATTTTGCATATAATGTAATCAATTCTAGCCTGTATATTCTTTTCTCATGAGCAGAAACACAGGTTTTAAGTTACATACAGATGACAACTAAGGTGATTACATAACAGATATTAAGTTTTCTACAATATCAGATCTGCATTGAAAATAGGGAGTCAAATAGAGAGCTCAATCAGACCTTTCACAATATTATGTTAAAGAATATTTATTAGTAGAACATGGCACAAAATAAATGAACCAATGATACAAAAGAGAGATTATTATAAATTAAATATTTATGAGGTAAATATTCGAGCAATATTGTTGTGTAACTAAATGTCATAAAAATATACACTTCCTTATTAAAATACAACCCTCAACAGTAATAATAAAGATATCGTATTATTTTAATAAAACCTATAAAAAATAGCACTGCTGAAATCCTTTTTGACTGAATGGTGACTTTAATACAAAATATCAATTATAGAATATTTCTTAACTAAAACTGATAGGTTCTGGTGGGTCGGCAGCAAACACAGACGCTGCAGCTCACAAAACTCAGTACTAACTCAATGAATCCAAGAGAAAGACCGGCTATAGGGAACGTGAGGATCCATGGGTAATGAGTGTTGTTGAGGTCAAAATTACTAAAGAGAAATTGCGAGTCCTGTAACAAATAAGAACATGTGATCATGTGACTTTGCTAATATACAGTACATGTGACTTCTTGAAAAAGTGTAACTTTGGAATTGTCTCCCATTTTCAGATGCTCCCAAACTCTTATTTTTATAAACATTGTGCATAATATATGTTAAAATAAAACACCACTTTGTTGAAATTTTACCTTTGTTTACATTTACTAGATTTTACTATATAACAAAAGTCGAATAATTTTACCAAGTATCTCCAGATATAGTGTCGCATTTACAGTTTGTGTTTAGCACCAGCAAAAATAATATACATATACAAAGAAGGCTCTATTATTTAAGCATTACTTACTGGATATGCAGAGTATATGAAACTCATTGACTGCAGCTTATCAACGTCATTGACTGTAGCCACATTGAAGAACAGCTCAATAGACAAGATAATAGCTGCAGGAGCGAATATTAGCAGTGATGTGGTGTTCATAAAGAGAAACAGACCCTCCTATAATAAAATAGTGTACCATAATGTATTTGTGTAGCATAATATATCATAGTGTAGCATTATGTATTTCATATGCAGTGGGTACACTAATTCCCTCCACTGTATAATCAATAATCTAATACTAAATACCCAGGGAGAGTAAACAACTCCCAAAGTCATATGTAGGCCTACTTCGTACCAATTATTACCAAGAGGAACATTGTTAACTTTATAAAGTAAATGTTTTTAAACTTGATTGGGCACTCTGTAGCACTGTGTGAAAGTATTTTAGGTATTGCTTACAAATTCATCAAAATAACCCTGCAAAAACACTTATTAATGTTCAGAAACAAATTTTCATTACTAACAAAGTTCTGTAATATTCTATCTAAAACACTATTCTTTAGTCTTTAAATCGACTAAAAAACATTATAAGTAAGTAGAGTCAGAAAAAATTGAGTAGATATTTCTCCGATGTTGGCCAATGTATGTATGATCTTCACACAAACATAGTGAATGAGTGAGACTTACCAAGCAGCCCTTGTCTTTGACGCACATGGCAAAACATCCCGACAGCATAATCTATAGAAAGACATAAAATAAACTTATAATAATGAACATGTTTTAAAATGAATTTGGTTTATAAGACCAAACATGGACTTGTCATTTGGTGAGAAACTATTAAAGAAAGCATGGGGAGCTTAACCAAAGGTTAGAGCAATTGCTTTGTAAACACGAAGTCATCGGTTCGAACCCTGACAAAGGCTATTGGTAATGTTAGGAAGAGCATCCAATCATAATTTTGTCTGTGCCACATATGAAGAAGTCCTTAGCCCACTTAAAAAACTCTTTTCCACCACGGGTTTCTCACAGGGATGGTTACTATAAACTTGCATGAGTTTTTATTAAAGAGAGCATGGAAAACATCAATAAATAATCAATATCAAAATATAATACTTATATGCAACACCCACCCTCTTCCCCCCCCCCCCATGTACCCATATGAAAGGTTGTGTTTTGTGATAATAACACAGTTCATTAGATGTCTAAGTACTGGGCGTAAGTACTGGACGCAAAAGCTTTTGAAAATAAATGTACTGCTTAATGGATAATATCAGTAACCATGGAGAAACTTTTTTATGAGCAAATGATAAGTAATAAAAAATTAAAAGTGGCTTAAAGATTTTAAGTAGATTTAGTTATAGTTGAAAAAAGTCTTTCTAAGTGTGATTAAAGAACACTGGAACACAGTTGGAACCGAGCTATGTAACACTTTTCAAACTATTTAGCAGATTAAACTATTATGGATTTTACGATAAGGCTGTGGCTGTTTTTTTTATAAATTTATAAAAATATTCTATATAGCTGACGTTATTCCAATAACTGATGCCTTCAACAAGTAAACTAGAAAGTTACTTTATTGTTCCGCATGGGTTTCATTATCGACAACGATTACGTTTATCTAAACTCTACACAGCTTTTTATAAGATAGTTCTCACAACTTCATTGTTTCTATTTGGTAGAAAACTTTAATTCGTTTAAATAAATTTGAATAAAATATGTATTTCTAATGGCTCACTTATACCAAAATATCAGAAGAAACTATAAAGAAAATTAACATATAATACTATACTTGGGTGAAACAAGAACAATGGTATACAAGTAGACCCAAGCATATTATATTTAGCATTAACATGCTTAAATAATTCATGGTTGCAAAAAAAGCTAAATTTACCTTTTATAAATGTGTGTATTATCATCTTATGCAGTAAATATAAAATAAAATATTCTAATATTTGTACCTAATATGATAATATATTATAATATTTGCACATAATAGAATAATATATTCCTATATTTACTTAATTTAGCACTAAAAATTTAGTGAACGGCATAATTAGCCAAAAAATTGAAATAATTAGCAAGCGGTGCTGGCTGTTAATATTGATTAATTGTACCACATTACTACCACCACCTGGAGATTTTAACTACACACCCTCCATGCACACAGTGCATATATCTGCACGGTAACCATTCCACAAATCTCTAGGATTAGTTACTAGCAACTAAATAGGAATGTATATGCACTAAACACTAGCATGTCATACTCATGTGAGTGCTAGAGAGTGTTACCATATCTGGGTGACAAATAAACTCAGCTAACTTGATCTAAGCAGAAATTATACTTTTACAATCACGTATGCAGATATATTTTAATAATTCGTGTTACTGAAAAAAGTTGAATTTCATGATTGGTGATTTCTCAACAAAAAAAGAGACCATTTAAAACAAATGGAACTGAATTAGAAAAATCGTTTCTTCATCGATGAAAACCCGGAGACAAATAAAATAAACTTTTAGCAACGACAGGTTGCGCATTTATTAGAGTAGAAATACTTATTAGTGGAATTATATAATGTAGCGGAAGAATCACCCTATAATACATATGGAGGAAGTATATATGATCTATGAGTTATAGAAGGCAATGGCCATGTAGATTATAGAACAAAAGCCAATAATTTCATGCATTGATTATACATGTTTTGATGCATAACAACTAATAGCACTTGATGACTCTGTCCCTAAACAATCTGTTGCCAAAGCAATGCACTCTGTGAATATGGGGGCTTCACTAAGCATGGCATATAATGTGATGCGGCCACTACAGAAAATAGTGTATTATCTGGGAGTTGTCTTGCCTAGCAAATAATGTGCCTTGATGCACTATGCCAAAGCTGACAATTTGATTTACTTGAAGCTCAGATTAGCCTAGCTTGGGTTGATACCACAAATTTTAAGAAACTGGCTTACCATTGTTTTAAAGTTTTGTATTACAAGGAGTCTACACTGATGACAAATAACAACATACCTTAATTCAAATGAGAGAAATGTATTTTAAGAATTTCCCTTCAAAGTGATCGATTGCAGCAGGAGTTAAATTTGAAAATTCACATTAGATGACCTACCTACCTGTATTCACAGGTAATATTATAACAATAATTAATTTATAATGACAAAATAATGACATTGCAACATCATTACTTCATACCACATATATATTGTAGATATGTGCAGTATGATTTACTGGTGAAATAGTGGCACTCAGAGCCTATATTCTACAGTATATTGCTGATACACTCTCGACTCAGCAAAGTGGTGAATAATGAGATTAGTATAAACTGCTAATCCCCCTTCTACACTCAGCAAGACACTTCAACTCTTCATCTATATGCAATTATAGCATTGCTTTATTTCTTATATTGGATTTGCATCTCTTTGTTTGAGAGGGAGTTTGACCAGCCACTTTTTTAAACCAAAAATAGATGTAAAATATTAGGCACTATAGCTCCACCTGCACACACCTGCGAGTTTGGTGTTAGTCAGATCCAGCAGAGGCTAACTTCTAACTTACAGCAGGACAGAAACATAATCAAGAACTTCCACATTATACTAGCATAGCGTCGACTTGCACAGTCAACATTTTTACCTTTATAGGATTAAAGAATATAATAATATATAATATACTATAATAGGATATAATATATAATAATGCTTCATACATAGATGAGAATGAGACAACGTTCTAGCTCTCGAAATGATGGGGATTTAAAAATGCACTGAATAAAAGCTACAGAAATGGAAAATAGGTCAACATAACCCTAATGCATTCATACAAGAAGAATTTCAATAAAACATGACTTTATCAAACATGCCAGAAATAAACGATAAATCATTTTATCTCTTCCAATTTTATGCCATAAATAACTGAAATAGTCATGGCTGACTGACTAAACTAATATTTATAAATAACAAAAACTAGCAGCCAAGTCAGTAAATTTACTGGTAGGTACCTCTGATGTTAAGTAACCAACACCGCCTCCACCTTTAACTACCATAATGTAGAACTAAATCTAAAGTTTTTATATGTAAAAAACGGTAATAAAATTGATGTGTTTTGCTTCATCACCAATGTTTTTTTCAAATTGCTGAATAATACAGTAAAAAAGAAAATCTACTTATCAACTCCAAGCACCTTTAATGATACTGATTATATATTTTTACCTGCTGGGTATATAAAAACTAAAATTGAAACTATCCAGTATTATGCAAACAACTGGAAATCATACCATGTGTATAACATATAACTAGAAGTCCTACCAGCTAACATGCTGGCTCTCTCATCATATGCTGGATATGCGTTGAGGTGGCAAAACTGATTGTATTATAGCATACAAAATGTTTGTCTGTCACAGGGTGTGTGTGAATCATCAGAATTCTAAGTGTCACAAGCAAAGAATACGGAATATGAAGTTGATGAGGGTAGAATATGAAGATGGTGGTAGAAGTTATGAGAAAGTTGAGGGAGTAATGCATACCACAATGGAAATGAACTTCAACTATCAGTAGTAAAGTATGTCACCTCAGAACAAACCTTCATTAGCAATAAGTGAGGGTACTCTTTCAACATAAAGTCATATATTATGTGTAACTATGGCATTGATTTATTACTAGCTAGATATTAGATTTAAGCTCATCTTGTGGTTTCAGGTTGGACAAGCAGATTTTGAAAACAACTAAGTTCTAGTTAGCTAGTAAGAATCCTGTAAAACTTTCAGCCCAGCTTGCAAGACCTGCATAAAAATTTTGAAATTAGAAAAGCAAACTACATATAAATGATATTGACTGCATAGCATACTAAAACCATTGAAAAAGGAAGTGGCACTGGAAGAACCTGCTACCATAAGAATGTACTGATGATGGATAAGTGGTTGCAAGGTTCTCAGCAATTGGCAAGAAATTTGAAATAATATCATTTGATGCAGTAACCATCGGAAAGAGAGATTTTCGTTTGAAAAAGAAAGCTTAGCTTAGTTCTATTGTTGGAGGTATGTGCAAGTTTGGCAATTTTAGGAGGTTAATTCAAGCCCCACCCCAAACCAGGAGATATAAAAAACAAATCTGCACTAAAATTAAATACAAATGTTTTTTTTTCAACAAAGATACCATCACTATACAAGCTTTTATAAATACTTGCAAAGACTGTATATTACAGGTTGGTGAATATCTATACCTTCAGTAATAATGGATATTGCTAAGGCAACTGTTTAAAATGCTCAATTCATAACTAAAATCAGGTATAGCTTCAAGTATAGGCAACATTTAAGACCTAATAATATAAAGGCACCACACAAACAATAAATGATAGATAAAACGCATGACTGATTTTCAGCTGTGGTGTGAAGGGATGAGATGTAAAGAGAAAACTAGGCAAGGTAACAGAACCAGTGGACTACAATATCCTAAAAATAATATGTCGTCTGGCAAAATTCCTTCAGGATACATTTAGAAGCATGATTATTTCCAAGTGTAAGATGAGACTGCAGAGTTGTCCCGACATTTCAATAGTATAAGTCTAACCCCTGATTCACACTTACCGTACCGTAAACCGTTACAGCAAATATCAGCCATTTTTACAAATGTCTGAGCTTCCTGTACGGTGTTGCGGTACGGTAGGGTCAAGCACTGCTTGATTAAAAAATGTTGTGGCGGACTTCAATTGGACAGAAAAACTTTTGCGTTAACTCATTGAATATAATTGTCCAATGACGTGTCATAGATCGTACCTAATAGCAGACTTTGAAAACTTCAGCCCCGACACATTAAAAATGGCTGATATTTTACGGGTAAGTGTGAATGAGGAGTACTAGCTCCATAGGCCTGCTTTGCTTTCTATTTCAATAATAACAGTCGAGTGAAACTAATTGAAGCAGCTCATTCAAATTAGCTGCATTTAAACAATTATTGCAGATCCAACAGGATGGTTGATTATTTGCAGTATAGAAGACTGGGTCAGCTTATGTTATTTGTATATTTATTCATTGTCTATATGGCTATGCTGCCACTACAGTCTACAGAAGTGTGTATACTACGGATGTAGGGTACAATAATAAAGAAGTTTTATAGCAGGTCAAACTAGTCTCTTGAACTTTGCAGATAGAATCATAAATGTTAGCTGTTACCAGTTTTATGAAGAGAAGTAATTGAGGTTCACAACAAAAGTGACCTGCCACAAGAGTGTGCTATCACCTACGAGCTACATACAGATTTTATCAACAGCACCTTATTATTTTTCACAATATTAAATGCAAATGATGATCTACGTAGTTTTTACTCTTTCAGTCAAGGAAATACTCTTTTTCCTTCTTTACAAACCATTTCAGTAACTTTAATTATTTTCCAATGATAAAAAAAACATGTCGTAACTCCCAACTATGAGATTAAATGCAAATGTTGGTGAGAGAGTGCTTAGGTGAAACCATGGTTTTGTCTATGAATCACAAATAGCAAACGTAATAACAAAAATAACTTTACGCAAGACAAGCCTACAAGTCCACTATGCTTGACTAAGTTATTACTGAATGATGCATCCACAGAATGGGATTCAGCTTCAAATTTTTCCTCATAGAAATAGATTATTCAGTGACTTCCCAGAACTATAGAGAATTCATTACAAACATTCAGCAACAGACATGACTATCTTAATGCAACCTTACAGATCCTAATACTCTGAAGGAACAGTGAAGCAAACTGAAGTTTTTAAACTCCAGCACTGGTGTTAGGAAATTTAAGAGCTTTCTCTTCTACATGAATACAAAGAATAAGGAAAGCAATTAATTGACCATTTGATTAATGATTCACAAAGCAAGTGTAGAGGAAATATAGCTAATGATGAGTGATCAAAGAGGGCATAACTTAACTGAACTGAAAAGCCTAATTACCTGATTATATCATTGAAATACCACATAGAATATTCATGATGCTAGTATACTCTTAGGTTATAAACTGCACTACATCATTCTAGTAACGTCAAATGTTACAGCACTCGTCAAATGTTACAGCACTCGACAAGAAACTTGTAATAGTTGAGGCATTTCCTAATATTCACAGTGCAGCTGCTAAAATGACAGTCACTCATTGATTCAGTAATAACTTATCCCATTATTCTATCCCGTGTGTGTTATATGTTTTACCACCCAAGGCCCAGCAGAACTTGTCAACTCATGTCACCTTATTGACATGCTGTAGCAGGTGTAACAAGGATTTGATATGCTTGCCTACAACTCTCAGAGTTGCTGTATTCATTATCTAATATGAAGTAGTATATTATCATGATGCTCAAAGACCCCAAGTCGAATACACAGTTTGGTGAAATGGACAACAAAATTACTTTAAATAACTGTTTTGAGAATAACATGTTGCTGACTTAATATTATGTTTTCAAAGTTTATTAAGTCTCGATCTTTGCCAGTTTTGTCCATTTTAATAATTCGAGCTAGCTAGTACTAGTCAATGATTATCGCATATTGTTAAAGAGTAAGTTTTGTGAGTGTAAGTAGGGGACTAAAAGTTTAGTTATCATATATTATAATAAGATCTTACATAATTCAATCAATGCATTAGAAAAAAGTTATATTACTGAACACTAGCAATGTATCACATTTATTCCTTCCTTAATTTACCCCATCTACTAACCTACTTCTCATTCCTTCGGTTTTTGCACTTAAAACTGGCTGGTTTAGCCAACTAACTTCATACATTGCACAGTCAATGAGGCCAATATCTTCCAGGAAGCAAGGAGCTGTAAAGCACTAGGCTAGGCACAGCAATATGGGCTGAATACAAACAGCCCTTATTTGGAAAGGTACATCCATTTTGAGCACATTTGTGAACTCTAAGCTAGATAAGCGTTTACACTTTGGGCCCTAGTATGAATAACATGATGTCCATCATTAATGCTGCAGTTTAATGTAATTTACAAGAGTGAGTTAAGCTAAGCTCATGCTGTGAAAGACTGGCTCATTTACAGCTCCCATAGAAATCACATAGATGGATTCACGCTACGAATATTAGATTATGCTCCTTTTACAAGTATATATCTTATATGTATTGCAAGTCTTTCAACAAGCATTGAGTTACATGAATTATAAAAGCTTTTCTTAAAAAAATATTATTATAGAATAATTGCATTTGCTTTTCTCTGTTACTTGACATACTTGTAAATGTACAGTTTTTTGTTCAAGGTTATTCAGAGCATATCTAAGTTCAGAGGTCAATAATGACTGCCCCTTTATTCTGGAATCTTATCTATAAATTGGTTAGTGTTTATATGTGACAGTAAGTTTTGATTATAAATTGAATTTTTGCCATAAAAACAGCTTATTGTGAGCATATAATACATTTTTACGCCCTGCACTGCATGAATTCCAGATTAAATGGTCTAGCTGTTAAAAAATTATTGCGGCATTGCTGCAGCATGCTGATGATGATGAATAGAGAGGGTGTAAGAGAGTTAAAAGAAATGTTTACTTTGTTTGAAGAGTTGAGAGTATTCGATTTCAATAACAAAATAACAAAAACAATAAGTGATTAAAAAGTTGAAGTGCTTAAATTGCCACGAGTTTAAGTATTAGTATCAGTTTTTGGTTACGAAATGACAAAATAATAAATAATCTGATGCTTAGAAGCCAATTATTCCAACTTGACAGGAAATGAAAAAACCTATCTACCGACTTATTGAAATAATAATAATATACAGCAAAACAGAAGGATAGTGCACTGCTTACCCAAAATCCAGTCCAAATCTGGACAGTATAAACCAGCCAGCACCAAACCTGATGCTGTATCGGAAACTTTGACCATGGATCTGCTGCTTGCCAACTTACAGATTCATCTCCTCCTGCCTTCATTGATGGCCAATAAAATATGGTCAACAGCAGCCAAGTTAGCCCACAGCCACACAGCAGAAACCCAATTATCATGTGAAAGAAGCCAACTAATAAATATGGCCGTCTAGTAAGTGAACCCATTTTGTTATAATTATTCCTCTTTGAATTCGCGAGTTTCAATGGAGATAGACCTTAGCGATGCTATGTATAACTGTTGTCTGCTAGATACCAGATTCACAAGTTACGTACGAACTAACAATAGACAAGCGTGCGCACTTGTGCGTGCGGTATTCTAACTCGTAGCTGATTGGATTTTAAATGCAGGAAACAAGTACCGCCCTGCATGTGATCTCATTAACTCATCAAAACAACCATTAGTCATTACAACTGGAAAGGTGGTAGTTAAAATGGCTTTGTAATACAATAGCAGTTGTGCAACGGTCATTGCACCGTTAACATTGCATAAATAGAAAACTAAATCCATTTTCATGCTCAATTTTTGGAAAGATTATGAAAATTAATGAAAGAGTTGCCTAGTCTAATTAATGCTATAGTAACACCAGTAGCAATCTAGGATCTAAGTAAAGCTGTCTGAGTTCCAGTGTAGTTGAACTGTCTAAGTATGCCCACAAACCTGCTGAGTGGCTATATCTTCCGGCTATATTACTCATGTCTAGCTCAATTATGAAAAAACTTTTCAACTGCAATAAAAATAATCATTTTTATAAGTATTATGGAAAAATTAATTCATGATGTCAAGCTTGACTAGAAATTTTTCATATCATATCTTTAAAGTAAATATCATACTTGGGTATTTTTTACAACTATATCAATAACTGTGGGGAAAAGGTTTAAATATATATTATTATTGCATAAAATATATAAGCCACATATTATAAATTTAAGTAATGCATGAAAGCTGCATTTAGTTATTAAAAGCCATACATCTGCAACTTAATTTGTGCATTCATAATACTATACAACAAATTCACAATTATATTTTGTTGAAAAGTCAATTAAACAATATAAGATTTCTACGTATTAAAATATCATAAATATGACAAATCCTTGCAGCTCACAAAAGATCAGCCAAACTGTAAAAATGGCTTTATTTTCGCATGCAACAGCAGCTCTAATAGTATAATGTACCAGCCATTAGAATATTTTTAATACATATGAAAATGTTAGGTCCATACTCTATTCTGCATGTGTATAAACTACTAAGCAGAGTAGAAGCAAGCTAGTAACATGGGTTTATGTTGTATATAGATTTGAACTCAGGCTTTAGAGTTTAGAAAATCCTATTCAAAAACTTCTGTATTGTAATATGCTATCATAACATGAAAGCTGCATTGATCCGATATGAGAAATGGGTTTATTTTTCAAGTATGCCAGGATTAGTTTATAATTGAATCAAGTTAATATTCTGTTAGAAGCAGCACCAAGTTGAAGGTGACTATCTATATACACATCATTGTCCAAACCTCAAGCCCCCAACCAATGCACTCAATGACCACCAGCTTGGTGCTGCTTCAATCGATTTTTGATATATTTCATATGCAGGAACAATTTAAATAAACATCTAGATCCTAGCATATTATTATGAACGCAGGGAAGAGATGAAATTAATTTACAATCAATAAGCAAAAACTGATCATGTCAATAATTATATAATGTACATGTATTACATTAATAGTTATATAGCTTTGTACAAGTTACTGCAAAATCTAATTTCACAAGCTGCTATTCTTATGCCTTTCAATATTTTGACAAATGACAGTTCTAAACAAAATGCTGTTAGACTGTCAATATCATGAAGCTGGAGAATTTCCAAAATGTGAAGTTTTTGATTCTAATAATCTGATTTTCTCAGGTGTTGTTGGCTATTCATATATTTTAATAAGAATGGTCAGCAATAAGCTGTACAGATAATCTGCCTCTACACTTTCAGGGTACACATTTAGCTAAAAACCCAGCAATAATAGAAAATTAGTGTAACAGAACAAATTCATTTCTTAATTTCACTTTAACATTAATTACTTAAAGTATGTTGACATTCTACTAATGACACTGAGATAGAACATGATTCTTAAAGCACAGTTAAAGATAGAAAACTTGAAAATAATATTCTGGTATTGACATCAAATACACAGCAGTGAGTGAGTTTAAAATAAATTAAAACAATGAGTTGTCAAATTTGAGCATTATTAAAAAGTAAATATTGTAGTAAAACTTCTAAAACTGAATTGCTTCAATTGTGTTGAGCCATAAATCTGGGAGTACTAAAAGGATGCTGATATACCAGCTGTACATATATAAATGTTGGATAAAACAACATCAAGTGATTGTTTAAATGCAAAGGAAGTTTTTCACTGTGGTTAAGAATAAAAAATGAATCTCATAAAACTTTAAATAATATATTACAGAGTAATTCTAGAAACAGGCCTTCGTAAGAGAAGACAATTACAGCTGGGAAACTACAGGCATGCAATTAGACGTTTTCTTCAATACAAGGTGACCACTAGATGCCGTATATAAACTTGGTGTTCTCCCTAGCATATTCTAGGATGGTGTCTATAGGTGTTCCCCTCAATACGCTGACCTCTGCTGCCACAGTTATAGCCATTCCTGGATGACTCAGAGAGACTTGGTCTTTTGGAACCTGTTTGAAAGTTAGGTCAGCTATGTAAGAATACTACAAACCAACTAGAAAAATAGGAGCTTGCAGAAGTTATAATATTATATAAAATAACAGACAGTAATATGAGACTATGAGGGTTGTTCAAGAATATTCTGATCTACTTAAACAGGAGTTGTCTCATCAACCTCTGTGAACTATAATTATTTCTCAAAAGAATTTCTCCGAACATCAACACATTTCTGCAAACACTCCATAAACTTACTAAACCACTGGATTACAACCTACCCTTAAGAAAGTATGGTTCAATTGTATCACAATATTTTGTGGTAGCATCCGTAACCATGTGTAGTTTCTAAGTCAGGAAGAAGAGTAAGAAGGAGTACCCCCCTCCCCCTTTCTAAACAATTTCAACATTCACAGTATAGAAGAAACTGATTTATAGGAGAAACCCCTGACATAATAACAAAGTAATTGGTGATTGGGATTTCCATCACATACCCTATGACTAGGAGTTCAGCAACAAGAAGCAATGGTAGCTACTGGGTTTGATTGGAGACCAACTGAAGGTGAGTGAGACTAGCAATGAGTGACTTCAAGGATGAGTGAGATACTGATACTCACAAACTATGAGTGACTCTAGGTGCGAGTGAGAGAGTGATACTCACAATGGGTGACACTAGGAGTGAGTAAGACTAGTGATACTCAGTAACAAAGAGTGACCAAAAGTGACACTAGAAGAAAGTGAACTAGAAAACATACCCCTCTAGGAATGAAGTATGGTGAGTCCGTCTCCAAAAGGAGCTTATCTAACGGAACTCGTCGGGCAACATCGTGGGTGTTCTTGGCGGAGGGGAAGGTCACCAAAGGAGTCAGTCCAATCTTGAGATTGGGGAAAACAGAGAACCATCTCTGAGCCACCGTGAAACTCTCAGTGAAACAGTGAAGGTGAATCTTGTGCCCCCGGGGAACCATCTAGAACAATTTGTAATTATATTATACTGAAGTGCAATTTACATAACCAAGTATCATGCTTAGAAGAGCATTAGGTGTACAGAACACATAAGGGACATGTAGAGTGTATTACCATACACTCTACATGTCCCTTATAGCAAGTAAACTATTTGTGGAACAGATTCATAGATAACTGTTGCGCTAATATAAGAAACACAGTACGTACACAACATGAATGTAGTATACGTAATAAATATAATTTACAAAATAAATTTATACTATATACATAATTAATATAATATACTTGATAAATACAACATACATAAACATATAATATACATAATAAATGCCATATAAAATAAAAATACAGAATAAATGCAACATGTATAGCAAGTGTAATATATTATATAATACTAAACTATTTATTCCAAGTAGTAATACAATTTAGTTGTCATTGTTGTCTATCTTTTTGTTATTATTGCTTTTTGAAAAAGAACCATGTCTCTATTGGCACAAATAAATAAAACAATCAATTAAAACACTTCTATTACAGTATTCCATTACTAAACTACTTGATGAGTATGTAGAGATACATTGTAAGGGTGTAAATACTCTTACATTGGTCATGATATCCCAACAATCTTCAGTAGCGTCTCGACAATGTATAACCAAAGGTAGCTTAAACTCCAAGGCTATTTCCAACTGCTGCTTCAATGCTTCTTTCTGTTTTTCTTTAAAAATGTCTGAACTGAAAACGTATAATTAGTCAACAATAATATCCTCATGGAACTGTACAGTTTACGAATAGAAGCAAATAGTGACATTAAATTATATTTTATATGTTGAAGGTAATCCATGGTCATATTTCACTGGCACTGAGCCACTATTCAACTCTATACTCTATGAATGTAACATACCGTGGCTATTACACAGAATAACATATGTAATATAATAGCCTTATCTAATAATATTCTTATATAAATAATATAATATTACACGAATACACACGCACGCACACATATACTCACTATATATACATGCATATATAATACTATTCACATATACAACAATCTTCACACAAAAAAACCATGCTTCATCTCACACTGCCAGTTCAAATCACAAACCCTTTAGAGTAATCCAAGCCAATCTCTCCGAGAGCTCTAACCTTCTTGTGTCTCAAAACAGACCTCAACATAGCCTCAGTTTCCTTATTCCACAACTCCGCCGACCGGGGATGAACCCCAAACGATCCCCAAACATTATCTTCACTGAGCATTGCTTTCCACGACCGCTCTGCAGAAAATATTAGGAGATGATAAATTTGTCCTGACCTGTAAGCAGCCGTGATGGCAAAAACTACTTAATGAAGCATGAAGTATTATGTATTGAAAAATAAATTAATGTAGGAAAATATACAATTAATACACAGATATATTGCTACAGCTGTTGGGGGAAAGAGTAGGGAACTGAAAAAATAGTATACTGCAGGCCATGCACTAACACATTTCTGTGATGGCATATAATAAAGAGTTATCTTTCCGGAAAAGGTGTTCCAGTATTATTGATAATACAATCACAGTATCATAATAATATGCACATATAACTGTGTGGCCCTGATGCTACTTCTATTCCTAGAAAGCACAGCATACAGCTTCACTGGGTTAAGCTAACTAAAGTTATGTAGAAATATGAAATTTGGGTAACTATTATGCCAATATATGGTCCACCAGGTAGATATACTCGTATCTCACCCTGTTTCCAGAAAGCTGGATCACAGAAGACAGCGACACAGCCAGCAAAGTTATCCGGCAGCGTATGGGTGGTGACAGCATCCGAGTGATGTAGGTAGGAGAACAGGGAGCCCCGGTGCCTCTTTCTCGTGAACAGGAAGTCCAGATGGCAGTGACTATCAATGAACGGCACTTTACTGAGCATGTGCTTACTTCGATAGAGAGCAATCCACCTGTAGCAGACTCATGCCATGTTAACAGCAGAGATCTCAGAATATATTCCATTATGCTGACACGCTACACCTGCTCTCATGTGCAAAACATAACCGGTTACTTGCTTTACAAACAGTTATATACGCATTTTGCAGAAAATTTTGTAACATGATTAGTAATATTCTCGCACAATCTGTGAAAACAAAGACAAAAGTTAGCAACCCTTCAGCCACAACAACTTTCAGTATTCTTCGGCTTGCCAAAAATGACTACAACATACAATTCTATAGAATTATCTTGTAGTTATTATTCCCATAGAACTAGATTGTTGAGATGGAAACATTTTTGACAAAAAGCTACAGTTTAGAACTATGCAAGCAAAATGAACAACCGCTTACCTGTCATTATTGCGCAAGTAAGGAGAGGTTCTGTTAGGAGTTGTCCCGTGTTCTGGCAAACTCCGTCTCCTACATATACAAAGCAACTCAATGAGTAGGAGAGTTAATACTGCAGCTACTCTGAAAAATACTAAACCCGTAAGTTGATATACCCAGGAAGTTGGTAGGTAAAAGCAACTTGGCAATTAATCTAATTTTCAAAAAATGAAGCTATTTCAAACGGCGAGGATGCTTCACGAAGACAAGTTTAGCAGATACTTAAATAACTATTTGCACGGAAATCAGTTGATGTTTGTATATTTGATGGTAGCTTGTGATATTAAGAATTTCAAGCTTTGACTGAGAATCTAAAATGCCATAAAAGCAGAAGCTTGAGAGAAAGTTTGAGAAGAACGGAGAGACAAGTAACCTAGGTCAGATGCTGTTCTTCACGTTTTCCCCAATCTGCCTACGTCATTACCATATAACGCAGGAAGTGCAATTTTTTTTCAATCAAGTTGAATAATTCATTGCAATGTTTGAAAGAATGATTATAAAGATTTTAGCAAAATCTGCAATAATATTTATTCCAATAACAATATAACTCAGCAAGTGACATCATCACTTGCTTTTTGCAGCAAAACAACATCTAAAACAGTTACCTAAACTTTCCTAGCATTTTTGTTATGTGTTAGCATACTAACTCTGAAGAAAACAAACTGAAATCAAACAAAAAAAACATTTATTTCTCTAATTGGCAGTTCAACTACAAATGACTAATTGTTGAAGTTGATAGTACTTATTATAAGTGTGGCACTTTGCCAACATCTTAACAACACATCCAAAAAGAATTGACATACAAGCAGTCAGCCTGACCAATGGCAAAAGAGCATTGAATGACCTATAATATCATTAAACTACGTACCCACGCTGCGCTATTTCAGGAGAATATAAAGTGGACCTCTTCGCTGAATAACTACCCATGGAGAATCTGGAGTTGTTTCTGTATGACCTACGGTCGGGAGTTGTCATACCCATCTACAAAACAGTCCAACAAATTCGATAGTGTCGACTTCAAGTACGCTATAATTTGCATATTCAATAGTATCACAGAGGATGACCTACAAACAGGTGAACTATGGAGGTGCGCCAGGGAAGGGAGAGCTCTTACCTCTGTACTATTCATAGACCACGTGGCTCTGTGCCTACCATGAGGGGAGTCCACAAAAGATGACTCGCGATACCCTGGGGATTTGTCTTCTGCTGATGAGAACTGCTGACTCATGCCTCTGGTCCAGCTGCTGCTGCCGGGTGTGTTGATTCTGATACCCTCAACATTAGTTGTGAAGGTGCGGAGAGGAGTGGAACAGGACTGGTTAGTGTCTCTATATGACTCGCTGTCACATGTACGACTAGATGTAGAAAATGTTTGGTCCAGTCGGGTTCGTTTAGAAGGAGTACTAGACGAGTCGGTGACGGTGTTTTCCCTCAGATACTTCTTATTCTCTTTGTGGGAGGGCATATAGGAACCCCCTTCCTTGTGCAAGCCCTCTGTGAACAGAAATAGCTATGCAAACGTCTTGATTCAATTGAATATAAACTGATGAATCAGAAAAAGTTTACATTACCACACTGTGATGGTGACACAAAATTATACTGATTTCTCAGCTCAATCAAATAATTGTATGCTAGTCAGCAGGGGCATTGCTGATGTCAGCAAGAGCATTCAATCAAAATTAATGTTGGCAGCAACATTTGCACTTCTTAGCCTACCATACTAACATTTTCCAGAGAGCTTACTATTTAAAGGCAATTCAAAGACTGAAGGTTGACTGCTACAAGACTGGGTGGGGTTGTGGTCAGTGGCTGATTTCTTTACATTATTTGGCTAAAACAGTTTAAATGTCTTATCATCAAAACAATAAAAACATGCAGATCTGATTCCAGATTAATATTGATACAAAAGGTAGATAGTTAACAGTGCAGGGCTTTCAATAACTAAATAATTATTTTGCTAAATCATCCTATTGCTGACCGCTATTTATATAGAAGTTTTATAGACTAGTACATACTCAGTTACCCCAGCAAATTATGCTGTGTTTCAGAAAAAAATCTAAATATAGTGTATACCATAACATGCTTGATAGATACAAAGTTACTTTATAGCTACTGCATACAATAAGTACCAAATCAAATGAAGGCTACAAGACACAAAGCTTTGTAAAAAAGTGGGACAGCAGTTCAATTTGTTATTTCAACATGAACATTGATTCATATAAATGGAAACCAACACAGCTTAGTTATTTGAAGGTAACAGAAATTCTACATATGAGAGAGATAACTCCGATTTGAGGATTCTCACACGCAGCCGTTTGGTAGGAGATGCAGAATCGGATGAATCAGATTCCCACTTGTAGTACTTGTAGTTGAGATCATCTTGACTGTAAATCCTAATCAGATTGCTACTTCCTTCCTATCATACAAATCATAAACACCACGATAGAGGAGTTATCTACTCTGAAAGGGAGCATATGATTGAAGCAATATGCCTTGCTCACTATCTCTCACTGTAACCATTTTAACTCTAGCTGCATGCCTTACTGCTAGCTATTTAATATTGTTTACTTGAGAAGGTAAACTGCTTCAACACTTTTCAAAAAGACTAATTCTATGTAACCATTTTCTTCAAAAACTCAATGCATAACGACATTTTTTGTGTGCAATAATATAATGTTTGAATCAATAGTTTATATCAGTATTCATGAAACTAAATTTACATTCTTTGTAAAGGTATGTTTTCAACATATGTTTATTAGCAAAGAAATGCTCACACTAACAAACAAATTAAGTTTTCTAACCTCTTGATCGGAATCACCCATTGCGTACAAGTCAAGATGCCTTTTAGCTATCAACACAGAGAATATAAAACTTCAGCCAAATCCATAAGTTCTAAAACAATACAACTAGATTTGATTAGATGTTAATGATTGCAGTAGCTGTAATCTTTTAATAGAATATAGCATGAGTTTTCTGCCAAATAAGACTTGTTTATATTATTATCAAGCATGAAACTTGGAAATATCAATCAGCATAACATACATTGTGAATATATATTTCATGATGAAAAAATGTGCGAAAGTATAATCTAGCCTTACATAATACTTTCGTAGCCTACGGCCCAATATATTACACTGAAATTTATTTTCTAATGCACATATGATGCTAGAAGAAGCTATGCTTTCCTGGGCTTGTGTTACAAATTACAATGTGCTGATATGTTGTAGGACTTAGCTGATAAATGTAAAACAAATGACTAAACACATTCCGAGTCTAAAAAGCAAAAGTGTTAGCCATTCTAGAGACTAGTTGGAGTTAATGTTAGCCCATCCTGATAAACCAAAGAGTGGTCCTGCTCATTGAATATCTTCAAGGCAAAAAGTAACATTTCATACTTTTATGTAATTGATGACAAGATTGTTAACTCATCAAAAACTGCAACAGATACTCATTTCAATAGTCGCAGAAAGCTCAGGTCAGTATATTGCCTATTCTAGAATATAGTGTATCCCACAACAAAAATAACACTTGATAGAAGAGTACTATCAGGTGGCAATCAATATTAAACAGTTTAGCCATATAACACTTCAGCACAGTCTTTGGAACTTGAGACACTTCACATTTACAAGAATATAGAATATACAAACTTTATACATAAGGATTTAGACATAAAAAGAGTACTGTTGCCACTAGTATTACCAGTCTGAGGTTAATGGGAAGACTAACAGTTTATTCTTTTTAATTTATATACGTGATGAGACCACTATTACAACTGTGCCATATATTTATGCTTTAGTCAACGAGTTTTATAAAATCCATTTTATATATTTATTAACAATGCCCAATGGTGTATTAGATGAACCTGTGTAGTATATACACAGTGACACATTGACCTTAGCCAGGTTATAGTGTTACTAAAAGTAATAACAAGTCATAACTTAAAGTAAGTTTCAATGTTGATAATTAATATTTATATAATATATTTAATTATGTAAGTTAAAGTATTACATTTACGATTAGTATTTCTCTGTCTATTGTAGTTGTATTAACTTTAGGTACTGGGCCAGTAGCTTATGGTTTGCTCATTATTATTATAAATCAAGTTGAAGTTGAAGTACTGATTGGACTAACTTTGCCGGTAGAGACTGTTTAAGTTTTGGATAACGTTGCTTACAGTTAGTGTTACCTTATACTTACTTATAATTATTCACTTACACTATGGCTATCACTATCAGTATGACTATGAGTGTCACTGTTACTGTACGAGATGATTATGAGTGCGTCACTATTCATTATCATTGTGACTATAAGTATCTGCAATTCTTAATCTAAAATTAGTCATAGAGGTTGAGATTCAGATTGCCTCTTTCTAAAAGTTTTAGAAAATCACAATGAATAAATGATAATATTATTATCAATAGTCTTATAACTTATAATTTAAACTTAATGTTATACTTATTACCTCTTAATTACCTCTGATGAGGTAGAACGCCCTTGACCATCATATGACGTTAGTAGAGCGCCTCATGTGTGTGACAGTGAGTGTTCCGTTGCTGTTTTTTAGTGCTTCCGCATTACCGCTGATATTATTCAATTTAGATAGTGATATTTAAAAGGGAAATTGATAGGTAAGCTAGGTAAATCCTCTCATGTTGCGTATCGTTCTTGGTAAGAAACTTTGGTGGTAACAGCTAGAGCGAGAAGAAATGGAGTTAGGTAAACCTTGGGTTGCTGATCTTGTAGTTACGGACATGAGAGAGCGATTTTCCACAACCTCATCATAGTCTGATGAAAGTGTACTGTGTGTGGCTTCAGACTGTAGAATACGTGTCAATAGTGTGAGTCTATGATTTTTACGCCTCGTTTGTAATGGTAGTAGACCCAGTTCGCCTCGAGCGTCACTAACACTCTCTCGCCCCTTGAGACCTGATATGAACCTCACAGCACGTTCTGAACCATTTCTATATCATGTATGGTGGTTTTTAAATAAGGATCCCAGAAGGTATCTGCATACTCCAACAATGGACGGCAGAGGCTAGTGTAAGCCAAGAGTTTGCTATTTTTTGGAGCATCATGGAGAGCAAACTTTATCGCTCCCAGGACTCTGCTAGCTTTTTGTGATTTCAGCACAATGTGTTTGTCAAATTTAAGGTTACTCTGCATGGTCACACCGAGATACTTGGTCTCTTCAGTCCATTGGACAGGTGTACTCCCAGGCTTATAAGATGGAAGGCCTGTTTGGCTACCAAATGATATATCATGGCATTTACTTTCATTAAAAGGCATCTTCCATTGTTGGGGCCAGTTATATACTGCATCGATATTGACCTGGAAGTCTGCAGCATCTGCTTCTGAGTTTACTCTTTGGTACAACAGGGTGTCATCTGCATAAAGACTGACACAACAATTGACACAACTTGGTAAATCGTTAATATAAACCAGGAATAGTGTGGGTCCTAGTACAGATCCTTGGGGGACGCCCGATGTTACTGGGAGCTCAGTTGAGCATGAGCCTTTGATTACAACTCTCTGTTTTCTGTTGGTGATGAAATCTTGAATCAAATTTATAATCTGTGGGTTAACTTCTGGAATGCGACGTAGTTTCAGTAGCAGTAGGGAATGGGGGACTTTGTCAAATGCTTTTTTGAAGTCTAGAGCAATTGCATGTGTGTCTTGTGATTGGTCGTTTGCTTTGGCAATGTCATGGTACGTTGAGCACAGCTGAGTATCGCATGACATTCCCTTCCGAAAACCATGCTGCCTGTTGTGAAGTATATTGTCCAGGGTTGCATTCAGGTAGTGCAAGATTATGTGCTCAAGCATTTTGCACGAAATGCTTGTGAGGGAGATAGGCCTATAATTCTGTGGTGATTCCTTGCTTCCTCCTTTATGTATTGGGGTTACATTAGCAAGTTTCCACTTTCTTGGTAGTTTTCCAGATTTAAGTGAGGCATGGTATATGTGCTGAAAACAAGTGGCATTTATTTCAGTATTAACTAATAGGTCTGGTTTTCTTATGCCGTCTGGCCCTGGTGATTTACCTCTAATAACTGACTCAAGTCCCTTGATGGATATGCATATGCTATGAGTATCACTGCTATTTGGATATTGTGACACCTGGTGATCTTGGCAGAACTGACTATAAAAATAACTGTTCAAGATCTCAGCGCATCTCAGTGAGTTGTCAGTTAGTTGATTAGTATCAGGGTCAGTAAAAGACATGGAAAAATTATCTTGACCAGTTTTTTGCCTCAGGTGTTTGAAAAAAAGGCCTGGAATTTCCCCTCTCTAATGGTTTACATACTTTCTCAACTAAATAGTTCCTTTTGTTGTGACGAAGCAATTTTTTGCAAGATTTTCGCTTTGTTTTATACTTCTCCAAGGAAAACACATCCCTTGTTTTTTTATATAGTTATAGTTAACGGTTTCGGACTCAAGTTAAACCCTTTGGTTAATACTAATACTAATTGAGTAATACTAATACTAATAGAGTAATACTAATACTAATAGAGTAATACTAATAGTAATAGACTAATAGTTACACTTATACTTATAGTTATAGTAATGCACTTACTTAGACTTACAAGTAGTGAGTTAGTTTTACAGTGTTCCCAAGTTTATTAATAACACCGATAACTTTGGTAAGTATAACTTAGTAAGCATACGAGACTTTTAATGATACTAGTACAATTTACACGTATTTATCTATTTTAACTTTTACAGTAAATCACTAAATGGCTGTTGCACTAAATACAAAAGCTGCACACTCAAAGGTTGAAGTGAAACTAGGTAAGAGTGTCATGAAACACGCCGTAACATTGGTAAGAAATGTATAAATTGGTTTCGTAATATTAGCTTTCGCGTCCACATTCCTATTACTTCACATTCAGTGAAAGTAGAACGAGTAATCATCGATATTTTAGTATGAAGTTCAAAGCAGAAAACATATTATTAGATTTTGGGTTAAGCCATCTTGGAAATTCCTGTATTTTAATTTAGTCATCCTGTTGAAACTTGAAAGGCTGAAGGTGCAGTTTACACCAGCCTGATTTGCTTGAGTGTATGTTTTAGTTATAGGTATGTGCTTGGGATGATATTAACTGATCGCATAACAACTGGCGTACTCCAACTTCAAAATCTAATAAGTAAATCGAACTGATTAAAATTAAACTAAAACTCAAAAAGCAAATCATTAATCAAAATGGAGCCAATATGAATATGAATATCAAAATGAATATAATAATAAATATTTGACGCCACACGGCTCTAAGTCTAATTCATCTCTAGTTTTACTACTACTACTAGTAGTAGTAATACTAATAGTAATACGGTTACTACTAGTGGTAGTGCCACTGATACTGCTATTACTACTATTACTAATGCTGCTACTTGAGTACTACTAGTAGTAGTAGTAGACGTAGTAGTAGTAGTAGTAGTACTAGTAGTAGTAGTACTAGTAGTAGTAGTACTAGTAGTAGTAGTACTAGTAGTAGTAGTACTAGTAGTACTGCGTACTGCTGATACTACTACTCACTACTAGTACAGTAGCAGTACTATTTGTAGTGGTACTGTTAGCGTTAGTGCTGCTACTACTACTACTGCTACTACTACTAGTACTTCTACTAGTACTGCTACTGGAGTAGTACTGCTACTAGTACTAGTGGTGCTACTACTACTAAATTACTAACTCACTAGTTTTTATTGTCAAAGTTTTGGTTTTAAATTTAATTTACTTTTAGATGTATATGTATGAGTATCAGTATGTTAAAGCTTGACACTTACTCTTAGATAGTAATACTTTGACTTTAAGTTTTATTCTTTGAAATAATTTTTATCCTATAGCTGTTAATATAATTATCAATGTAAATAATAATATGGCAGTTGTGTATATAGAGTTAGTATATAAGATTAGGTATTATAATAATAATTGACATTAAAGCAGATGACAAGTTAAAATCGATGTATTTTTAATCATGTTATGACTTTTGGTTTTTAATGATGACAGTTAGTAGTTACCAATACTAATATGATCAAGTTACTGCTATCATAATGATGTTGACAACTATAGCTCATAGAGCTTAATTTTTAAATAAAAATCATCATGATAACCTTACCTAATCCAATTACTTATTAGCTTCAACTCTAGTAACTGTCGCAAATTGGAATTGATATCTTTTCCCTAAACATTGTTAGATCACTGGACAGTGGTTGACTGCCATTGTGTAAGCTTTTTGCTACAAAGGCAATATTTAGGATTGCTCCATTATGCAATTGAAAATGAACATTAAGACATTTATTTTGTGCTAAGCCGCTATGTAGGTATTATAGTTAGTTTTGAGATGTAGTGCTACTAGGTTTCTATTTTGAAGCATCTTTTCATACAAATTTTGGCAAGAGATAAAAATGTTAGTAGGTTATTATGTAATCATTAATTTGTAAAACTAAAGCGTTTGATAAATTGTTCTATTTTAGTTGTGTGAATTTGCTTGATTAATTATTACTGACATATTTGCTCTTCTTTGTGAATAAGTGGAGTGGTGATTTTAATATCAGGCTTTTTGACAGGTTTGAAATATGACAAAGCCTATGAAAGTACGTAAGAAATCTGAATTACATTCTCGTTATGGAATTGTCTGCGCAAACTTGAGACAATGTCAAACTAAAGGATGTAAAAAACTTGGGGTAAGCTTGCTTCGCTCTGGTAAATCTCATGTCTAAACTTAAAAATCAACATTCTTGTTAGCCAAATTATCAACTAGCAAGTTGAGTTGGCAAACCTTGTCATCAGTCAGTGTGACATCAGTTTTCATAGTAAGTTCATTTGTCTTGCATTTCATCTTATGAAATTGGACTTGACTCAACGTTTATGCTGTCATAGTGTTTTAAGTAACTTGCCATTTTAGGTTGTTGTCTCTTGGGGTTTAATTTTTGCTATTAGGACCTAACCCCCTAGTTATTTCTTCAAGTGCAATATGATAAGAATTTTTAAACGAAGGCAACTTTAATGCAAGCATAGTTTTCTATTATATTTACATATTATATATGCATAATGATTATAAAGCATAATGGCATATTTATAATATTTACAAAACAATTATATGTGTTCGTGAGTGCATGTATGTGCATTTACAGTCCATTGTTTTATGCAGTTCATCTTGCTATTGTTCAGGTACAAGAAGAAGAGTTAAGCTGCATAACTCTCCAAGATGGTACTGAGGTTGATGAAGAATATTTTCAAACGCTTCCCAATAACACTGTTTTAGTATTTAAAACTCTTTCAGATACGCCTGGTACGTGTTGTTTTACTTGAAGAATGTAATAATTTTTATTGGTTTGTAGAAATAGGTTTAGTTATTGGAGTTAGTCTCAACTAATGCGTCTCTTTCCTACAGACAATATGGCTGAGCAAGTTTCAAAGATTCTCTCTGCTGTCACCATGGACAAAGACATTGCCAATCTTTTGATTGAGAAAGCCAAACATATACCCCCCAGTACATTGAAGACTCTACTACTCACCGTAGCACAGTGTTCTAAAAGCAAACATGCTGCAGATCTAGAGCTAAAGTCTGAGGATTTCTCTTGGTTCAAAGGTAAGATAATTTTGTTCAGTTTTGCCAGCTTACACTAAGCGCTTGAAAGGGTTTTACCATATGGCTCTGTATGCTAGACTTGGTAGATGATAGTCTGCCATTAACATCAGTTGTAGTGATAGAGAATTATTACACCTTCTGTAATTTAAGTTATTTCTAACAACTCTTCCTTAGTATTTACTAGAGCTGAGTCTAAGTCACTCTGACTTAAGTGCTTGCTGACTTGAGTACTTGAGATTTCTCGGCAAAAACCAAATTACCAAAGTACTACTTTGACCTAAAATCTTTTGCCTAATCAATCAATTTGAACTGAAACTTTGATTTGGAGTTTTCTGCAGCTGTAAATTTAGTTTGAAGTCATAGTAATAGATAATTTGGTAATTGCAGAGTAATGTAGTTTTGGCGGAAACTTATAGTTGAAGTTTGTTATATGCTGTTTGATAGCTGCGCTGTTTTTTTGTAAACTTGCATTTCCAGTCTTCCTATTTTCAAATGTGCCGGTTTTTTATTGCTACACTTTATCACTGAAAATGATTTGATTAAAATTATCTAAATTCACATTGCAGGAATGCACCCTCGTTTTACGTGTAAGTCTAAATGGATGGAGTTTAGCGCAATGAATAGGGTGAGGTCCTATTTCAAAGAGGTAAATAATATTAACAGTTGCAGCTAATAAATTTGAAATGGTATGATTTTAATTGTGTTTTTAATTGGGGATTTGTAAATCAATGTTGCTAGTTTCAATGAAATTATATCAAAATCCCCAACAACTATCAATTTCAATATTACGTAACACATGATATGCAAATATTGTCAATATCACAAAAAGGTTGTTCATTTTTTTGGTAATATTTCATACCTTGTGATATGAAAGAAATGAACAGTTAATTTTAGCCTGTTTTACAGGCTAAAGATGCGTGGAGCAGAGCAGGTTTCAACACTTCCCAGCGTAAAGCTGTAAATGAAATAAGACTATTGTGGGAAAGGAAACTTAAGGAAAAAGAATTTTTGAAATATTATTTCTCTAGAACAAATCAACAAGACTACACATTCTGCGATAAATACGGATGGTTCGAATGTGAAGGGGTAAATTAAGTTTTTTATGCTATATGTCTACTTTGGCAGCCAACATGAGTTGCGTGTACAATGGTGTAAATACAGCAGGTGTAAACATACAAGCTTCAAGTATATTGTTCATTATATCTATATGAATTTGTCACATGGCATAACTTCTCTGCATTTCAGAATGTAACTATTATTCATTTTAACTGCTTCATGTCTTAACTTGTCAGTTTGTAAAATAGTTTGTAGTCGATTGAGAGCATTGTCAGTAGTCAGGATGAGTAACAGTTACTAGTGCATAGTCAGTTCTATGGTATTAGTTGTTAGTATGAAAAATAGTTAATAGTATCAGTTGTTAGTATGAAAAATAGTTACTAGTATCAGTTGTTAGTATGAACAATAGTTAATAGTATCAGTTGTTAGTATGAAAAATAGTTACTAGTATCAGTTATTACTTTGAACAATAGTTACCAGTACCAGTTATTAGCATAAACTATCTAGTTAGCTCATTGATATTTTCAGTAATCACTTTCATATGATTATTTTTCTGATCACATAAATGTTTTACTTATATAGTTATTTTACTGATTATATAAATGTTCTCTTTATACAAACAGTTATTATTTTATGGCACTATGTTGTTTATATGGCATTGCCACACAGTTAAAGCCCATTTGTGTGTTTCCGCTCATT